>OY992887.1:5728426-6088426 GCA_963921405.1 Cepaea hortensis | reverse complement strand
GTTCCAACCCCAATAGTACCAGTAGTAATCTGATTATATGTGCGTCTCGCCTTTCCTCTTAGCGTCGAGCATCGGCCAGATCCCCTCGTCACTCCACGCTGTCGCATTCTTGCCAGACCATGGTGATCCATTTGCTCCTCCGAGGTGTACACGTGCTCCCAAAAGGCCGCAACCACGTCTGCCTTATCATGCATCAATACTACACCAAGTTTTGCAGAGCCAGCCAATCTGTCTGCCTGTTCATTTTCAAACACACCAGAAAATATCCAGACGATGCTTGCCACCCATGACTTCCGAAGCGAAGCAAGCCACTCGGCACGAAGCTTGCCAGTCCTCACCCTACTCAGCATGCTTTCCGAGTCAGTTACAATCACAATGTGTGTGTGTATCGTATTCTCCATCCAGCGGAAAGCTGCACTGACTGCCTCCACATCCATTCTTAAGCTAGATGTTGTGGTATCATATGCCAGGCTCTCCTGCACCAAACGTCGACCATTAGCCTTTGCCAATAAACCCCAGGCACTTCTACAACCTCTCAACACCGACCCATCTGTATAGATAATCACATCACCCGGGCGAGCATTATCCTGAATTAGTTGCTGGATTTCCACTTCCGTGGCCCCTGCTGGCCACTCCCTTCACTCCCGGCTCAATGTGATTATAACTCTGCACAAGTCTGACTGCTCAGCTGGCACCCTGACCCACTCCTCTCCTCGCCTAATGTTCTCCAAGGGGCACACCTGTCTGATCGTATCCTATCTAGAAAGAGGAGAAGGAAGAAGAAGAAGAAGAAGAAGAAGAAGAAGAAGAAGAAGAAGAAGAAGAAGAAGAAGAAGAAGAAGAAGAAGAAGAAGAAGAAGAAGAAGAAGAAGAAGAAGAAGAAGAAGAAGAAGAAGAAGAAGAAGAAGAAGGGAAAAAAACATAGGAAGAAATCAGAAAAGAAGAAGAAGAAGAAGAAGAAGAAGAAGAAGAAGAAGAAGAAGAAGAAGAAGAAGAAGAAGAAGAAGAAGAAGAAGAAGAAGAAGAAGAAGAAGAAGAAGAAGAAGAAGAAGAAGAAATACAGTGATATCCCAGCCACCGCTGTAAAGCGACTCTCCCAGATAGCGGTGTTTCACCTTTAATAACATAACGCATGAAAGAACGGTATATCCTAGGCATGAGTCATTCTACGTGAGTGGTGCAAGGCTAGAGGAAGACCCAGAAAAGATGGCTAAAAATAAGTAGATGGAGTAATAGAGACACTGGAGAAAAAGAATTCCCAGGGTTCCAGATCAATCGTAGTTAGCGCCCTCTGGCGGAGTTCCACTATCATCTGGAGCCGAGTGCAGACAGATCAAGCAACAAGACAAGCAAAACACAGGAAACTACATCTATCTCATCTCTGTGATTTTTCTTGGAAAAACTAGTCACACAAAAGAATTTTAAAAAAAAGAAATCATTTAACGGTTAATGATCTCGCCAAACTGGATATCTCCGTGCGCTAGCGTTTGCTTAGTTATATCTACAACAATATTGCACACTCACAGTAAAACATGTTTAACATACCGACTTCAAACAGGAATCACCAGATAAATGGAATAGGACAAGCAATAGAGCTTATATAGGCACTTAGTGTAACGACTGTATACTGTTACTCAGCTTTTTTTTTTTTTTTTGTCTCTCAGTTACCTATCAATTTTCTCTGCATTATCGTCGTTTATTGCCTGTCAAACAACTAATTCAAGAACACCTGCATAAACCCAACATCATTAACATAAGTGAATCGTTGTTGTATTTAACATTACGATTTTGTTAAAAGCGACTTTTAACATTAAGGGCCAGCAATAAGCAAGCAAGTGAGAGGCAGTGAGATAATAGCCTTGGGAGGTGACACTTGCAAGTTAATGAGATGCGCAGAAGATAATACTGTCTGGGTGGTAGGCTGCATTACTAAAAGCTGTCAGGTGACCTGGTGGAGACATGACCTACCTGGACCTAATGCTGTCTGGGTGGTAGGTTGCCGTCTGTTGACATAAATAAAAGCTGTCAGGTGACCTGGTGGAGACATGACCTAGCTAACCCTAATACTGTCTGGATTGAGTTGAGTTGAGTTAAGAACCGACATCACTGCACTCAGAACATTCCCACACGTGCTCTGTCCCATCGTTCAACAGCCAGGGAAGAGTCATACTACTAATCGTTCCCGCTGCCATCTGATTGAAAGTTCTCCTGGTCTTTCCTCTCAATTTTACTGTCTGGGTGGTAGACTGTATAACTAAAAGCTGTCAGGTGACCCGGTTGAGGCATGACCTACCAAGGCATAATGCTGTCTGGGTGGTAATTTGCCGTCTGTTGAAAATGACATAACTGAAAGCTGTCAGGTGGCCCGGTTGAGGCATGACCTACCAAGGCATAATGCTGTCTGGGTGGTAATTTGCCGTCTGTTGAAAATGACATAACTAAAAGCTGTCAGGTGACCCGGTTGAGGCATGACCTACCAAGGCATAATATTTTCTGGGTGGTAATTTGCCGTCTGTTGAAAATGACATAACTGAAAGCTGTCAGGTGACCTGGTGGACACACGACCTACCTATGACTATCTCAGCAAGTCTGTGGGATTTGTGCTGAGTCACCTCCAGGTTACATCCCAACATAATGCGGATTTGAAGTTCAGTACCAGTCTTACAACTTCTCTGGTTTCTGAGGTAAGAGAGGTGGATGAGACGCTTGCATCACAGTCCCATGGAGATATAAACATCATCAAAATAGGGGAAATGGTGGGTTGCCGCTATCATTGCAGCAGAGATTACAAAACTGGTGCAGAAAGAAAGTGAGAATGTACCACGTGGTATAAATAAATGAGATATTGGAACATAAATGATTGGCACCTGGCCGTGTTGATAGACGATAGTTTGTAAAATCGAGTAATACTTCTCCAAAGCACACAGCCTGGGCTGAATTTAGAGACCATGTGTTGCCAGTGCAGCATGATCCCTCTCTCGGCCTGCCTAGATTACGCTAGAAGATAGGTTATACCAATACGTCTGAAACAAGGTAAGCTACAAACACTGCCGGATAAGCAAAGCAAGGCCCAGAAATACCGTTAACAGAATGGATGGAACAATAAATGTTCCAAATCAAAATAAGGGTCATATTAAATTATGTAGCAGCTGCAGAACATGTCTCTTGATACAAGATGGGAACTAATGTTTATTGAAAATAATCCTGGGAGGACTTTGCCAGAAAGTACTGAAAACATATCACGTTGGCAAGACGACATATTTAACGTGAGAATAATTATAGACAACGACAAGGCGGACAGCACGGGTCTGTGCTTCTACGTTAGCGAGCATTTGACCTCGTAGAACATGAAGAGTATGGAACATAATTATAGAAATAGACTTCCAGTTACACTTAATACAGATCATGAAAACATCCTACGGTAAACAACAGGCAGCCGTGAGAACATGTGATGGTACAACAGAACGGTTTTATATGGAACATGCCTTCTGATAGGGTTGCATTTTGTTCTCGTATCTATTTAGCTTATACTGAGAACATTATATGGAATGTTGAAGAAAATATTAACAAGGAACAAACAGCACGACACCTTAGTAGTCGCAGGTACAGAAATACCCAAGCTTCTATAGGCTTATTCCACAGTATTGTAATCAACAACACAAAATGGAATTGAAAAACTAATTAAGTCAGTGGGGAAGCAAAGTACAAAATAAAAGTCGTTTCCTAATACAACAAAAACTACGTTAACCACAACCTATAGAACGAATGTATCAACAGATAATGTGTATGGCTGTCACTTGTATCTAGGCAGTTTTTGTTGTTGTTGGTGTTTATAGGAGCTTTAAATCTGACACTGTCAGTTTGCCTCTTGTTTACGTGATCTGGCCTCGGACAGTTCATTGTTTTTCTGCATTCATTAATTACATTACTGCAGCCAGTAACATTTCTGTCATTAAGTCACACGTGTAAATATTTCAGATTAGAGGGAAGAGAGGTGTTAGTCAAACAAAGCTGTTGGTTGTAAGGAACAACAAGGTCTGTGTTGTAAATCTGTTTTCTGTATTAGAAAATTAGTTGTGATTCACTGATAAGTATGTACTTAGCAAAACTCGCTGCGTGTAGATCTAGATCCAGTTGAAATCAAATAAGAACAAAGCTAAATTTGGAAACTTCGACAATAGCAATGATTAAACTTTTGGGCAAGTTAACAAGGTATAAATTTGGCAACAAAACAGCTTAATAGTACTATATTGTCGGTAGTTAGTCATACAGTTCCAAAATCATAGCAAAGGGTATCCCCATAATTGCTCTGTTCCTGTGCCAGGGAACACCTCACGACATGCACATAATTGTTCCACGTGACCTCGTAAAGGAAACAAACTGTTCCTAACATGATCATGCAGGTCATTTGCACAAAAGACAGTCATCCGAGGAAAACCTGAGTAACTTGCGCACGCATTATCTCATTAGGCCAGCGCCGGTTCCAAATGTTGCTGTATGTAGCCGGGGCGCAGTGTTGGAGTGAGCGCCCAACATTGCTTAAATACCCCAATGGCTCGTGAATACATAACCTATGCAGCAAAAGTCCAACTCCTGGCCTTCACGTTGCGGAACTGTTTCTACTAACAGGAGAAGGGGCGACGGCGAGTTTCTGGCGCCGAAAAATAACCAGTATGCTCTAGATGTGTATACACATACATGCATGTGCAGACACGTGTGTGCGCGCGTACACATCTAAACTCGAGTGAGACCACAATCTGCTCTAGCAAAGGAAAGGTGCTGAAGACGGAGGCAACCAGCCAGGAGGCGCACCACAGAAATCAGGATGACACGCAATTACGCAAAATGGAATATGTCGACTACTGCTAAATGTTATGGTGCTCGCCCTGCTTTGGACCCCCAGGCAGGTGCAGTGCCGGGCCCTATGTCTCGAAAGGATCCAACCCCGACTACTGGAGGTCCTTCTCAGATGTCCTGTGGAGCCAGGGGACATGAGAATAGAACGTCTGGCCATACTAAACAAAGAAAATAATGCACTGGAATGCGGAGGGAGTCAGCAACAACAACAACACACACAAAAAAAAAGAATTAGAAAACATCCTGGACCAAGAAAAAGTAAGCATATGTTGCTTGCAAGAAATTCACCTCAACGAAAATATAGCCTTCAAAATCAGAGGCTACCAGTGTTACCGATCTGACCGAAAGGACAGGCAAAAAGGTGGGATACTAACCCTTGTAAAAAATAACATCACTGCTTCCCAAATCGAAGTCTACATGGAAGGGGCTGAGCATCAGACACTTACACTTAAGACAGGCTAGGCAGACCTACATCTGATCAATTACTACTCTCCAAGTGACCGCCCACAGGCACTGGACACACTACCATTAACAGGAAAAATTATTGTGTGTGGCGATTTCAACAGCCACTCGCAGAGTTGGGGCTATGATCACATGGACTAGAGAGGAGAGAGACTGGAAGACTGGCAGGATGAGAATAGATTCATCTTGGTTAACAAGCCGTCCGACCCACATAGTTTCTACTCGAGATCATGGCACACTACAACTACACCTGACCTGGCTTTTCATTCACCAGACCAGAAGTGGAACATTACACGAATTGTTGGGAAACAACTTGGTGGCAGTGACCATCGGCCAGTCTTTCTAACTGTAGAAAATGAGCTTGTAAGTGAAAGCAGCACCCTCTCGATGTGGAACTACAAGAAAGCAGACTGGGCAATGTACAAGAATCGCACCAGCATACTGGTTAGAAACCTGAACACTGAGAAAGACATAAATAAAGTAGTTGAAGAGTTTGGGAAATGCGTACTAAAGGCAGCGCGAGAAACAGTACCAAGAGGAGTCCGTAAACAATATAAACCATACTGGAGTAGTGAACTGGAACAGTTGCATAATGATGTGGAAGTGTGTAGAAAGCAAGCAGAGGTCACACCCAGCCAAGAGCACCACAATAAATTCCAGCACGCAAAAGCCAAATTGCAAAGGGCCAAGCTGCAGGCTAGACGGAAAACTGGCAGGAAAAAACAGAGTCTCTGAACTTTGAAAGAGACACAAGGAAATTGTGGAAGCTAATAAAACAACTTAACGATGAGGGCACAGGGAGAAACTCAAAAATTGCACTACATAAAGATGGAAACAACAAGAAAGCAAGCAGCTGAGCATTTTGCGCACTCATTCGCACAAGATAACAATATCAAAATTAGTCCAAAGAAACAACAAGAGATTCGAGAGAAACGGCAACATATAGGACAGAAGGAAATAGTACACGAGGTTCTGGAGGCACCCATCACAATCAGCGAACTGGAGCTAGCCATATCAAAACTGAAAATGAGAAAGTCACCAGAAGCTGATGGTATCTCCAATGAAATTATCAGGAACCTAGGAACAGAGGCCAAAGCAAAGCTGTTGCAGATCTTCAATAACAGTTTGACCTTAGGCAGTGTTCCACAAGTCTAGAGAGAAGCAATCATGATACCCCTCCTAAAATCGGGAAAGATAGTTCCATTGCCTCTAGCTGCAGACAAATTAGCCTCACCAGCTGTCTCTGCAAAACACTGGAGCGCATCATCAATCACAGACTGCAGTGGTACATTGAAAGTAAAAACATCCCTGTGCCACAGCAGGCTGGCTTTAGGCAGTGCTACTCTACGGAAGATCAGACAACCTACCTCTCTCAAAAAATTGAGGATGCATTCCAAGAGAAGAAGCTGGTGCTTGCGGTATGGATAGATTTGAAGTAAGCCTTTGACAAAGTCTGGAAAGAAGGTCTGATGAATAAACTGAGAAACTGCAAAGTCAATGGAAGAATGTACAAATGGGTGAAAGCATACTTGCACAACAGAAGAGCCCGAGTACAGATAGACGGACTACAGAGCAAGAAAGTACTACTGCGTCACGGTGTTCCCCAGGGCGGAGTCTTGTCCCCCACACTCTTTCTAATCTTCATAAATGATCTCGTTGCTAATCTACCGCATGGAATTAAAGCGGCAATGTACGCCGATGACCTGGTTCTATGGAGCACAAATGAACATGCATCAGTGGCCACTAGACTGCTACAAAGAGCTGTAGATACATTTGTTGCATGGGCAAATAGATGGTGTGTCAGTATAAACACTGACAAGTGCAGCACCACCCTATTTACCCTCTCTCCAAAACAAAAGGCAGGGACCATCCAGATAAATGGAACACCGCTAAGAGAAGATAAAGAACCAACATACCTTGGAGTAACATTTGATGGCAGGCTGACATGGAAAAAGCACATCAACAAAGCAGTAGCAAAAGCCAGAAGGAAAATACTTAGCAAAGTTTCTCAACAGAGCATACGACCACACCTGGAATACGGGTCAACTGCGTGGTGTTCGACATCAAAAACCACACTACAAGAGCTTGGAGCATTTAGAAACAGGATTTTGTGAATTAGTTTAGCCTTATTAAAAAGTAGGCGTTTGTGGAGTGGCGGTAACTGAAGACGTTTATATAGGTTAGAATTGTCTGTAAGCTTATCACCATTGATTAAACGCACTGCCCCTTTCTGGAGTGAATAAAGGCGTTTTGTTATAGATTTGGAGCATCCATTCCAGATTGTGGAGCAGTAATCGATATGTGTTTGTATGTGGAAAGTATAGAATATCTTTCTTGTGTTTTCGTCGAAGAAATTTTTAATTTTGGCAAGTTGGTATACTTTATTGGCTATTTGTTTAACTAGAGCATGAACATGGGAATTAAAGGTTAGATTTTGATCTATGATAAGACCCACTGCCTTGTGTGTGAAGTGTTTGCCTGATTCCTATTAACATAGATTTTGTTTTAGAAATGTTAATTTTCATGCGGTTTGCATGACTCCAGTTAACTACACTATTTATTTCCTGTCTTTGCAGTCGTCTGCAAATAGATCGCAGGTCGACGACAGATATAAGGGAAGATCATTTATATAAATGGCAAATAACAGAGGGCCAAGTATAGACCCCTGAGGTACTCCAATATTAATGGTAATGGCTTGAAATAAAGATTTATTGTGTGATACTACTTGTTTTCTGTCTAATAAAAATGATTTTTTTATTAATGTCACTATATTAAAGCTTACTTTCATTGTTTATAGTTTTTGACCTGTGTGCTGCTATGTCCAGTCTCATTATGAAGTCTTTTGAACTCTTCCAAGCGTCATGTAATGGAGTAGAGGTATTCAAAGTCTGTGACATCATGTGTAAGATTTCTTATTACAATTTCTGTCTAGTTGTCCAACGGTTGTGGACGAACCTGCAGTCCTGTCTTATCCCCTTGAGCACCTCACGCCAGTGGGATGTTTCATCAACTTCTCTGACAGCTGATTATTGTCATCAACGTCTCTGACAACTGCTTATTGTTGGATGCTTCATCAACGTCTCAAACAGCTGATTATTGTTAGATGTTTCATCAACTTCTCTGACAGCTGATTACTGTCGGATGTTTTATCAACTTCTCTAACAGCTGCTTATTATTGGATGTTTCATCAACTTCTCTAACAGCTGCTTATTATTGGATGCTTCATCAACTTCTCTAACAGCTGCTTATTATTGGATGTTTCATCAACTTCTCTAACAGCTGATTATTATTGGATGTTTCATCAACTTCTCTAACAGCTGCTTATTATTGGATGTTTCATCAACTTCTCTAACAGCTGATTATTATTGGATGTTTCATCAACTTCTCTAACAGCAGATTATTATTGGATGTTTCATCAACTTCTCTAACAGCTGATTATTATTGGATGTTTCATCAACTTCTCTAACAGCTGATTATTATTGGATGTTTCATCAACTTCCCTAACAGCTGATTATTATTGGATGTTTCATCAACTTCTCTGGCAGCTAATTATTGTTGGATGTTTCATCAACTTCTCTGGCAGCTAATTATTGTTGGATGTTTCATCAACTTCTCTGACAGCTGCTAAGTAATCGTGATGCAATGCTTTACCGGTGCGGTGGGAAAAGAGGTTACGGACGCCATTCGTAATACCCAATACCGCGTTCGAAACACAGCAGCGGGCGATGAGTTCCGGTTGTTCAGAAAGCAATGGCAAACTACTGAACGTAAACTTGTCATGAAACCACACACCGCCAAAACATTGCTGGGGTTGTCGGTTCCGTGGCTAAGGATTTACTGACACAGTTCATAATTCTGCATACTTTCGTTCGAAACACAGCTGTGGGCGATTTGGCAGCAGACCACCTTGCGTTGGTTTTTAATTAAATGGTATGGGTGCCCGTCATTCAGAAAGCAATGGCAAACTACAGAACGTAAACTTGCCCTGGAGTCACGAACAGCCAAAAAAGTGCTAGGGTTGACTACTGCGTCCTTTAAAAGATATGCAACAACTATCTTTTATAAGATCGATATTGAAATGTCAGCATTGTCCACAGAGATGTCTCATCAAGAAGATGCCTGGTGCCTACACGTACAGTAAAGATTCCTATTGTTAATATTGTTACTGTTGTTGCTATTGTTACTGTTGTTACTTTTGTTAATATTGTTACTATTGTCACTATTGTAACTATTGTTACGCCTTAAGTCACATTGGACATATGGTGTTACACCCATCTGTTTATAGACATGTACACTCCGTGGAGGATGCTGTCAGCATCAGAACGGCCGCCTTCACTTACCCATACATCTTCTGGTACCCATGTACAGCTGGATAAACCTGGTTTATTGTTAAAATTCGAGTCTGCCCAGATGCGGAGCAAATCTCTGACATCCGGACAGGCTGGCGAGTGTCTGGCCACTGGGCTACGGTGGGCTGGTCTCCCAGATACTATTGTATAGGCATGTCACCTCGGTGCGGATTCCAACACAGGACCGAGCGTCCAAACCATGAATTGTCCAACACAGGACCAAGCGTCCAAACCATGAATTGTCCAACACAGGACCGAGCGTCCAAACCATGAATTGTCCAGGAACATATGTCGCACTTTTAATGTTATATCCAACTCACAGAGGCGTACTTATTTAAGTGTAGAGGTGTACTTATTTAAGTGCAGTGGTGTACCTATTTAAGTGTAGAGGTGTACTTATTTAAGTGTGGTGGTGTACCTATTTAAATGTAGTGTTGTACTTATTTAAGTGTAGTGGTGTACATATTTAAGTGCAGTGGTGTACCTATTTAAGTGTAGAGGTGTACTTATTTAAGTGTGGTGGTGTACCTATTTAAGTGTAGAGGTGTACTTATTTAAGTGTAGTGGTGTACATATTTAAGTGCAGTGGTGTACCTATTTAAGTGTAGAGGTGTACTTATTTAAGTGTGGTGGTGTACCTATTTAAGTGTAGTGTTGTACTTATTTAAGTGTAGTGGTGTACATATTTAAGTGCAGTGGTGTACCTATTTAAGTGTAGAGGTGTACTTATTTAAGTGTGGTGGTGTACCTATTTAAGTGTAGTGGTGTACTTATTTAAGTGCAGTGGTGTACCTATTTAAGTGTAGTGTTGTACTTATTTAAGTGCAGTGGTGTACATATTTAAGTGTAGTGGTGTATATATTTAAGTGTAGTGGTGTACTTATTTAAGTGCAGTGGTGTACATATTTAAGTGTAGTGGTGTACATATTTAAGTGTAGTGGTGTACATATTTAAGTGTAGTGGTGTACATATTTAAGTGTAGTGGTGTACATATTTAAGTGTAGTGGTGTACATATTTAAGTGTAGTGATGTACTTATTTAAGTGTAGTGGTGTACTTATTCAAGGCGTCGGTGTATCAGAGCGTCGCCATGACCTCATTTCTCTGTGGTCGCATCATTTATGGTAGCGACATTGTCAGGTGCGTTTTAAGAAAGTCCTAACATATATAAAATTAACCTGGTCACATCTTGAAGTGAGTACCATTCTCAGGTGTTTATTAAGAAAGTACACACTGCTGGGGCCTTGTCGTTTTTATAGACGATAGTTTGTTGCATTGTGCTTCCAAAATATATAATAACCACAACCCATGGCGGTAGCGAATATGACTGATCAGACCAATTTTCTTGTTAAATGTTTGTGCACAATGAACACATGTGACCACATGGTTATTTCCACCATCACACACCGTCTGACGTCTCACATGCTCAGTGTGTGACCTATATGCAATCATTTCCGTGTCTTTATTCTATTTATGATCTGGTCCCTCCATGCAACACGTTCAGCGGCGACTTGCTCCCAATGTGCATTATCAATGCCTGTATCAATCATATCCCGCTTACACACATCTTTGTATCGTAGTAGAGGCCGACCCTGAGATCTCTTATCCACCTGTAATTCACCAACATAGATGCCCTTTGGTATTCTACCATCATCCATCCTCCTAAGATGTCCTATCCATCTACGTCTACGAAGACTAAGCATGGAATAAACCGTCACACAACCTGATCTTTCCAATACTTCAGTATTTGTGATTTTGTCTTGCCACTTAATATCAAGTAATCTTCGCAGACACCGCAAATGAAAGCTGTTTAAACGTTTCTCTTGGTGTGAGTAAGTTGTCCAGGTTTCACTGCCATAAAAATGAGTAATAATGACACAGCTAGACAGACCCTGACTTTAAGAATAAGAAGAAAGCACATATAAAGATAACCTGGTAAGTGATTGGCATTCTCAGGTGCGTATACAGAAAGCACAGACAGATACAAAGATAAAAAAAGTCACATGACATCGTGAATCTGATGAGTTCGTTTTATTTCCAAAATTTCAAAGACGGTGTTTCGGTAAAGTTGAGTTCCATGTTTCCATTGAGGCTGTCCATAGATCGCGGGGCTCGGTTGTGAGACTACTTTTTCAAGCCAAGAAATAGCTCTGAGGGAAACAAACATAAATATCATATTTTTCTCTTCTACAATAAAACCATTTAACATAGTTTCAGTAGAACCATTGAACAAAGTTACAATAGAACCATTCAACATAGTACAGTAGACCCATTCAACATAGTTACAATAGAACCATACAACATAGTTACAATACAAACATTCAACCTAATTACAATAGAACCATTTAACATAGTTACAAAACAACCATTCAACATAGTTACATTAGGCCATTTAACATAGTTAAAATACAACCATTCAACATAGTTACAGTAGAACCATTCAACATAGTTACAATACAACCATGCAAAATAGTAATTGTAGAACCATACACCATAGTTACCATACAACCATTCAACATAGTTACAATAGAACCATTCAACATAGTTATAATACAATCATGCAACATGGTTACTGTAAAACCATTCAACATAGTTACAGAAGAACCATTCAACATAATTAAAAAACAATACAGGCTAGTTACAATAGAACAATTTAACATAGTTACAATACAACCATTCAGCATATTTACAGTAAAATGATTCAATATAGTTACAATAGACCATTCAACATATTTACAATAGGCCATTCAACATAGTTACAATACAACCATTCAACATAGCTACAATATACCCATGCAAAATAGTAACTTTAGAACCATAAAACATAGTTACAATACAATCATTCAACATAGTTACAATAGAACCATTCAACATAGTTACAATACTACAATACAATCATTCAACATGGTTACTGTAAAACCGTTCAACATAATTACAGAAGAACCATTCAACATAATTACAATAGAAATCAGGCTAGTTTAATAGAACCATGTAACATAGTTACAATACAACCATTCAACATAGTTACAATACAACCATTCAACATATTTACGGTGAAATCATTCAACATAGTTACAATAGACTATTCAACATAGTTACAATTGAACTATTCAATATAGTTACAATATAACTATTCAATATAGTTACAATAGAACTATTCAATATAGTTACAGTAGAACCATTCAACATATCAAAAGTATCATTGTAGCCTGGCAGTAAAAACGTTGAGAACCCAGCACTTGTCGACACCAGAAAGATTTTGTCGCCACCCTTGCATATTAATCTGGGTCTCATGACAAACTTTGTCAAGGCAATGGAGAAAACAAATGAGGCTTTCACATACCTCATCATAAAATTTCCAAGACTGAGTGAAGCTAAAATAGGAGAGGGAGTAATTGTTGGTCCGCACATGTGAAAGTTTCTTCATGATGACGAGTTTCTTTGTGTGTTGCATGGGAAGGAAAAAGCAGCATGGCTAACATATAAGTTAGTGGTGGAAAATTTTCTTGGAAACAACAGATCTGATAATTACAATGAAATTGTATAAAATATCCTTATGGAGTATAAGAGTCTTGGCTGCAACTTGTCTTTGAAAATTCATTTTCTGGATTCTCATCTGGGTTTCTTTACTTCAAACTGTGGAGCAGTGATGAGCATGGTGAATGATTTCATAAGGCATTGCTCTCCATAGCACAAAATCTGAGCTAAAATATAAAGATGTGTTTCCCATGCAACATGATCCCTCTCTCAAGCAAAGAGAGCTCTAACAGCGACTGAATAATGACGGAATGGGTTAAAATGTGCCTTTTTAAAACATTATATGTAAACTTTAAATAATGTTTTTATTATTTTTATCATTGTATGTTGAAATATCAATTAATTGAATATGTAACCACAATTTTTATAATGCGAAAGTAGAAATACTGACTGTTCACCCCAGAGAAGTAGACAAGCATACATTATATGTATTACTGTAATGTAAATGAGTTTCGGTTTTTTATAAAATGATATGAGTGCCAGCCGTTCAGAAAGCAATGGCAAACTACTGAACGTAAACTTGCCTAGGAATCACGAACAGCCAAAAACTTCTGGGGTTGAATGCTACGTCCTGTAAAAGACACGCAACTAACTTTTTTAAACGTAAACTCATCATTAAAATTTAAAAAAAAAACAGAGCCAGTTGGCGAATTTCATTATGATATTTGAAATCAGCATGCCAAAATCAATAAGAAATGGTGTATTTAAATTATTATACAAATAATTTTTGAATACGTGTTGACTAGACATGCATCTACTGCTTATTTGAGACAAATAAAAAGAAGAAAAATACAAACAACAAACGATAATGTTACATTGAGTGGAACACACATTGCGAGAACCTGTCAATAGTGTAACTAGACCAGTTATTTTCAACCGATGGAGAATTCCCCCACCCCCACCCCCAATAATTTTAGGGTTTCCAGATGGGGGGGGGGGGGGGGGGGAAATTAAGCAATTAAGATTATCTTAAGATCGCGTTAATACAAGAACCGATTACTTGATATTGTTTTTCTCTCCATATTTTACTGTTCTGTACTTCTCGCCGTTCTGAAATTCGTTTTATAACATAAGTATACCTGCAAATCACGTTTTATGTCGACGTCTAGACTTGTTCTAGTATGTGTTTTTAAATTTAGCTTCCAATTTTACGTATTCTGTGTAGGGGCGGGGGGAGGGGGGGGTTATAGGGAGAAAATAAGAAAGATGGGGGGGGGGGGATTATTTTCTGAACATATGGTGAAGGGGTGCATTGGCTAAAAAAGGTTGAGAATCACTGGACCAACCCTTGATTCTTCTGGAACTCACATGGTGCAAGAAACAAGCGGAGGCCTAACACACGAAGAAGAAAATTAAACTTTGCAATGAATAATATAGGGTGGGTATGGAACGAGGCAATGGAGACAACAAAGAATAGAAGGCCTTGTCCTGCGATGTTTAAGAACCTATGTTCTGTTGGGAGATAAAAGGTAGCAGTGATCAAGCAGAAGAAGAAGAGGAAGAAGAAGATGAGGAGTAGGAAGATGTTGATGGCGATGGTTATGAGGATGGTGATGATGAAGATGACGATGATAGTGATGATGATGATGATGGTGATAATGATAAAGGTTATGGTGATGGTGGTCGTGGTGATGATCATGATGATGGGGTGCAGGCATTTTCTGGTGTTGCATTGTTTTGTTCACTACAATCATCATCATTGTTTCTAAAAATTTCTCTAAAGGTGTCATTAGACAGGTTCTAGAATGTTGGTGTAGGGTAAAGAGAGAGGGATAGTACCTCACGGTGAGTGGCAGCCATATCCCAAGGGATAGACCAGGATCCTATTTGGTTCCCATCTCTTTACGTAGCTCATTTATTTCTCCACGAAAACCGCTTGTATACGGCGATGGCCACACCACTGGCAACAGTCTTGGCTGACTGGCTAAACTACATGAGTGAAGTAGGGGTAATATCCTACTAAGGGAATGTCCATCCCTAGTACACAAAAATGGACGGTGGAGAAGGCGGATGAATCTAAATAGAACAACGGCTTCGAAAGCGAAACAGCAGAGTGTGTGGAATACATGAGGCGTGTTCAGGACACGATAGTGAACATGGCTGGCCATCGTGGAAGAGATTGGGACCTCACCATGTAATATCCCAAAGACAGCAATGGTAATTCAACAACAAGAAAAAAGCGATACGGGTAATTCTTGGCCCCCTGGAGATGAGCCTGTTGTAAATATTCACAGGGAAGAGACAACTCCTATAGTGAATAAGGAAGTGCATAATGATGACTGCATCCCAAATTCTTTAGAAAGGGTGCATTCTGACAATACCTGTCTGAAAAGTAGAAGGAGATGTCTGAGAATTGGTACGTGGAACGTACGCACCTTATATCAAGCAGGAAAGTTTGATAACTTTATTGCAGAGGCAAACAACATGAATTTAGATATCTTAGGCGTATCTGAAACAAGATAGACAGATACAAGTTATATAAAAAGAGAAGATTAAGTATTCATTAATTCAGGAGGAGATCATCACGAGAGAGGAGTAGGAATTTTAGTAAAACGAGATTTAGAGAAAAATAAAGATAGGATAATACTTCTCAAAATTAAGGCAAGACCGTCCAACATAGTAATTCTTCTGTCATATGCTCCAACAACTGATCATAGTGATGAACAGCTAGAAGGATATTATGAAGACCTACAACAAACACTGAAAGTTGTAAAATCATCAGAGGTCCTAATTGTCATGGGAGACATGAACTCAAAAGTTGGAAAAAATAAATATAAGCAGATAGTAAGGCAATATGGTATGGGAAACAGAAACGACAGAGGAGACCGGCTGATACAGTTCTGTGACGAAAATAATCTTATTGTTTGCAACACATTTTTCCAACATAACCGTAGTAAACTGTATACATGGAAGAGCCCTGGAGATAGAACAAGAAACCAGACTGACTACATTATGATTAGAAATAGATTTAAAAACAATGTTAAAAATGCCAAAACATACCGTGGTGCTGATATCAACTCTGACCATAATCCTGTAGTTTTAAAATTACAAATAAAACTTAAAAACCCAGGAATAAGGAAATCGAAGACACCTCAAGTAGATATATCGGCATTGAAACAACCAGAAATAAGTCAACTATACCTAGTTGAAGTCAAAAATAGATATGATGGGCTAATCATTGAAAGTATGGAACAATATCGACGTGAAAATCCTGAGGATAAAATTAATACAGAATGTGAAAGTGTAAAAACCAGTATTCAGATTGCAACTACCACCTTGCCAGTGAAGATTAATAAGAAAAAACAATTATGGATAACCGATGAAATCTTGAGTAAAATGACTCAAAGAAAGAAAGCAAAGAACACTCCAGAGTATACAGTAATAGATAGAGAAATACGTCACACGTGCAGAGTTGCCAAAGAGGAGTGGCTGCAGAACCATTGCAAAGAAATAGAGCAGTGGTTCTCAACCTTTTTTGGCCCGTGCCCCCCTTCACCATATTTTTAGGACGTCATTCCCCCCCCCCCCATATTTTTAGAACGTCATTCCCCACCTTTCGTATTTCCTCCCTAAAAATGTCCCCCTGCCCCTACACAATATACGTAATAATTGAAGCTAAATTTAATAGCACATACTAAACCATGTCTAGACATCTACATAAAACGTGATTTGTGGACCTACTTACGTTATAAAATGAATTTCAGAAGGGTAATACGTACAGAACCGTAAAGTATGAAGGGAAAAACAATATCAAGTAATCAGTTCTTGTATTAAAGCAATCTAGAAATAATCTTAATTCCCCCCCCCCCCCCGGAAACCCTAAAATTCCCCCCTGGGAGGGGGGGGGGAATTCCCCACCGGTTGAGAACCACTGAAATAGAGGATCTGGAAATAAATCACAACTCGAAAGAATTACATGAACATATAAAAAGATTTACAAAGAAGAAAAGTAATATAACAGGAAACTGTTGTATCAGAGGAAAAAATGGAGAAATTATAATTAATAACATTGACTTAATAAAAAGGTGGACAGGGTACACAGAAGATTTATTCAGGGTCAACAGGGTCAATAGACCAACATTATATAATACTCTAGATGGACAAAAATATTAACGGCTGAAGTAGAAAAGGCTATTAAAAAGATGAAAGAAGGAAAGGCTGCAGGTCCTGACAAGATAACAACAGAGATGATAAAATTCTTATCCAGCTTTGGCATTGAAACTATCACAGAATTATGTAATGATATATATAATACTGGGTACACCCCTAAGGATTTGAAAACATCAATTTTCATCACACTACCGAAGAAGCTAAGAGCTTTTGAGTGTGAGATTTACAGAACTATTAGCTTAATGAGCCACATAACTAAGATACTACTCAAGGTCATACAAGAAAGAATTCAACATAAAATAGATGAGGAAGTAGCTGAAGAACGATTTGGGTTCCGCAAAAACAGAGGCACTAGAGATGCAATTATCTGTTTGAGGATGTTAATTGAAAAATATATAGAAGTTCAAAAAAGTATATATGTTTGTTTTTTAGACTACAAGAAAGCTTTTGATAGAGTACAACATGAACGACTAATTACGTGCCTTCAAGATATAGGAGTAGACGGAAAGGACATCAGACTTATTAGTAACTTGTACTGGGAACAAGTGGTGTCTATTAGATGCGGAAATAACTATTCGTCGCCTATAGAGATAAATAGAGGAGTACGGCAGGGATGTGTACTGTCCCGAAGCCTCTTCAACCTATACACAGAAAGAATTTTTAAACAAGTTGAAATGCCTGGACTCAACATCAATGGAAGAATCATAAACAATCTTAGATATGCTGACGATACCGTGTTACTAACAGAAAGTGAGCAAGAGTTGCAAGACCTAGTGGAAGAAGTGAACAGGCACAGTGCAGAATGTGGCTTGGATATTAACAACCAAAAAACAGAAACTATGATAATTAGCAGTGAAAAGGAAAGGTCATCAATGAACATCACAGTAAACAGGTAGATACTAGAACAAGTAACAAGTTTCTCTTATCTTGGACATATAATAACAGATGATGGCAGAAATGAAATGGAAATCAAAAAGAGAATAGGAATGGCCAAAAATGCTTTCAACGGCATCAGTATTAACATCTAGAGAGATTAATAACGCATTAAAATTTAGAATTGTCAAATGCTACGTATATTCAACACTACTGTATGGCACGGAATCCTGGACATTGAACAAGCAACTAGAAAGTCGCATAGAAGCCCTGGAGATGTGGGTATACAGGCGAATAGGTCGTATTTCATGGAAACAAGAACAATCAAATGCAGAGGTTCTAGAAAAACTGGGAATGAAGAGAGAGTTGATGAAAGAAATAAAGAGGAGGCAAGTGAAATATTTTGGCCACGTTAAAAGACATGATACTCTTATAGAAACCATACTTGAGGGCAAGCGAGCAAGGGGTAGACAACGATACAAGTGGGAAGATAACATCAAGAGATGGACGAACATCAGCCTGACAAAATGTACAGTCAAGGCGAGAGACAGACAGTGTTGGAGATCCATTGCAGCCAACCTTCATTGCGCAGACGGCACCTGATTGATTGAGAATGTCGATAAAAAGTTTATGGAATAATGTCCATATATAGTTGTTAGAAGGATGCGTATAAACAGTTTATAGAAAAATGTAGATAAACAGTTTTTTTTTTAAATGATGTCGATATGTAACTGCTAGAGGTGCACAGTTTCTAGAATATTGTGGATAAACAGTTTCTAGAATATTGTGGATAAACAGTTTCTAGAATATTGTGGATAAACAGTTTCTAGAATAATGCTTGTAGATGAAAGTTGATAAACAGTTTGTATCTGCAGAGGTGTCAGAAAGTTTCTAGAAAGATGTTTAGAAAGAGCCTTTAGACGAATGCATAGAAACAGTTTCTAGAAAGATGTTCAGAAATACATTCAACAAAGATACCCACAAACAACTTGATTTGTAATCAAACTGGGGGGGAAAAAAAAAAAACTATATAAACAGGATAGAGGACTGACCTTCACAATTGTCCCTCAAGTACTCTTCGGCCTGGTGTGCGGCGCTTCTTGCCTCGTATTTGATCATGTTTGGGCAGGACCGGTGTTGGGCCAGACGTCGTGCACATTCCGCAATCTCAATGGCAAGGCTTGGCATAGACAGAAGGATACACCGATACCTCAAGATCTGATCTTGTTCATCATTACACAAACTATTACACAGCACGTCACATACGGAAAGCACGTCACATACGGGACAGCACCTCACATACTGACAGCACGTCACATAGGGACAGCACCTCACATAGGGACAGCACGTCACATAGGGACAGCACGTCACATACGGACAGCACCTCACATACGGACAACACCTCACATAAGGACAGCACCTCACATAGGGACAGAACGTTACATACGGACAGCACGTCACATTGGGACAGAACGTATCCACAGCACGTAACCACAACACGTCACACACCCACAACACGTCACATTCCACAGCACGTCAAATACCTACACATGTCCGCACCACATCACAAACCCACAAAACGTTACTTACCCACAGCACATCACATACCCACAGCACGTCAATACCCACAGCAAGTCGCACACCCACAGCACGTCACATAACCGCACAACGTCGTATACCCACAAAACGTCACATAACCACACCACGTGCCCACAGCACGTCACACTCCCAAAGTACGTCACATACCAACAGCACGTCACATACCCAAAGCAATTCACACACAAAAAGCACGTCACACACCCACAGCACGTCACACACGCACAGCACGTCATACACCCACAGCACGTCACACACAGCACGTCACTTACCAACAGCACGTCACACACAGCACGTCATACACCCACAGCACGTCACACACAGCACGTCACTTACCAACAGCACGTCACACACAGCATGTCACACACAGCACGTCACACACAGCACGTCACTTACCAACAACACGTCACACACAGCACGTCACACACAGCACGTCACACACAGCACGTCACACACCCACAGCACCTCATACACCCACAGCACGTCCCACATCCACAGCACGTCATACACCTACAGCACGTCACACACAACACGTCACACAGCACGTCACACAGCACGTCACACAGCACGTCACACATTCACAGCATGTCACACACAGCACGTCACACACAGCACGTCACACAGCACGTCACACAGCACGTCACACAGCACGTCACACAGCACGTCACACACAGCACGTCACACAGCACGTCACACAGCACGTCACACACAGCACGTCACACAGCACGTCACACATTCACAGCATGTCACACATCCACAGCATGTCACACACATAGCACGTCATACACACAGCACGTCGCACATCCACAGCACGTCATACAACCACAGCACGTCACACACAGCACGTCACACACCCACAGCACGTCTCACATCCCAGCACGTCACACACACAGCACGTCACACAGCACATCACATACACAACACGTCATACACACAACACGTCACACACCCACATAACGTCACACACAGCATGTCACCCACCCACAGCATGCCACACACCCACAACACGTCACACATCCACAGCACGCAAGCACCCACAGCACGTCACACATCCACAGCACGTCACACTCCCACAGCACGTCACACATCCACGGCACGTCACACACCCACAGCACGTCACACACCCACAAAACGTCACATACCCACAGCACGTCATACACCCACAGCACGTCACACACCCACATCACGTCACAAACCCACAACACGTCACATACCCACAGCACGTCACACACCCACAGCACATCACACACTCACATCACGTTACACACACACAGCACGTCTCACATCTACAACACATCACACACCCACAGCACGTCACACACCCACAGCACGTCACATATTTACAGCACGTCACACACCCACAGCACGTCACACACTTACAGCACGTCACACACCTACTGGACGTCACTTACTCACAGCACGTCACATACCAACAGCACGTCACACAATGAGCAGTCACTTACCCACAGCACGTCACCCACCCAAGCACCTCACATACCCACAGCACGTCACACACCCACAGCACGTCACACACCCACAGCACGTCACACACCCACAGCACGTCACACACCCACAGCACGTCACACACCCACTGCACGTCACACACCCACAGCACGTCACACATCCACAGCACGTCACACACCCACAGCACGTCACACACCCCCAGGACGTCACACACCCCCAGCACGTCACCCCACCCACAGCACGTCACACACCCACAGCACGTCACACACACGCAGCACGTCACACACATCCACAGCAGATTCCTGCTACCGGACCCACTGCTACTGGTACCTGGCCGCCATGACAGACGATAGTTTGCCACATTCTGATTCAAAACACGCATTGCAACCTCTCCATAGCACAAAGCAAGGACTGAATTGTAGAGACCATGTGTTGCCCATTACAGCATGATCCCTCTCTCGGTCTGCCTAGTTTACTCCAGAGGAAAGGTAACATCAATACGTCTGGAAAAAGGCATGCCGCAGAAGCTGCCGGATCAGCAAAGCAATGCTCTAACTGCCCGCCTGTCAGAGCTTCGATCTTAGACCTGTTGCCGACCAAGACATAGGGCTTGGTCTGCCCTGCCATGGCATTGATTCTCTAACTTGTATTGTCTCACATCAGGATAAGGCTTGTACCTTCCCAATTGCACTCAACTGACTGAATCAGTTGGCACAATGTTGGGTGTCGGGTTTGGTAAGCTCCGCCCAACATTCAGCTCTAACAGAAAGCAAGTAGTACCCGTCTAGTGCCATACGGTAGCTCACTCAAATCTGACTAAAATTATGGGAAGTTATATGAATAGTATGTATGTTCCAATACCCGTTACCACGATACAGGTGTATTAGGTAAATAGTAGTTAAGTAAGTAAAGTCAAATACCCGTTACCAGGCGTCAGGTGTTTTTGGTATGTAGCAGTAAAGTAAACACAAGTAATACGTCTCCCGACATATAGGATGAATGACGATAGACCCACATTTATATAAATCAATCGGCACTGGATGTCTGGTGTAGTCTTGCGACATAATGGGTGACTGACGATAGACCCACGTTTGTATAAATCAAATGACACTGGATGTCTGGTGAAGTCTTGCGACATAACGGGTGAATGACGATAGACCCACGTTTGTATAAATCAAATGACACTGGATGTCTGGTGAAGTCTTGCGACATAAAAGGTGAATGACGATAGACCCACATTTATATAAATCAATCTGCACTGGATGCTTGATGTAGTCTTGCGACATAAAGGGTGAATGACGATAGACCCACGTTTGTATAAATCAAATGACACTGGATGTCTGGTGTAGTCTTGCGACATAAAAGGTGAATGACGATAGACCCACATTTATATAAATCAATCTGCACTGGATGCTTGATGTAGTCTTGCGACATAAAGGGTGAATGACGATAGACCCACGTTTGTATAAATCAATCGGCACTGGATGTCTTGTGTAGTCTTGCGACATAAAGGGTGAATGACTATAGACCCATGTTTGTATAAATCAATCGGCACTGGTGTCTGGTGTAGTCTTGTGACATAAAGGGTGAATGACGATAGACCCAAGTTTGTATAAATCAATCGGCACTGGTGTCTGGTGTAGTCTTGCGACATAAAGAGTGAATGACTATAGACCCACGTTTGTATAAATCAATCGGTACTGGTGTCTGGTGTAGTCAATATCTCACCGGCCGTGTCCACTTCGCGGGACTTTTCCATGGATCCATTTTAGGTTAGGTCGACCCCAGAGCCTACGCCAAATTAAGAAACACTCGCCGATCCAAGTTGTCATCACCAACACGTGCCTTGTCACCTGGCGTATGTGCTCATGTCTCGCCACAGATCTTGGTCCTTGGTGTTTTGGATCAACTCTGCTGCTGATTTTCCTCCATGCCATTGTCTCAGTCCATGCATCAGCATTTCTCTTGGTCTGACTCTGCTTCTTTTCCCCACTGATCTTTTCAGGTGCCATGATGTTCTCCACCGCTTCTTTTCTCAAAACAAGCTATAAGATTTTTATTTGTCTCTGTTTATAGTTGTGTTTAATGTTCTAGGATCTTGATCTCTATCACCAGCATCATGATCATGTTTCACAAGTGTCGTGGGGAGGACCAGTTGACGATCCAGCGCCCGACGGGTGGCACTGGATATAGTCATTCCGTGTGATTGAACGATGTCTTTGATGTCGCATTCCATTGTCTTCTCGGGCGTCCTCTTCTCGTAGTAGATCTTCTTTGATGTAACTCACAGACGTAATAACACTTAGCAACATGCTGTCCAACACACAGCAATATTGATACATACTACAACTGACCTACAAGTCACGATCGTGATTCTCACAAAAACATCACCAACTGACCTAAAGTCACGATCGTGATTCTCAGAAAAACACCACCAACTAACCTAAAGTCACGATCGTTATTCTCACAAAATCATCACCAATAGACCTAAAGTCACGATCGTGATTCTCACAAAATAATCACCAATAGACCTAAAGTCACGATCGTGATTCTCACAAAATCATCACCAACTGGCCTAAAGTGACGATCGTGATTCTCACAAAAACATCACAATCTGACCTAAAGTCACGATCGTGATTCTCACAAAAACATCACTAACTGACCTGAAGTCGCGATCGTAACTCTCACGTGAACATCACCAACTCACTACACATCACAACCAACCTACTCACAACTCACCCACAGTTTAAGTCGAAGTTGTCGAGCAAATCAAGGCACTGGTGATACAGGCATGGCTCCGCTATCATTGGTGGGAAAGTTGGTGGTCGAGTCGGTGGCGGTGGCAGGGTTGTGATGGCGCCTAGGAAAATGATATCTTAAGTACAAGGCTGCAATATGATTTTTCTGTTAGTATAATCAGCATAATAGACGTATTAAATATGTCTGCAAGTTTAGTTTCAAACGAGTTCCTGAGTAGTATCTTTTCTAACCTTGACTTTTCAGTTTGTAAACAGAAGGAACTTGTAAATACGAGGGGGTGAGGGTGGGATTCAACTTTAAACATATCATTTTTGGGGGTGAATATATTCTGAAAGAGTAAAAAACAAATGTATCATTTTTCAATGTAGTCTCCACTGCGTTCAATGCAAGTCCTTCAGTGCCGACAAATGTGTTTGGATTCCTGTAGAAAATAAAATGCGCTTGGTCGCGTGTGTAACCACTCATGCACCATCATCTGTACCTTTTCATCCAACGGAAAAAGTCTGTCCTCCCAATGACTCTTTGAGATGTCCAAAACAAGTGGAAATCACTTGAGGCTAGATCTGGCGAGTACGAGGGATGTGTTACACACTGCAAGTGGAGGTCACTGATCACTAAACTGATAACAGAACGCAGTTCCTCTTAGGTGCATGTCAAAAGTGGGGCGGCCATCTATAAACTGATCTTATGACCTCAGCGTGTTCGTCTGCACCGTGATAACACGTACTGAATACTCTTCTTGACATTCTTAAACACAGTATTGACAAGTTACAAGACAATGACATGGTCATTGTAATTTCTATCACACTTTTAAGGTTTTCATTTGAAGCTCTCTGGTAAGTTAGAAAAATGTTTGAATAGAAGTTCTACAGACACATACTAAACAATATGCATTTAGAAGACATGTTGAGGAAGAACATAATAACACTGTCATCTACTGCCTATAGTACACTGTAGTATAGAACAGGGGGGACTTAAGCCTGAGGAATTAAGGCCGCCTGGCTGGTGCAGTCGCTGCGAATTGTGCAGGTTAGGGTTTTCTTTCTTTTTTTTTTCCAACATAAAAAATGCACACCTTACTGAGGATTCGAACCCGGGTCTCTCGAAAGAGCGCCCGATATTCTGGCCTCTCGGGCAGCCGCTCCTCAATGTTAACTTACCTATCCAGATATTTACTTGCAACACACAAACAAAACACAAACAACACATAAACAACACATAAACAACACGTAAACAACACATAAACAACACATAAACAACACATAAAAACACATAAACAACACATAAACAACACATTAACAACACACAAGTAACTTACACACGAAAACACACACCATCCATACGTATACGAAAACACATATCATCATAAACATATAATCTTCAATCTTCAACTAATGTAAATGTCGTCTTTACATTTCTGTTACTGTTAGATGAACACATTTCATGTCATGTATATTTATGTATATTAATTGATTTAGAGAGATTAACTGATTTTTTTATTACATTAACTGATTTAGAGCCAAGAGATGATTAATCGTCTGAATAGACTACCCGTATCTGCCATGGACTTATATATCGCCGAAATTTTGTCATTGCATTATAATACATGTCTGATATCTTAAACCTTTCTATAATTAATTAAGTGTTTAGGTAGTGTTCAACAAATAGATTGCAACTAAATCTGAACAAGACTATGTTACTTATAGAATAGCACGATGAAATGCCAAACGAACAATTAGAGCATCTGAAGATGAA
This sequence comes from Cepaea hortensis, assembly GCA_963921405.1. Classification (NCBI taxonomy): domain Eukaryota; kingdom Metazoa; phylum Mollusca; class Gastropoda; order Stylommatophora; family Helicidae; genus Cepaea; species Cepaea hortensis. The sequence goes on along the minus strand of OY992887.1, from coordinate 6,062,664 downwards.
TCCTGGAGAATATATGGTGAACATATGGCGACCCTTAGCAAAGACTGCCCAAGCGAAGTTTATAAACTTGTCAATAATAGGAGAAACAGAGATGTATGCTACAACCCAACCACCATCATAAACAGCAAAAGAGGTATACCAATATTTAATCCACAACAAATACTTGCAAGGTGGGCAGAATACTTTCAAGAATTACTTAATCCAACACATAACATAGAAAACCTCACTTTTGTGCCTAAAAGACATGGACAACAAGAACCAAATTTCATCCCTGCAGAAGTCAAAGCGGTTATACAGAAAAGTCCTAAAAACATATCGCCGGGCCCAGATGGAATAACCACAGAAGCTATTCAGGCCTGTGGGAAAACATGGGAAGAAAGAAAAGTCCCAGATGATTCGCAATAGGCAATAATAGTATTAATATGGAAAAAGAAAGGCAATATGAGAGAGTGTGAAACATACAGAGGTATATCACTCCTAAGCCATATAGGGAAAATGTACGCAAAACTGTTGGAACAAAGAGCTAGACCAATAGTTGAATAACAGTTAAGCAAAGAATAATTCGGTTTTCGGAAAGGTTAAAGTTGCACTGGTGCACTATTTACACTTAGACAAATATGTGAAAAAATTATCAAATATAGTGACCAGCAGAATATTGTGTTTGTAGATCAGGAAAAGGCTTTCGATAGGGTAGACAGATACAAATTATGGACCTTCCCGTGTGTTGCCGGGGCCCATAAGGGAAGCAAAGAATAGCAACACTGTAGCCTGCCATGCATGTCGTAAGAGGCGACTAAGGAGGCTTGATGGTTCCCTCGCCCTGCTACTGAGTGCGTGCGTGGCGCGACACTGTGAGCTGTGAGTTTCGTGTGAAATGCTTCTGAATCTGCCCGAGGTTTTTTGGAACGTGACTGCATGTTCGGAGCGATGGCAGCTGGCTATGTCCCAGAGTTGACTGGTTTTTGCCTTATGTAGAAATGCGTGGCTGGTGGGCTTCTGGTTGACTGCCACTGCCATCGACGATGAACTGTATTTTCGTGTACTGTGTGGGTGAACATCTAGGAAACATCCAGATGGGAAAATGACTGCTGATTCCATCAGAGATGAACTGGATATTTTGTGGGGGACTATTATGTTGACATTCTGGCGGCGGCATTATGCACAGTGTATTTGTGCGGGCTGTTGTTTGTCGAGACTCCTGTCTATTCCACTTTTCACATTGGGCAGTGGGGAGCGTTTTGTATGATATTCACTGGCACAGGAACGGAGCATAATGGGGACGACCCATTGCTGGGAAGTTGGAACCGCGACTAACTAACTAACTAACTAACTAACTAACTAACTAACTAACATGTCTGATATCATATTAACAACTTTAAATCCTAATTGTGACCACTCCTACTTCCTATTGTTCACCATCCATCTGTGTTTGGTCCACACCTACCTGTTGTTTGGCACTGAATCTGTGTACAAATACAGTTATTTGTGTTAATAGCAACCACATCATTTATACTGCTACCCAGGCCTGCTGTCCGTAAGCTCCTTCATCTTCGTTCCGGGATACGCAGGAGTTGAGGGAAATGAATGAGCTGATAAACTGGCTGGCTCTGCACCCCCTGCAGATGGCCAGCCCATAGATTGCGCCGGTGTTATTAATGCCCTTAGAGAGATATCGAGAGTGGGGGTTTTTGACGTCAGTGACTCCACATGGTTGTATAGAATGAGAGAAGTCGGTGTAAGAATTGAGAGTGGGGGTTTTTGACGTCAGTGAATCCACATCGTTGTATAGAATGAGAGACGTCGGTGTAAGAATTGAGAGTGGGGGTTTGTGACGTCAGGGAATCCACATGGTTGTATAGAATGAGAGACGTCGGTGTAAGAATTGAGAGTGGGGGTTTTTGACGTCAGTGAATCCACATCGTTGTATAGAATGAGAGACGTCGGTGTAAGAATTGAGAGTGGGGGTTTGTGACGTCAGTGAATCCACATCGTTGTATAGAATGAGAGACGTCGGTGTAAGAATTGAGAGTGGGGGTTTGTGACGTCAGTGAATCCACATCGTTGTATAGAATGAGAGACGTCGGTGTAAGAATTGAGAGTGGGGGTTTGTGACGTCAGTGAATCTACATCGTTGTATAGAATGAGAGACGTCGGTATAAGAATTGAGAGTGGGGGTTTGTGACATCAGTGAATCCACATCGTTGTATAGAATGAGAGGCGTCGGTGTAAGAATTGAGAGTGTGGGTTTGTGACGTCACTGAATCCACATCGTTGTATAGAATGAGAGACGTCGGTGTAAGAATTGAGAGTGGGGGGTTTTTGACGTCACTGAATCCACATAGTTGTATAGAATGAGAGACGTCGGTGTAAGAATTGAGAGTGGGGGTTTGTGACGTCAGTGAATCCACATCGTTGTATAGAATGAGAGACGTCGGTGTAAGAATTGAGAGTGGGGGTTTGTGACGTCAGTGAATCCACATCGTTGTATAGAATGAGAGACGTCGGTGTAAGAATTGAGAGTGGGGGTTTTTGGCGTCAGTGAATCCACATCGTTGTATAGAATGAGAGACGTCAGTGTAAGAATTGAGAGTGAGGGTTTGTGACGTCAGTGAATCCACATCGTTGTATAGAATGAGAGACGTCGGTGTAAGAATTGAGAGTGGGGGTTTTTGACGTCAGTGAATCCACATCGTTGTATAGAATGAGAGACGTCGGTGTAAGAATTGAGAGTGGGGGTTTTTGACGTCAGTGAATCTACATCGTTGTATAGAATGAGAGACGTCGGTGTAAGAATTGAGAGTGGGGGTTTTTGACGTCAGTGAATCCACATCGTTGTATAGAATGAGAGACGTCGGTGTAAGAATTGAGAGTGGGGGTTTTTGACGTCAGTGAATCCACATCGTTGTATAGAATGAGAGACGTCGGTGTAAGAATTGAGAGTGGGGGTTTTTGACGTCAGTGAATCCACATCGTTGTATTGACTGAGAGACGTCGGTGTAAGAATTGTGAGTGGGGTTTTTTGACGTCAGTGAATCCACATGGTTGTATAGAATGAGAGACGTCGGTGTAAGAATTGAGAGTGGGGGTTTGTGACGTCAGTGAATCCACATCGTTGTATAGAATGAGAGACGTCGGTGTAAGAATTGAGAGTTGGGGTTTGTGACGTCAGTGAATCCACATCGTTGTATAGAATGAGAGACGTCGGTGTAAGAATTGAGAGTGGGGGTTTTTGACTTCAGTGACTCCACATCGTTGTATAGAGTGAGAGACGTCGGTGTAAGAATTGAGAGTGGTGGTTTTTGACGTCAGTGAATCCACATCGTTGTATAGAATGAGAGACGTCTGTGTAAGAATTGAGAGTGGGGGTTTTTGACGTCAGTGAATCCACATCGTTGTATAGAATGAGAGACGTCGGTGTAAGAATTGAGAGTGGGGGTTTGTGACGTCAGTGAATCCAGATCGTTGTATAGAATGAGAGACGTCGGTGTAAGAATTGAGAGTGGGGGTTTTTGACGTCAGTGACTCCACATCGTTGTATAGAGTGAGAGACGTCGGTGTAAGAATTGAGAGTGGGGGTTTGTGACGTCAGTGAAGCCACATTGTTGTATAGAATGAAAGACGTCGGTGTAAGAATTGAGAGTGGGGGTTTTTGACGTCAGTGACTCCACATCGTTGTATAGAGTGAGAGACGTCGGTGTAAGAATCTAGAGTGGGGGTTTTTGACGTCAGTGACTCCACATCGTTGTATAGAGTGAGAGACGTCGGTGTAAGAATTGAGAGTGGGGGTTATTGACGTCAGTGAATCCACACCGTTGTATAGAATGAGAGACGTCGGTGTAAGAATTGAGAGTGGGGGTTTTTGACGTCAGTGAATCCACACCGTTGTATAGAATGAGAGACGTCGGTGTAAGAATTGAGAGTGGGTGTTTTTGACGTCAGTGAATCCACACCGTTGTATAGAATGAGAGGCGTCAGTGTAAGAATTGAGAGTGGGGGTTTTTGACGTCAGTGAATCCACATCGTTGTATAGAATGAGAGATGTCGGTGTAAGAATTGAGAGTGTTGATTTTTGACGTCAGTGAATCCACATCGTTGTATAGAATGAGAGACGTCGTGTAAAAATTGAGAGTGGGGGTTTTTGACGTCAGTGACTCCACATCGTTGTATAGAATGAGAGACGTCGGTGTAAGAATTGAGAGTGGGGGTTTGTGACGTCAGGGAATCCACATCGTTGTATTGACTGAGAGACGTCGGTGTAAGAATTGAGAGTGGGAATTTTTGACGTCAGTGAATCCACACCGTTGTATAGAATGAGAGACGTCGGTGTTAGATTTGAGAGTGGGGGTTTTTGACGTCAGTGAATCCACATCGTTGTATAGAATGAGAGACGTCGGTGTAAGAATTGAGAGTGGGGGTTTGTGACGTCAGTGAATGCACATGGTTGTATAGAATGAGAGACGTCGGTGTAAGAATTGAGAGTGGGGGTTTGTGACGTCAGTGAATCCACATGGTTGTATAGAATGAGAGACGTCGGTGTAAGAATTGAGAGTGGGGGTTTGTGACGTCAGTGAATCCACATGGTTATATAGAATGAGAGACGTCGGTGTAAGAATTGAGAGTGGGGGTTTGTGACGTCAGTGAATCCTCATACTTGTATAGAATGAGAGACGTCGGTGTAAGAATTGAGAGTGGGGGTTTTTGACGTCAGTGACTCCACATCGTTGTATAGAGTGAGAGACGTCGGTGTAAGAATCTAGACTGGGGGTTTTTGACGTCAGTGACTCCACATCGTTGTATAGAGTGAGAGACGTCGGTGTAAGAATTGAGAGTGGGGGTTATTGACGTCAGTGAATCCACACCGTTGTATAGAATGAGAGACGTCGGTGTAAGAATTGAGAGTGGGGGTTTTTGACGTCAGTGAATCCACACCGTTGTATAGAATGAGAGACGTCGGTGTAAGAATTGAGAGTTGGTGTTTTTGACGTCAGTGAATCCACACCGTTGTATAGAATGAGAGACGTCGGTGTAAGAATTTAGAGTGGGTGTTTTTGACGTCAGTGAATCCACATCGTTGTATAGAATGAGAGGCGTCAGTGTAAGAATTGAGAGTGGGGGTTTTTGACGTCAGTGAATCCACATCGTTGTATAGAATGAGAGACGTCGGTGTAAGAATTGAGAGTGTTGATTTTTGACGTCAGTGAATCCACATCGTTGTATAGAATGAGAGACGTCGTGTAAAAATTGAGAGTGGGGGTTTTTGACGTCAGTGACTCCACATCGTTGTATAGAATGAGAGACGTCGGTGTAAGAATTGAGAGTGGGGGTTTGTGACGTCAGGGAATCCACATCGTTGTATTGACTGAGAGACGTCGGTGTAAGAATTGAGAGTGGGAATTTTTGACGTCAGTGAATCCACACCGTTGTATAGAATGAGAGACGTCGGTGTAAGATTTGAGAGTGGGGGTTTTTGACGTCAGTGAATCCACATCGTTGTATAGAATGAGAGACGTCGTGTAAAAATTGAGAGTGGGGGTTTTTGACGTCAGTGACTCCACATCGTTGTATAGAATGAGAGACGTCGGTGTAAGAATTGAGAGTGGGGGTTTTTGACGTCAGTGAATCCACATCGTTGTATTGACTGAAAGACGTCGGTGTAAGAATTGTGAGTGGGGGTTTTTGACGTCAGTGAATCCACATGGTTGTATAGAATGAGAGACGTCGGTGTAAGAATTGAGAGTGGGGGTTTGTGACGTCAGTGAATCCACATCGTTGTATAGAATGAGAGACGTCGGTGTAAGAATTGAGAGTGGGGGTTTGTGACGTCAGTGAATGCACATCGTTGTATAGAATGAGAGACGTCGGTGTAAGAATTGAGAGTGGGGGTTTGTGACGTCAGTGAATCCACATGGTTGTATAGAATGAGAGACGTCGGTGTAAGAATTGAGAGTGGGGGTTTGTGACGTCAGTGAATCCACATCGTTGTATAGAATGAGAGACGTCGGTGTAAGAATTGAGAGTGGGGGTTTGTGACGTCAGTGAATCCTCATGGTTGTATAGAATGAGAGACGTCGGTGTAAGAATTGAGAGTGGGGGTTTGTGACGTCAGTGATTCCACATGGTTGTATAGAATGAGAGACGTCGGTGTAAGAATTGAGAGTGGGGGTTTGTGACGTCAGTGAATCCTCATACTTGTATAGAATGAGAGACGTCGGTGTAAGAATTGAGAGTGGGGGTTTTTGACGTCAGTGACTCCACATCGTTGTATAGAGTGAGAGACGTCGGTGTAAGAATCTAGACTGGGGGTTTTTGACGTCAGTGACTCCACATCGTTGTATAGAGTGAGAGACGTCGGTGTAAGAATTGAGAGTGGGGGTTATTGACGTCAGTGAATCCACACCGTTGTATAGAATGAGAGACGTCGGTGTAAGAATTGAGAGTGGGGGTTTTTGACGTCAGTGAATCCACACCGTTGTATAGAATGAGAGACGTCGGTGTAAGAATTGAGAGTGGGTGTTTTTGACGTCAGTGAATCCACACCGTTGTATAGAATGAGAGACGTCGGTGTAAGAATTTAGAGTGGGTGTTTTTGACGTCAGTGAATCCACATCGTTGTATAGAATGAGAGGCGTCAGTGTAAGAATTGAGAGTGGGGGTTTTTGACGTCAGTGAATCCACATCGTTGTATAGAATGAGAGACGTCGGTGTAAGAATTGAGAGTGTTGATTTTTGACGTCAGTGAATCCACATCGTTGTATAGAATGAGAGACGTCGTGTAAAAATTGAGAGTGGGGGTTTTTGACGTCAGTGACTCCACATCGTTGTATAGAATGAGAGACGTCGGTGTAAGAATTGAGAGTGGGGGTTTGTGACGTCAGGGAATCCACATCGTTGTATTGACTGAGAGACGTCGGTGTAAGAATTGAGAGTGGGAATTTTTGACGTCAGTGAATCCACACCGTTGTATAGAATGAGAGACGTCGGTGTAAGATTTGAGAGTGGGGGTTTTTGACGTCAGTGAATCCACATCGTTGTATAGAATGAGAGACGTCGTGTAAAAATTGAGAGTGGGGGTTTTTGACGTCAGTGACTCCACATCGTTGTATAGAATGAGAGACGTCGGTGTAAGAATTGAGAGTGGGGGTTTTTGACGTCAGTGAATCCACATCGTTGTATTGACTGAGAGACGTCGGTGTAAGAATTGTGAGTGGGGGTTTTTGACGTCAGTGAATCCACATGGTTGTATAGAATGAGAGACGTCGGTGTAAGAATTGAGAGTGGGGGTTTGTGACGTCAGTGAATCCACATCGTTGTATAGAATGAGAGACGTCGGTGTAAGAATTGAGAGTGGGGGTTTGTGACGTCAGTGAATGCACATCGTTGTATAGAATGAGAGACGTCGGTGTAAGAATTGAGAGTGGGGGTTTGTGACGTCAGTGAATCCACATGGTTGTATAGAATGAGAGACGTCGGTGTAAGAATTGAGAGTGGGGGTTTGTGACGTCAGTGAATCCACATCGTTGTATAGAATGAGAGACGTCGGTGTAAGAATTGAGAGTGGGGGTTTGTGACGTCAGTGAATCCTCATGGTTGTATAGAATGAGAGACGTCGGTGTAAGAATTGAGAGTGGGGGTTTGTGACGTCAGTGAATTCACATGGTTGTATAGAATGAGAGACGTCGGTGTAAGAATTGAGAGTGGGGGTTTGTGACGTCAGTGAATCCACATGGTTGTATAGAATGAGAGACGTCGGTGTAAGAATTGAGAGTGGGGGTTTGTGACGTCAGTGAATCCACATCGTTGTATAGAATGAGAGACGTCGGTGTAAGAATTGAGAGTGGGGGTTTGTGACGTCAGTGAATCCACATGGTTGTATAGAATGAGAGACGTCGGTGTAAGAATTGAGAGTGGGGGTTTGTGACGTCAGTGAATCCACATGGTTGTATAGAATGAGAGACGTCGGTGTAAGAATTGAGAGTGGGGGTTTTTGACGTCAGTGACTCCACATCGTTGTATAGAATGAGAGACGTCGGTGTAAGAATTGAGAGTGGGGGTTTTTGACGTCAGTGACTCCACATCGTTGTATAGAATGAGAGACGTCGGTGTAAGAATTGAGAGTGGGGGTTTGTGACGTCAGTGACTCCACATCGTTGTATAGAAGGAGAGACGTCGGTGTAAGAATTGAGAGTGGGGGTTTGTGACGTCAGTGACTCCACATCGTTGTATAGAATGAGAGACGTCGGTGTAAGAATTGAGAGTGGGGGTTTGTGACGTCAGTGACTCCACATCGTTGTATAGAATGAGAGACGTCGGTGTAAGAATTGAGAGTGGGGGTTTTTGACGTCAGTGACTCCACATCGTTGTATAGAATGAGAGCCGTCGGTGTAAGAATTGGTACGGACAGACGCTAGAGGCACATTGGGAGAAGGAGGGGGCCTCGTCAACCAACACGGAACTGTCACTATTAGCCGCCGGACACTGATGCATATGTGAGGGGGGGGGGGGGGATCTGAGCACCTGTGGACTTGTCCGGAGTGCAGGGATGATACCTCAACAGATAACAGATACGTTCTGTTATGTAGCGTTTATTTCATCATCATCAGCATCAGTATCATGTACCTTGCCAAGATGGCTTAGGCGTCCATACCTTTCCACAGATCCCGGACGTTGGTGCTCTTGGGGAACTGAGTTTATGATACTCCCCCATGCCACCGTCTAAGTAGCTTGGTGTAGAGACGTTGCATGACATGAATCAATAATCAATTAAACTAAGGCACATGTACATACCTTGTCGACACTGCAAATACTGCTCTTCGTGTTTTAGCTGATTTCTTAATTCAATTTTCACCTGGGGTGGACAGACAGGGTTCTGCATGACATACACCTCGGCACACTGGCGCACCTCTATCAGCACTCTGGGGGAGGGGGGATATAAACGTATGTTAAAGTTGGCCTTCATTGTTCAATGTTGTTATCTTCTTGTTATAAAATAATTTATCATACCTGTTTTATTCTAAACTGAATATATGAAATCATGACTACTTAGAGAGAAGTAGGGGTAGCGTAGTGGTTGGACAGTCGACTAATGGTCCAGTGGTCAAGGGTTTGAACTTCATCGGGGCAGACTGGAACTGTTTGAACTTACCTGTGCTGCCAAGTCTAGGAAGCCAAACATGGGCTGGGGGAATGAATGCGGTGGGCGTGGTACTGACCCCATGACCCATCAGGTGCGGTCAATCTATAGAATGGTAGGTCCAGCATCACATGCCCATATGTGTCTTCGGCGACTCAGTGGGTCCTTGCCTACACCTATCCAGAGGTTGGGTCCTTGACTACACCTATCCAGAGGTTGGGTCCTTGACTACATCTATCCAGAGGTTGGGTCCTTGCCTACACCTATCCAGAGGTTGGGTCCTTGCCTACACCTATCCAGAGGTTGGGTCCTTGACTACATCTATCCAGAGGTTGGGTCCTTGACTACATCTATCCAGAGGTTGGGTCCTTGCCTACACCTATCCAGAGGTTGGGTCCTTGCCTACACCTATCCAGAGGTTGGGTCCTTGACTACATCTATTCAGAGGTTGGGTCCTTGCCTACACCTATCCAGAGGTTGGGTCCTTGACTACATCTATCCAGAGGTTGGGTCTTTGACTACACCTATCCAGAGGTTGGGTCCTTGACTACACCTATCCAGAGATTGGGTCCTTGACTACACCTATCCAGGGGTTGGGTCCTTGACAACACCTATCCAGAGGTTGGGTCCTTGACTACATCTATCCAGAGGTTGGGTCCTTGACTACACCTATCCAGAGGTTGGGTCCTTGCTTACACCTATCCAGGGGTTGGGTCGTTGATTACACCTATCCAGAGGTTGGGTCCTTGACTACACCTATCCAGGGGTTCGGTCCTTGACTACACCTATCCAGAGGTTGGGTCCTTGACTACATCTATCCAGAGGTTGGGTCCTTGCCTACACCTATTCAGAGGTTGGGTCCTTTCTACACCTGCCCAGAGGTTGGTTCCTTGAGGTTGTGACATCACCTGCAGCAAAGCTGAGTTCTGACGTCACCTGCCCAGAGGTTGGGTCCTTGACTACACCGGCCCAGAGGTTGGGTTGTGACGTTATCTGCTGCAAGGCTGTATTTTGACGTCATCTGCCGACAGTTTGGGTTGTGACATCACCTGCCGAGAGGTTGATTTGTGACGTCACCTGCTGAGAGGTTGGGTTGTGACGTCACCTGCTGAGAGGCTGAATTGTGCAGCCCTCTCTCGTGAAAATGAACAGAGACGCCCAGCGTCTTGTCATCTATCTCGTTTCAGCACACAGTCGTGTTGTGGCCGGGTTACAGGAAAATACTGGTGCGATATCCGCTTGCCTGCCTGTCTGCCTGCCGACTCTGTCGTGAAAGGTTCGAATCCGCTTGGCTGCTAGCCCGGTGGTCTGGAGGTATAATCCCCTTCAAGTCGTTTTTTAAACTGTTGTGGGGTCGAAGGTGAGTACCTGGAGATATCTTAGGAAATAAAGGCGGCCTGTGTGGTAGTGACTACTTCATCGCTCCAGTATCGATAAGTCTACTTAAATATGGGACAGTAAAGTAAACCGAATACGATGCAAGGAGTAAACACGGATCATCTAGCTTTGATTGACTCTACAGGTGTGTCAGCACACAGTCACTCTGCAGGTGTGTGAGCGCACAGTCACTCTACAGGTGTGTGACCACACGGTCACTCTACAGGTGTGTGGCCACCGTAACTCTACGGGTGTGTAACCACAGTCAACCTGCACTTGGTTAATTCACATTTTGAGATTGTCGTCCAAAAAAGTTGAAAATTGAAAGTGTTGCTTTTCGCTCGGCATGGTGAATACATATCTCAGTAGGCACGACAGTGTTTGAAAGGAATAGAGGAAACCACCCAGAAACAATCTGAGGAGATCGCCAAAGACAATCTGAGTAAACGTCGAGAGACAATCAAAGGAGACGCCCAGATCCAATCTAAAGAGACCGATCAGAAACAATCTGAGGAGACCGCCCAGAGACAATCTGAGGAGATCGCCCAGAGACAATCTGAGGAGACACCGAGAGACCATCAAAGGAGACTCCCAGATCCAATCTGAGGAGACCGATCAGAAACAATCTGTGGAGACCGATCAGAAACAATCTGAGGAGACCGCCCAGAGACAATCTGAGAAGACTGCGCAGTAACAACGTACCCAGGATATACACACAACGTACCTAGGTATACACATACCTTACACTGCAACGTACTTAGGGTATACACAAAACTCACACTACAACGTACCTAGGGTATACACACATCTCACACTACATCTTACAAAACTTACATATAGCACGTACAGAATTTACACAATAATCTATCTACAGTACACAAACCAACTGACAGGACACCTTACATAAACTGCGACACAACTGACACCACAACCTACCTACAAGTGACATGCTGGTTTGCCAATATTTCCAGGCACCTCAGGTAGTCACAGACCTCGGGTGGACCAGTCGACACTGCAGGGATCGACATTAGCTCGGGAGCTAGCGTCACATTTGAGCTGGTGGCTGCAGGCACGCCTGGTTGGGGCACCGGAGGAACAACTTGCTGCTGTAGATATGGCTGGACTGGAAGTTGGAGTGCGGGCAACACCGGAGGTGGTGCTGGGGGAAACACTGCTGGTGGCCGGGGAGGCAACACTGGTGGCTGAGCTGGAGGCTGCACTGGCGGCTGAGTGGGTGGCGCGGCTGGGTTTGACGTAGGACAGGCAAGATATATTATTTACCGTTGTAACGAGAATGGAGCAGCAAAATATATTATTTACCGTTGTAACGAGAATGGAGCAGCAAAATATATTATTTACCGTTGTAACGAGAATGGAGCAGCAAAATATATTATTTACCGTTGTAACGAGAATGGAGCAGCAAAATATATTATTTACCGTTGTAACGAGAATGGAGAAGCAAAATATATCTGGAACAAGTTAAGCTCCAGAAGCTGCCGTATCAGAAAACGCAATGCTCTAACTGTCCGCCTGTCTGAGTTTCGATCCTAGACCACTTGCTGACCAAGGCTTAGGACTTGGTCTGTCATGCCACAACATTTGTCTTTAGCTTGTACTTCGGTCAAGGCGTGTACCCTCCCAAGTGGAGGGTGCTTCTATGAGCGCCAACCAATAGTTGTGAATTTGTTTACGAGCTGTTACAGAATAACATGATCGTGTGTGTCACCATCAGTCCAAGGTCTGAGACATTTGATGATGATTAATGTAAGAGGCAAAGCAACATAAAGTCACATGTTAGAGAACAGAAACGTATGTCTTTACGTGAGACAATCCTGTATCATCAAGTCAGATGTTAGAGTACAGAGAAATGTCTTTACATGAGCCAGTCTTGTATCATCTAGTCAGATGTTAGAGTACAGAAAAGATTCTTTACGAGAGCCAGTCATGTATCATCTAGTCAGATGTTAGAGTACAGAAAAGATTCTTTACGTGAGCCAGTCATGTATCATCTATTCAGATGTTAGAGTACAGAAAAGATTCTTTACGTGACACAGTCATGTATCATCTAGTCAGATGTTAGAGTACAGAAAAGATTCTTTACGTGAGCCAGTCATGTATCATCTATTCAGATGTTAGAGAATAGAACCGTGTCTGAGACAATTCTGTATCATCAAGTCAGATGTTAGAGTACAGAGAAATGACTTTACATGAGCCAGTCTTGTATCATCCAGTCAGATGTTAGAGTACAGAGAAATGACTTTACATGAGCCAGTCTTGTATCATCCAGTCAGATGTTAGAGTACAGAGAAATGACTTTACATGAGCCAGTCTTGTATCATCCAGTCAGATGTTAGAGTACAGAGAAATGACTTTACATGAGCCAGTCTTGTATCATCCAGTCAGATGTTAGAGTACAGAGAAATGACTTTACATGAGCCAGTCTTGTATCATCCAGTCAGATTTTAGAGTACAGAGAAATGACTTTACATGAGCCAGTCTTGCATCTCCTGTCAGATGTTAGAGTACAGAAAGTGTCTTTACATGAGCCAGTCTTGTATCATCCAGTCAGATGTTAGAGTGCAGAAACATTTCTTGAAGTGAAACAGTCCTGTATCATCAAGTCAGATGCTAGAATACAGGAAAGTGTCTTGAAATGAGACAGTCCTGTATCACAAAGTCGGATGTTAGAGAACAGAAAAATGTATTAAAGTAAGACAGTCCTGTATCATCAAGTCAGATGCTAGAGTTCAAAAAAGTGTCTTATGTGAGACAGTCCGGGGTCATCAAGTCACAAGGGAACAGAAAAGTGTCTTGAAGTGAGTCAGCTCTGTATCAGAAAGGCAGATGTTGTATCCGGATTGACCTGCATAGTTTGTCACCCCGAGAGTTATAACCTCTGTTTCTCCTTGTGTCTAAAGTTCATTGTACTATTGCTATATTTATCTTTTCCATGTTGACATACCCGTGTTAGTTACCTCTCTGTCTGCAGTGTAGAATGCTGTCACATGTATCAAAGTCTTTGCCTTAAAACGTGGCATGAACACTCACTTACATCTGTGAGAAACTCAATGTTCTGGGGCCTATCCATGTATGCTTCAACACGTTATCTCATGCACTGGATAGGACATGCATAAAGGGTAGGACATGCATAGAGTTAGGAAACGCATAGAGGGTAGGAGATACATGTAGGGTAGAACATGCACAGAGAAAACCTGAAAACAGTCTAACTAGAGAGTCCTTTGGATTCTACAGGTGAACAACATAGAGGAAGAGTTAAAGTCACAGGGAGAAGATAAGTAGAGACATATATGAATAATATAGAGAGGGCTTGGCGGAGCTGTGTGGCATAACTAAAGAACGGAGGGCGTGGAGTTATCTCGTTCAGGTCCTATGTCCCAGTAGAGGGTAAAAGTTGACTGGAGAAAGATAAGGAGGAGAAGACACTGCCTCATATGTGACATCACAGCCCCAAAGTATCAACAATGAAAACAGAAATAAACTGTTGTCCACAGAGTTGTTGAGTTGAGTCAAAAACCGAAGTCTCAGCACTCGGGACATTCCCATACGTGCTCCGTCTTTATCTGCAACATCCAGCGAAGAGATACTAATAGTACCAGCTATATAGTTATATCCTTTAGAGGACGTCACAGTCAACCCTATCATTTTAGCTGTTTGTGATTTCTTGTGATGTTTACGTTCAGTAGTTTGCCATAGCTTTCTAAACGTCCGGCACTCATTGTCAGAGTCTCACCCAGAGTTATAACGCGTTGTCTGTACCAACGCCCGACAATGCAACGCTGAACTATGATAAACACTACAGCTATAACGTGGCGTCGTCAACAACGCCAGGCAATCAACACTGAGCGATGCTAAGCAGTCGGCGGTCAGCTGGAACACAGCGTGAACATTGAGGGGTCACGCAAGCTGACTCGAGCACAACTGAGGTGTGTGCTAAAAGGCCAGGCAGACTAGGCTTGGGGGCCGTAACGGACTGACGTGTGAATGCGGCTTGCGAGTTTATGCATGTCTTGATAGCTAGCCTGTATGACCGTTGAAGATGGAACGCCTGTGTGTTTGACTTGTAAGTTGAGTGCATTGATGTATTATTATATTGATGTATTGATAGCTTGTATTTATGATCTATTTGATAATGTGAATTGGGATTGCGCGAAGCCTGTATTGTTTCTGATGTGTGCAGTGCGCGAATAAATAGCTCGAATTATATTATCGGTGATTAGCCTCGTGTTATTTGATAATCATATTTAGTATCACACTTGTCAAGATACGAGCCATAGCTCTTGCGCTAAGCAAGACTTTGACAAGTGCGAACGTGGGGTCTTCGTCCTCATTAGATTTGAACCGTTAAATACGTAAAGTACAGTGTTAAATAAGTGCAAACATGGCGACTGTTGTCGGGATGTGTTTTTTTTTTTTAATCAACTATTTGTATGAAGTGCGAGTTTTGAACAAATGCGAGCGTGTAGGTTATAATTTAATAGATAAATAACATCTTTCGGGTTGATTTATTGAAACCATTAGTGCGTCTTTGGACTTAGAAAATTTCAACCGAGTTATTGAAGTTAAATTACTAACAACATTATTACTTTTGTGTCTATCTATTTCATCATACATATTGTTCATCATGGCTAGTTTAAACGAGTACATCGAAATGGGTTTAAAGATGAACTTTTCTGGTGAAGAGTTAAGGGTCTGGAGTGAGAAAAAGTTTGCAGAATACCTCCTATTACAGGAGAAGATTAATGAACGTGATGAGAGAGCAGCCTAAAGATCTTTTAAACAGGCAGAAGCAGATACTGCTTTGAAACAGGCAGAAGCTTCTTTAAAACTTAAACAGGCAGAATCAGAAGCTTTTTTAAAACTTAAACAGGCAGAGTCAGACGCTGCTTTAAAACTTAAGCATGCAGAAACAGATGCAGAAATAAGAAAAGCTGAAATTTTAGCCCAAACCAAGAAAGAAAAGCTTGAAGTACAGCTAAAAATTGAACAGCTGAAAGCAGAAACTTCCAAAGAAAAGGAAGATAGTAAATTTGACAAAGATCAGCCAAGGGAAATACCAAGGGCTGATTAAAAGTTACACCACAGGTGATTGCATAGCAGCTTTCACACAAAATTTTGAATGTATTATGGATCATTACCAGATCCCAAAGTCAGAATGGAGTATAATATTCATGAGAAGTCTTTCTGGAGAACCTCTGAAAGTGATAGAGTCTATTCCAAATGACCTGAAGAAAGATTATCATTATATTAAGACAAAAATTATGTCTCATTTTCTGCTAGATGAAGCAGGCTACAGAAAACAGTTTGGTAAATTGTCTCCTAAACCAACACAAACGTTCTATGGTTACATCTCAGAATTACAGAATGTTTTTTCTAAGTGGCTGTCAGCAGCCAAAGTGAATGGTAACTTTGATAAATTGACAGATCTTATTTTGATAGATAAAATTATCACATCTCTCCCACCTCCATTTTCGAAATTTCTGTTAGAAAGTCAGTGTGAAAGTGTACAACAGATGGAAAGTCGTGGCTCAGGTTATTTTTCAGCCAATAAACAATGTTTCATTACTGGTCTGACTAGCACAGACTTTGTAGCAGCCGCTACATATGATAGATCTAAGTCAGTGCCCTACAACAAACAAAAGCCCTATAGGCAATCTGCTGAACAATTGAACAAATGCAAATATTGTCATCTGTCACACAGCGAAACTGAAATGTGTGACCAACATCCTTGATACATGTCTTACTTACAAAACTACATAGCGAAGCAAGACAAAGAAAGAAAGATATACAGACGTGCCACCAAATGCTTCGTTTGTAAGGCCTTCGGCCATTGGCGGAAAGATTGTAAAGCCAAAGCTATGTCCAGAAAGGCGCATGCAGCCATGATTGATAGTACTTCATCAGAAGATGCAAGTGTAGAAGATCACCCTGTAAACGCAGCACATTCTATCGATGTGTTTCAACACGACAAATGTACTATCTGTGATCAATTTCATGAGGATGGCATTTTGACATGTGGCCATTCCATTCCTGTGACAAATGAGGAAGCCAATTTAGTAGTCAACTCCCAAGGTAAATTAAATATCCACCATGGGTATATTAACGGTAGAGCTGCAACCGTTTTACGGGATAGCGGCAGTACCCTCATTGGCATTAAAAGAGACTATATCTTACCATCACAATATAGTGGTAAATATTTTACATGCAGAACTTTCTCGGGTAACATCGAGAGATACCCGCTTGCATGGGCATACATAAGTACACCATTCCTCACCGGAAAGGTCAAATGCGCAGCATTGACCAATCCTTGTTGCGATGTCATCATTGGTAACCTTCCGGAGGTGAATGATATGCCACATGACAGTATTATATCCACTGTCACTTGTAACATTGATGATACCATTTCACCATCATCACAAATCACCATTCATGCTGTATTACCACCTGTAAATGAATGTATGTATGCCAATTCGGCAACGTCATCACATGAATGTAGTTGTTTGAATGTAACACCAAGTTGTAATGTAAATGATAACCTTGATATTACAAATGCAGTAACCAGATCTACTGCTCAAATGCAAGATCGAATCGATCAAACAGAGGCTTTACAGCTAATAAGCCCAGTTGTAACATCTCCTGAAACAACCAGGGAGAAATTTATAACAGCTCAAAAAGCCGATCGATCGTTGCAAAAGTATTTTAAATTAATAGGCCAAAAGCCACGAGTAGCAAAGAACGCTAAATGGTATTTTGCTCTGAAAAACGGAATTCTGTCACGGTACTACACCAAAGGTTCTAGCACTACAGAACAAACAGTGCTACCTTCAGAAAACCGCAACCAAGCATTACAGCTAGCGCATGACATACCCTTTGCAGGGCATATGGCGTATGCTAAAACACGAGCAAGGTTACTTACTCAATTCTATTGGCCTAAATTTTGCAGTGATACCAAACTGTATTGCAGATCGTGTGACATCTGTCAAAAGCTTGTTAAAAAGTGGAAACACCCGCACGCAGAACTGCAAATCACTGATTTGGCAAGTAGACCGTTTGAAAAGATCTCGGTCGATATAGTTGGTCCTCTTAACCACATAACATCAAGAGGCAACAAATATATTATTACAATAATTGATTTATGTAGTCGGTGGCCAGAAGCCATTCCGATGAAGAATATAACTTCCAAAGACGTCATGGAAGTATTCTTCCATATTTTTGCAAGGGTAGGATTCCCTGATACCATCCTTTCAGATCGGGGTAGCCAGTTTATTGCCGCAGCTACACAAGCATTTACTAAGATGTTGGGGGTGAAGCAATGCTTTAACAGCCCATACCACCCACACTCCACGGGTATCATAGAAAAGATCAACGGCGATCTTAAACATATGCTCTCAAAAGTAACCCAAGAACATCCCGAAGACTGGGACACGTATCTACCTACTATTTTATTTGCATATAGGGAAGTGCCACATTCCAGCACTGGATTCTCACCATTTGAAATAGTATATGGAGGCAAACCACGCGGCCCATTATCGTTGTACCAGTCTATGCTGACTGAAAGTAAAACCATATCTTCACCCATTTCATCGTATGAACATGTAATATCATTGCGTGATAGAATCAAGAGATTATGTGTGTTAACAAAAGAAGCACTACAAAAATCTGGTGCTATCTACCGACAATACGCTAACAGAGGAAACAGAACCATTACTCTGACGCCAGGACAGGACGTTCTTCTTCTATTGCCAAGTGACAGACGTCTTCTCACAGACTCTTGGCAAGGACCGTTTAAAGTGTTACAACAAATTTCGACAGTAGATTACGAAATTGCAGTTAGGGACAAACACAAGATTTTTCATATTAACATGCTTAAACCATATTACCACAGGGACGACGAACAAGTAGAGACTACAGCAAGCACAACAATAGTGGACCAGACAGACGACAACGATACTGACGAGATACCTACACCAGTACTGGACACGACAACCAACCTACAGGACATAAAGGTAAATCCCAAACTAACGCAGACACAGACCGACAGTTGCAGACAAGTATTACAAGAATACAGTACAATTTTTTCTAACAACCCAGGACAGACAGACTTAGTGCATCATCATATTATTTTGACGTCTGACATCCCAATAAAATGCAGACCATATTCCATACCTATACACTACAAAGACAAATTACACCAAGAAATTATTGATTTAGAAGCAAACCATATCATCCGACGTTCACAATCACATATTTATTCACCGATTGTCATTGTGAGAAAAAAGGACAACACAATAAGACTCTGTGTTGACTATAGGGAACTCAACAGCATTACACAGTTGGATTTAGAACCAATGAGCAACTGTGAAGACATACTAACTGAACTGACTGACTCACTTTACTTTACTAAACTGGACATGACAAAAGGCTACTGGCAAATACCTGTACATGCTGACATTATATATCTGACAGCATTTGCCACACCCTGGGGACTATACGAATGGTGCAAGTTGCCATTCGGGCTAGTTAATGCTCCAGCAACCTTTGTCAGAATGACAAGACGACTTTTGACAGGCATTTCCAACATCATTTGGTACATGGACGACATTTGCATACATACAAAGAACATGACAGACCACATAACAGCACTACAGCAGGCATTCGACAGGATTAGACAACATGGACTGACAATAAAACCATCCAAAGTTGATATAGCCTTTCAAGAAATTTCATTTTTGGGCTATAAGATCTCAAATGGCTTTATATCAACTGACGATAACATCATGTCTAGAATTTTGAAATTGTCGTTTCCGACAACCAAAAAAGAGTTGCGAAGTGTGTTAGGTCTTTTGAATTACTATAGACAATTTATTCCTCATTTTGCTGAATTGACCAAATATTTCACTGATTTACTAACAAACAAACATCCAAATGTCATTGTAAATAGCGAATGTTTAAGGCCTGCATTTGCGAAAGTACTATCTTATTTTTCCAGTGAACCTATTCTAAAATTACCTGATCTTAGCACTATTTTCAGGCTAAGATGCGATGCGAGCTCCGTAGCCATTGGAGGGGTACTGCTTCAAGAGCACGACCAAATATTGTACCCTGTATACTACGTCTCCCGGAAATTGAACACCAGTGAACGAAATTACAGCATGCCGGAACTTGAAGCCCTCGCTCTTGTGTTCTCGGTACGTAAACTTTCGAGATTTCTTTTAGGTAAACACTTCATTCTTCTACAGGACTATAGCTTCGAAATCAGACATATAAGAGGCTCACATAACTCACTGGCCGATCTTCTATCGAGATGTCCATACGACTCACCCAATAGCCAGGTAACACCCGAGCACATTGCAGATGGTGTATAAACTGCAACGTAAATAGTGCTCAACACCACAGCCAATTGTGACTTTATGTCAGTTACGCTGTGAAGAACTGTGTGATAGGGAAGTTTTAATCTCCCATTGTAAATAAATTGTGTACATATTATTATTATTATGCGAATGAATGTGTCGTATAATTGTGAGAGATGGGAAAGAATGCTATTAGTATTGTAAATATGTAGGATTATAAGAAATAGACACCACAAGTGTCACAGGACCCAAAGACTTGCCGAGCTTGAACAGCGCAAAGTAATCCTGAGTACATCTACAAAGATGGTCCACGACGTTTTAACAAGTACGAATGATGACCTTGACAACCTAATCCTAGAAGAAGACGGAAGAAGCTATCCAACAGCTCATGACAAGAACTCGGTGCTCCGTATATTTAAAGTCCATCTAAAACGAGAGACCTTCATGTGAATGTCAACATAACACATGTGTGCAACAACACAGCTCTACACTTCCGGTATATGTCCATATTAATTTGAAAGTTAGCAAACGATAAAATGTTTATAAATTTATGACAATTGTATGAAGATTTCGGTATGAAACATTTCCATATACGAAATTGTATATGTCGAGTTTTGTTAGATGTAATCTCAGCATCGTAGCTTGATTTACTTTTTCACAAAAGTGACCTTTTGTGCACTTTTGTCAATAAGTATCAAATTATGACACTAAGAAAGAAAATGTTACTTGTAATTTATTTTGTTGAAAGCATGATAAAATTACTGTCCCTAACTTTTGTTCCATAACCAAGGGACATAACTAAATATTGTTGGTGAGGTGTAAATATGTATTGAAACAACCATGTGTGCCTAATAGGTATCACGTCAATGTGACGTCATGTGAGTATGGGAAAACTTACCAAAACTGAAGACCTTCATTGGATATTCTATTAGATAAGGGTAGATGTCCAATGTCGGAGTTATCTTATAGGTAGATACTCACAGGCTGACCTGATTATTTGTAATTTTTCTTTTTGGTTGAGAGGTAGGGGCAAGTTAGCCGTAACCTACAGGACTGGCTGTGTCTCAGCGAGGTAAAAACCATGGCATTGATTGTATTTGACAAGTATACTTGATGGCTAGGCATGGAGATTGTATGCATATTGTTTACTAATCACCTGTACATATTAAGACAAACCAAAGGTTTACGTTAGATGAAGTGCAAAGTTCGATTCTGACAAGATAAAGAACAGCTATATAGAGTACATGAAAGGAAAACCTTTCATGAGAAATAGGGAGGGGGGGCAGAATGTCAGAGTCTAATCCAGAGTTATAACGCGTTGTCTGTACCAACGCTCGACAATGCAACGCTGAACTATGATAAACACTACAGCTATAACGCGGCGTCGTCAACAACGCCAGGCAATCAACACTGAGCGATGCTAAGCAGTCGGCGGTCAGCTGGAACACAGCGTGAACATTGAGGGGTCACGCAAGCTGACTCGAGCACAACGGTGGTGTGTGCTAAAAGGCCAGCCAGACTAGGCTTGGGTGCCGTAACGGACTGATGTGTGAACGCGGCTTGAGAGTTTATGCATGTCTTGATAGCTAGCCTGTATGACCGTTAAAGATGGAACGCCTGTGTGTTTGACTTGTAAGTTGAGTGCATTGATGTATTATTATATTGATGTATTGATTGCTTGTATTTATGATCTATTTGATAATGTGAATTGGGATTGCGCGAAGTCTGTATTGTTTCTGATGTGTGCAGTGCGCGAATAAATAGCGCGAATTTATATTATCGGTGATTAACCTCGTGTTATTTGATAATCATATTTAGTATCACACTTGTCAAGATACGAGCCAAAGCTCTTGCGTTAAGCAAGACTTTGACACTCATGACATTGTCATAAATAACCAAGCAAGGTCATCTGCTGCCAAATCGCACGCAGTTGTGTGTCGAACGCGGTATGCTTCCATAACTCCTTGGCCACGGAGCCAGCAATATTACCAGTGGTAGTCTGATCGTGTGTCCATCAGGCCTTTCCTCAGAGTCCTGAGTGACGGCCATATTCTTATATCATCTGGTCACTCTCTACAGCACCATTCCCTCCCAGCCATGACCATCTATCTGTTTTTTCTGCATTATACACACGATTCCAAAGGGCCTCGACCACATCTGCCTTATCATGCACCAAGACCCCACCAAATGGTACACACCCAGCCAATCTGTCCGCCTGTTCGTTTCCCACCACGCCAGCGTGTCCTGGGGGGGGGGGGGGGGGGGGGGGGGGAGATCCAACAGATGCTCTCTATTTTCGATTGTTGAAGTGAAGCCTGGCACTCTGCCTAAAGCATGCCTGTCTTCACCTTTCTCATCGACAAAAGCAGGTAAACAACGCATGACAGTCAGACAACCAGGACAGATACATACGTGCTCGACAGTGGTCTGCTAGGTACTGCCGCCCTTGCTGCATCTGAGTTCTGGTCTGGGTTTTCAAGTTTGCTGGACAGTCAGGGTTCTGTAGGACTTGCGTCTCCGCGCAGTGGAGGCCTTCTTCGACAGTACTGTCGGGTGGAACAGATGAAGTCAGTGTAAGGATGTATGTGTGGGTGGAACAGATGATGTCAGTGTAAGGATGTATGTGTGGGTGGAACAGATGATGTCAGTGTAAGGATGTATGTGTGGGTGGAACAGATGATGTCAGTGTAAGGATGTATGTGTGGGTGGAACAGATGATGTCAGTGTAAGGATGTATGTGTGGGTGGAACAGATGATGTCAGTGTAAGGATGTATGTGTGGGTGGAACAGATGATGTCAGTGTAAGGATGTATGTGTGGGTGGAACAGATGATGTCAGTGTAAGGATGTATGTGTGGGTGGAACAGATGATGTCAGTGTAAGGATGTATGTGTGGGTGGAACAGATGATGTCAGTGTAAGGATGTATGTGTGGGTGGAACAGATGATGTCAGTGTAAGGATGTATGTGTGGGTGGAACAGATGAAGTCAGTGTAAGGATGTATGTGTGGGTGGAACAGATGATGTCAGTGTAAGGATGTATGTGTGGGTGGAACAGATGATGTCAGTGTAAGGATGTATGTGTGGGTGGAACAGATGATGTCAGTGTAAGGATGTATGTGTGGGTGGAACAGATGATGTCAGTGTAAGGATGTATGTGTGGGTGGAACAGATGATGTCAGTGTAAGGATGTATGTGTGGGTGGAACAGATGAAGTCAGTGTAAGGATGTATGTGTGGGTGGAACAGATGATGTCAGTGTAAGGATGTATGTGTGGGTGGAACAGACGATGTCAGTGTAAGGATGTATGTGTGGGTGGAACAGACGATGTCAGTGTAAGGATGTATGTGTGGGTGGAACAGATGATGTCAGTGTAAGGATGTATGTGTGGGTGGAACAGATGAAGTCAGTGTAAGGATGTATGTGTGGGTGGAACAGATGATGTCAGTGTAAGGATGTATGTGTGGGTGGAACAGATGATGTCAGTGTAAGGATGTATGTGTGGGTGGAACAGATGATGTCAGTGTAAGGATGTATGTGTGGGTGGAACAGACGATGTCAGTGTAAGGATGTATGTGTGGGTGGAACAGATGATGTCAGTGTAAGGATGTATGTGTGGGTGGAACAGATGATGTCAGTGTAAGGATGTATGTGTGGGTGGAACAGATGAAGTCAGTGTAAGGATGTATGTGTGGGTGGAACAGATGATGTCAGTGTAAGGATGTATGTGTGGGTGGAACAGATGATGTCAGTGTAAGGATGTATGTGTGGGTGGAACAGATGATGTCAGTGTAAGGATGTATGTGTGGGTGGAACAGATGATGTCAGTGTAAGGATGTATGTGTGGGTGGAACAGATGATGTCAGTGTAAGGATGTATGTGTGGGTGGAACAGATGAAGTCAGTGTAAGAATGTATGTGTGGGTGGAACAGATGATGTCAGTGTAAGGATGTATGTGTGGGTGGAACAGATGAAGTCAGTGTAAGGATGTATGTGTGGGTGGAACAGATGATGTCAGTGTAAGGATGTATGTGTGGGTGGAACAGATGATGTCAGTGTAAGGATGTATGTGTGGGTGGAACAGATGATGTCAGTGTAAGAATGTATGTGTGGGTGGAACAGACGATGTCAGTGTAAGGATGTATGTGTGGGTGGAACAGATGATGTCAGTGTAAGGATGTATGTGTGGGTGGAACAGATGATGTCAGTGTAAGGATATATGTGTGGGTGGAACAGATGATGTCAGTGTAAGAATGTATGTGTGGGTGGAACAGACGATGTCAGTGTAAAGATGTATGTGTGGGTGGAACAGATGAAGTCAGTGTAAGGATGTATGTGTGGGTGGAACAGATGATGTCAGTGTAAGGATGTATGTGTGGGTGGAACAGATGATGTCAGTGCAAGGATTTATAAGTTGGTGGAAGATATGATGTCAGTGTAAGGATGTATGTGTGGGTGGAACAGATGATGTCAGTGTAAGGATGTATGTGTGGGTGGAACAGATAATGTCAGTGTAAGGATGTATGTGTGGGTGGAACAGATGATGTCAGTGCAAGGATATATGTGTGGGTGGAACAGATGATGTCAGTGTAAGGATGTATGTGTGGGTGGAACAGATGATGTCAGTGTAAGGATGTATGTGTGGGTGGAACATATGATGTCAGTGTAAGGATGTATGTGTGGGTTGAACAGATGATGTCAGTGTAAGGATGTATGTGTGGGTGGAACAGATGATGTCAGTGTAAGGATGTATGTGTGGGTGGAACAGATGATGTCAGTGTACGGATGTATGTGTGGGTGGAACAGATGATGTCAGTGTAAGGATGTATGTGTGGGTGGAACAGATGATGTCAGTGCAAGGATTTATAAGTGGGTGGAAGATATGATGTCAGTGTAAGGATGTATATGTGGGTGGAACAGATGATGTCAGTGTAAGGATGTATGTGTGGGTGGAACAGACGATGTCAGTGTAAGGATGTATGTGTGGGTGGAACAGATTATGTCAGTGCAAGGATTTATATGTGGGTGGAAGATGTGATGGCAGTGCAAGAATGTGTGTGTGGGTGAAGAGAAGATGTTAGTGCAAGGATGTGTGTGTGTGGAAGATATGATATCAGTGCAAGGATGTGTGGGTGGAAGATATGATGTCAGTGCAAGGATGTGTGGGTGGAACAGATGATATCAGTGCAAGGATGTGTGTTTGTGGAAGATATGATATCAGTGCAAGGATGTGTGTTTGTGGAAGATATGATATCAGTGCAAGGATGTGTGTTTGTGGAATATATATCAGTGCAAGGATGTGTGTGGGTGGAAGATATGATATCAGTGCAAGGATGTGTGGGTGGAAGATATGATATCAGTGCAAGGATGTGTGGGTGGAAGATATGATATCAGAGCAAGAATGTGTGGGTGGAAGATATGATTTCAGTGCAAAAATGTGAGGGTGGAAGATATGATATCAGTGCAAGAATGTGTGGGTGGAAGATATGAGATCTGTGCAAGAATGTGTGGGTGGAAGATATGATATCAGTGCAAGAATGTGTGGGTGGAAGAGATTATGTCAGTGTAAGGATGTGTGGGTGGAAGATATGATGTCAGTGTAATGATGTGTGCATGTAAATAATGATGTCAGTGCAATGATGTGTGCATGGAAAACATGATGTCAGTGCAAGGATGTGTAAACGGAAGAGGTGATGTCGGCGCAAGGATGTGTGGAGGGAAGTGATGATGTCAGTGCAAGGATGTGTAAACGGAAGAGATGATATTAGTGAACGGATATGTGGATATAAGTGATGATGTCAATGCAAGGATGTGTGGGAGGAAGATATTATGTCAGTGCAAGAATGTGTGGGTGGAAGATATTATGTCAGTGCAAGGATGTGTGGGAGGAAGATATTATGTCAGTGCAATAATGTGTGGGTGGAAGATATTATGTCAGTGCAAGAATGTGTGGGTGGAAGAGAAGATGTCAATGCAAAGATGTGTAGATGGATGATATGATGTTAGTGCAAGAATGTGTGGGTGGAATAGAAGATGTCAGTGCAAAAATGCGTGGGTGGATTAGAAAATGTCAGTGCAAAGATGTGTAGATGGATGATATGATGTTCGTGCAAGAATGTGTGGGTGGAATAGAAGATGTCAGTGCAAGAATGTGTGGGTGGAATAGAAGATGTCAGTGCAAAGATGTGTAGATGGATGATATGATGTTAGTGCAAGGATGTGTGTGTGGAATAGAAGATGTCAGTGCAAGGATGTGTGGGTGGAATTGAAGATGTCAGTACAAGAATGTGTGGGTGAAATAGAAGATGTCAGTGCAAGGATGTGTGTGTGTGGAAACGATGATGTCATTTCAAGGATGCGTTGGTGGAAAACATAATGTCAGTGCAAGGATGTGTGTGGAAGTGATGATGTCAGTGCGGGGATGTGTGTGTGGATGGTATGATGTCAGTGCGGGGATGTGAAGGTAGAGGAGAGGATGTCAGTGCAATGATGTGTTTGTGGAAGAGATTATGTCAGTTCAAGGATATTGTCATGGACCGGGGGCCAGGTCAAAGGCTATTGAGTAAAGGTAGCCTTGAGTCTTGTACAGTCCAGTGACAAGACGTGTAGATTGAGAAGATTACAAATCACGCGTCGCAGGAAAATAGCGAGGCGATTGTTCGAGCACCACTGGTCCTTCAGAGCTCATTCACGTCCGGACCGCGTTCAAGGTCGAGACATTGTTTTAAAGAAAGACGAGAATTCACAGTTTGAAACTTATGCAGCTGTCGTGTTGGGGAGAATTAATCGTTAAAGTGGTGTGTACTGTCATGTGATGTATATGTGAAAGTTTACAGAAGGTACAAAGAGTGATTCTAAAACCACTCAATTGTGAAACAATCTTCCACAAGAAATCAAAGACATAACCAATAACTATACACACAGTCGTAATTTGAACACTATTTCAGTATAGACTACACGCACTTCTAAAATAGAAAAAATAAAACATTTAATAATAATTATGTCAAATGGCAACCAGTATCGTTACACCTACCTTAGGTAATTATAATTGCTGTGTCAAAAATTAGTTTTAGTGAGTGATATATTGTTGATTAATGCACATGTTCCATGCGTCTTAATGCATATTGTGTCTGTTGTTGTCTAAGATTAGCGTCATAAGTGATTTATAAATGAATTAATGCATGAGAGCAAAGATACAAGAAGGGCAGAATGTCAGACGGGCCTGCGTGCCAAATTCTTAACACTTTGAAAATAACGTGGTTATTTTTTGTTTCGTTCGTTCGTTCTCTTATAAACATAGTGTCTTTAGCCGACAGCTTTTCTGTCTATGCGCAACAATTTGTTATAACTGATAATTTAATAATGACCACCGCCACAGCATCAAGGCATAATTTATATAAATTAATGTCAGAGTAGTGAAGAAAAGCGAATACTGTATTATATAATTTAGGACTCAGTGAAACATGAGAATATTCAACAGTTAGGCTTCAAGAGTGAGAATATTTAGCTTACCATTCCGTTCACATCAAATTAGCAGATGTGTAATGTATTCGTTGTGAAATTGTGTACCGCCACAGTTAAATTTATTACTGAAGAATGGGGTTCTCTACGTAAGAAAACCTAAATTCAAATTTCGTTATTATGATATACAACTCGCACCAAGAAACTACTTCAATCAATCAATCATGTGCCATGCCGGAAAGCGTGGGCGGTCATGACTCGCCATTTCACTCCATCACCAGAGTCGTGGATCAGCTCAGTGTTCCTGTCTCGTCCATGCCATGTGGCCAAGCCATCCAGGTATTTTCCTCTCGGTCTTCCTCTTGGTCTGTTCCCGTCGATCTTGCCAGTTGTCACTAAGTTCTCCAATCCATTTCTTCTCATAATATGTCCAAAAAATTTTGACTGTCTACGTCTAATTTCTCTAATCAGTTTACGATGTTCATTTGTCTCCTGTAGTACTTGGTCATTGGTTTTTCTGTCTGTCCGTGGTATTCTTTGCATTTTCCACAGAAACCACATTTCTGCAGCCATCAGATGCTTTTCAGCTTGACTGCTCATTGTCCAAGTTTCACATCCATACAAAAGAACAGGCTCTATGTATCCTCTCAACACTCTTTTTCTCGTTTCAATTGACATCATTTTATTGGTCAGAATGTTTTTCATCTTGCTAAAGGCTACTTTCGCCATGGCGATTCTTGTTCTAATCTCTTCAAGGCATCTCCCATCAGATGTTATAACTGTTCCAAGATAATTGTACCGATTCACTTGTTGAAGAATATTTCCATTTACTTGTATATTACATTGTGGCACTTCTTCCTTCCTACTGACGACCATAACCTGAGTCTTTTTGCAATTTAATTCTAACCCCAGTTGCTCACTGTGTACAACAACCGCATATACTAATTGTCTGCAATTAATACTGTATCATCTGCATATCTAATGTTATTGATGTTTCGTCCTCCAATGCTGATTCCATTTATATCCTCTACATTTCTGAAAATATTTTCACAGTACAGGGAAAAAAGATCTGGAGACATCACACATCCCTGCCTAACACCTCTCTTAATTGGCTGATACTGTCCCACTTCATTATCAATCCTTATTGCAGCTTGTTGTTTCCAATATATGTTTTTTATAAGTCTAATGTCTTTCCAATCAATTTGTAGATCTGCAAGCATATCCACCATGCTGACATGTCTAATGCTATCAAAAGCCTTTGTATAGTCAATAAAGCAAAGATGTATATCCTTGTTTACTTCTATAGCACGTTCAATAACTGTTCGCAGCATATACACAGCATTTACTGTACCCTTTCCTTCTACTACTTACACCACAAATAATATACAACTGACACAATTAACCAATAACACATACAATAACTAGCATACAACTTAAACAATTCTCTTATCACTAACACACCAATTTACCTATAGTGGATATGTTTAATCAATACTTTACACAAATTACTCTACAAATCACCCACAGCTTGCATAGTAAACCTACGACCTGCACTATTAACCTACCCCCTTAAACTTGAATTACCCTGCAGCTTAGACCAGGAATTACCTGTAAACTACACCACAACTACTTAATTACAGCTGACACAATAGTTGTGACCACTAATAGATTACAGCATGGCTTACCCACAAGTTCTCCTGTGACCACTCAGCAGGTCCAGACAGATCTGGTGATGACACACACTAAACGTTGCTGCAAAACAGCAAACAGTGATTACGTTACCAACAGGCTGTCTTGTGTTTGGTCGATTGTAACTTAACGAATTTACAATCATAACATTTCAAGACAATGTAATGTTGTCTCGATGTGTAGTTGCTCTATACCGTATCAATAGTCTCTGTGCGTGAAGTATGGTAACCAACTGACGTGTTGTTGTAGCTTTCATGATCCCAGCCAACGCTTCTGAAGGGGAAAGGCCGAGGTTCTCTGGAGGGACCGACCGGCTTAGTATATTTGTTCGGGTAACCACTTGGAAGCCGGTCTCCCTGGCGAAGACGTTAAGGACGTCGTGTGTAATCCCGTATACTAACTTACGAAATACAGCTGCGCGAGATTCAGCAGCGGATCGCGTCTCCCTGGTTACTTACGTAGGTATGTGAGCTGGTCGTTCAGAAAGAAATGGCAAACTACTGAACATTCAACTTGCCAAGACATCAACAGCAGCTGAAAAATGATGGTATTGACTGCAATGTCCTGTAAAAAGGATATGCGAAAAAACAATACTTAGAACTCGCAGTAAGCGGGGTGGTTTCAAGCAGACACTGCTATGTGCAGGGATTCAGAGATACCATACCCAAGAATGGAGGTAACTGTAAGTTTGTCGTTGAATGGTTAGAAATATACTCGTAAACATGCAATGGTTAATTGAGGATTATCGCATGTTATGAATGGCTGCAGGAGATATGTACAGCGGGAAAGCTCAGTAACATAAGCGCTTGAATATTAGTGAATTACTACGATTGTATAATTGAATGACAGAGATGGACTTCATCATCTACCTGATGACTTATCATATATGTTCAATAAATGGCATGTCTTGAAGCCTTGCCGATGGGTTGTTCTGTGACTGCTGTGTTGAACATTATCGTTGGACAGTCTCAATTGGAGATCTTTCATGTTTGATTATTGGTGGCCACATGATTGTTATAAACGCTTGGACACTTGGTCGTGGACAGGCACATCACAACAAGATTGTTTAAATAGTTTCTCATAACACTGCGCCATCTGATAGTTTCACCTCGGAAGATGGATGGGCTAAGAGGTGCAACATTCGCCTCTAGTTAGAGAAGCTAAGTCGTGAATCAATGTGTTGATTATTTTAAATACGAGCTCGAGAATATTTCAAACCGACGAACCACATTCGCTGATCAAAGTGTGGTGATTGGGACGCCTAGCCTGTTAGGATAAAGGCGATAAACTTAAACGACCCTGCATACGCGGTACACATCATGCATCCCTCAGCAGTTGGGTATCGAACAAGTAGGCAGGACTGACTGCTGCTCTGGTAACGTTGTTTTAGAATTAGTAACACAACAAAATAATAAAATCAAACACCTACCACCGAGAAGAGGTGTTAATTGTATGATACTGTAACACACGTTCCATTTCTTGCAGATTGTGGATTAGAAAACCCCACATCTCAAAGGCTTCTTCGGAAACTTTTCTAGAAACCTTGGAGATGTGGTTTTTTAAAAGAATACTGAAAATTAATTGGACAGCCAAAATGATCAGTCTGGGCATTTTCAAGGAGGATAATTCACATAGACAACTTACCACAAACATCTGACAAGGGCAGTCATCATTTTTTTGGGCCACATTATGAGAAGACAAACCTGGAGTATGTTGTGACAATTGGAAAGATTTGTGGAAAGAGAGATAGAGGGAGACAGTGAGAGAAAATTCTTGACATCTGGAAAGAATTGTGGAAAGAGAGAAAGAAGACGACAATAAGAGTAGATGCCGGAAGTCTTGTATCATATCACGGAAGGGGGTCAGCACACGAATTTGACATCTTCTTCTTCTTCTTCTTCTTCTTCTTCTTCTTCTTCTTCTTCTTCTTCTTCTTCTTCGGCGTTCTGAGCCATTGAGGTTCTGTGCTGCAAATACAATCCGTCTCCATTCGTCTCTCTGGTGGACCTTCTCTTGCCAGTCGTTGATTCCAAGTGCTTGTAGGTCTGTACATGTATTATCTCTCCACCGTCTTCTTGGTCTACCTCGGGGTCTACGGTCATTTATTTCCTGAGTGTAAGCGAGTTTTGTTTCCCTATTATCTTCCATTCTTTCTATATGCCCCAGCCATTGTAGTCTATTAGCCTTCATGATACCAGTGATTAGCGGGGACTTAAACAGATCATAAATGTCTTTGTTACTTCTTCTTTTCCACTCTCCACTTTGTGTATCCCTAATGGATCCAAAGATGCGTCTTAAAACTTTGTTCTCAAAGGTTTGTAACAAGGTTTCGTCTCCTTTCGTTGTACTCCAGGTTTCAGAGCCATACAGCACAACTGGTCTGATCAGTGTTTTGTATGTTGTGATTTTGGTGTTACGAGATAGCGCCTTTGATTTTAGTAGATGTTGTAGTGCATAGTATATCTTATTTGCAGAGTTGATTCTAGTTTGTATTTCTTCTCTTATGATGTTGGAGCAGTTGAAGATTGTACCCAGGTATTTGTATGTTTGCGTTCTTTTAATGGTCATATAATCTATGTTTATGTGGCCAGAGATGTTAGCCATTCCGTCTCTTGAAATTACCATATATTCTGTCTTATCTTGGTTGATAACCGTTGGAAATTACAAGACGCGGGGAATTATGCTCGCTCACGTCAGTAGGCAATGCACTTGATGATGATACCTCCCCTAAAGCTTTCTCTTTAACATGGTATCTATCACATTCAGTTCGAACCTATCAGAGACGAAGCAACCTTAATATCAAGGGTGAAGACGTCTTAATTCCTAATCCACCAATATAGGCCAGAATAGAACATCTCAGCATAGTACATAGTCGAATGACACTCATGTGGTTTATTTGTAAAACACGTGACATGTTCACCATAACTATGAATGAAATGTTGGGAACATGAACCCATACCTCCATGACAGTTCTCATCCTGGAATTCGGCGGCATTCTGTATGTGGTTCTGTGCCTGCTCATGGGTGTTCTCCGTGCAGGCAGGGTTTTGTAAGGCTCGTCTCACTGCACACGTGATGAACTCTCTCGAGGAACTGTCAGGTGAAAGATGAACATTCTTCAGTATATAGTTTATTCATATTTACAAAGCGTCTTTGAGGCATAGCACCAGTACACTCATCTACTACAGTGGATCTCATAGTTTGAGTTTCCATGAACTATTCAATGTTGTCAATTTGAAAAATCGTTATAGATATATATGTTCCTAATGTTACAAATGTCCCTTGGCGAGCAGCTGTTAAGAACACACCACACTGTGTAGATATGATTACACTGAGAACTGGGCGCCCAGTCATCCCTTCCGCTAGCGGACGAAGAACGCAGACGTCCAACCCTCGTCCGACTTCCTTGATGACATTATCGGCGCAACTTCATTCCGACTCCAGGAACGCGCCCGTGATGTTTCTGTCAACGAACAATGGTCAACACTAAAATAAAGGGAACTGCAGGTTAAATACACAATGAATGAATCACCAAATAACAAGAAGTAGATTGTGAGATTTACTACAACACTATTACAAGAAACAAAATAGATGTTGTGGTAAAAGCCTTCGTCGGGGCAGAATAAACTAACATAAACCGACATGGATATCAGTGGATTGTTATCAACGGGATGTGTGGTTATCCACTGATAGTCATCCAGTGCGTTAATCGTTTAAGGCGTATTCACCCATAACAAGGATACAGATAAGTATCCTTTATATTTTATATTATGTGTCGGTTTGTCTTTGTTTATTCTGTACTGACAAAGACTTTCGCCGCAACGTCTATTGTGTTTCTTGTAATCATATTCTATCAGCGAACATAAATATAAGACAGTAAAAACAACATCAGATGAAACAAAGAAACATTATTTTATCTCTTTTATTGTTTCGTTTTTCTTGATCGTTGAAGAAGACTTCGAACGAATTGTTCGCCTATAACTGTGCATATTTTTCTATTTACCAAGCTTCTTGATCATATTTTACGTTTGTATAAGAATTGTTTACGAAGGATTTCAGGTCAGAGAAGAGACATGTGCGGCCACCATAGACTTAGAGGACGCATACAATAGAGTACCTTTCGAGCACTTGATGCAAACCCTCATGAGACTGAAAGTGCACCCTCACCTTGTACGATGGATAGCTGCAGTTCTGCTCCCAAGGAAGGTGGTGCTAAGATGCGGGAGTTGGTCTTCTGAGCCGACAGCGATATGTCCAGGATTGCCGCAGGGTTCACCACTGTCACCAGTACTATTCAACGTGTATACGGTGCCGATCACTGAACAACAGTTGGACGGGAGGGGTAGGACTCTATCATTCGTTGACGACATGCTCGTGTATCGACAGGGTCGAGATAGACAGGTGGTTACCAATGATATGCAGGGCGAACTAGATCGAATTACCTCATGGTGCGCTGATGGCGGTGTCCTTGTCAACCCTGCAAAGGCATCGGTTACATGGTTCTCCCTAAATAACCATACTGTGAAAACAGACCTGCCGGCAGTAAGAATAGATGGAAGCATTTTGAGTAGAACCCAGTCAATGACATACATATCTTGGCGTGAGGCTTGATCGTAGCCTGTTCTTCAAAGATCATGTCGATTATGTCAAAACGAAGGTTCGAAAAGGTTTGTCAGCAATGAGAGTCATGGCGACTGCCAATATCGAGCAAAGGCTGCTAATACTTCTGTGGGGGTATGCGTTTGGATGGGTTGGGGTGTGTTGGTTTTGGTGGTTAGTGGTATTTGTGGGTGTTGGTGGGATGTGTGGATGGATGTGTGGGGGTGAAAGTAGGGGTGTTGAAATGGGTGTGGGGGATGTGTGTATGGGTGGAGGATATGTGTATGGGACGGATGCAGGGGATGTGTGTTTATGTGGGTGGAGATGTGTGGACGGTTTGAGGAAGTATGTGTAGGAGGCGGGGTTGTGTGGGTAGGGGATTGTGTTGGGTGGATTGGGGATGCAAGGGTGGGTGGGGAGAAGTGTATGGTGTGTGGGTTTGAGATATTTGTGCGGTGTGTTGGTGGGGGATGTGTGAATGATGTGTGGGTGGAGGGTATGTTTGTGGAGGTATGGGTGGAGGATAGTGTGTGGTGTGGGGGATGTGTGTGATGGGTGCGGGGAATGTGCGTATGGGTGGGGTATATGTATGGGTGAGTAGGGGATTGTGGTGGTTGGGGGAAGTATGTGGGGGAGTGTTGGTGGGAGATGTGTGTGTTTGGATGGGGAATGTGTGGGTGGGGGTGTGTGAGTGAGTGGCTTAGGGATGTGTAAGTGGGTGAGGGAGTTGTATGTGTCGGGGTGGGATGTGTGAGTGGGTGGAGGATGTGTGTGGGGTAGGGGTATTGTGATCGAGAGATGTTTGGTTGGGGGGGAGGGGGGTGTGGGTGCGTAGTGGAGAATGTATGCGTGAGTGAGTGTGTGTTGGTGGACGGGTAGGGAATGCGTGTGTGGGTGGGGAGAGGTGTGTGGTGTGTTGGTTGGGGATATTGTGTGGGTGAGGTATGTGTGTGTGGGTGGGGGATTTTTGTGTTTTTGTGTTTTGTTTTGTTTTTGTGTTGTGTGAGTGGGGGTATGTGGGGTGGATGGGTAAGGGTATCTGTGTGGGTGTGGGTGGGAATATTGTGTGGTATCTGGGTGGGGGATATGTGTGTGGTGTGTAAGTGGGGATGTGTTGGTGAGGGATATGTGTGTGTGTGGTGCGTGGGTTGGGAATAGTGCATGATAGGAGGTGTATGTGATGTGCGGGTGGGGGATTGTGTGGTGGGGGATTAGGTTAAGGCATGTGTGGGTGGGTGGAAGTTGTATGTGTGGGTGGTGGGGTGTGTGTTAGTGGATTGGGGATGTATGGGTGGTTAGAGAGATGTGTGTGTGTGTGTGTGTGGGGTGGGGGTAGGGACATGTCAGTTGGTGGGGATGTGTGTGTATGGTTTGGGAATGTGTGAGTGGATGTGCGATGTGTGGGTTGGTCGGGGATTGTGTGCATGAGTGGGGAATATGTTGTCGATGGAGATGTGGCTGGGGGATGGGTGGTTTGAGGTGTGGGTGGGGAGAGGATGTGTGGGGTAGTATGTGTATGTGGATGGGCGTAGGATGTGTGGGTTGGTGGGGGAATGTTTGTGGGTGGCGAGTGTGTTTTGGTTGGGGGATCAGGTGAGGGCAGTGTGTGTGGGTGGGGGATGTGCGGGAGGGGGATGGATCGGTTGGTGGGGTATGTATGTGTCCCTTGGTGTGCGTGTGTGTCGGTAGGTGGGGGTGTGTATGTGTCCCTTGGTGCGCGTGTGTCTGGGTAGGTGGGGGTGTTGTGTGGGTGGGGTGATGTATGGATAGGTGGGAGATGGGCTTCATAACATGGTAATTAGCCTTGTTTATGTTTACAACATTCATTTCACAATGTTTATTTTATCTTCCTATGTAAATGTATAATGCTCTTGATGAACGAAAGACGAGTGATTGGAAGGGCCGAATGTAAGACGGGCCTGCGCGCCCAATTTGTGACCCTAATAAAGTTGATTTGATTTGATTTGATTTGATTTGTTCCAAGGACTGGTGCTTTCACGCATCGAGTATGCACTGGCCATCCTCACTGTCAGCCCTACACAGATTGGAAGACTTGAAAAGGTACAAAACGAAGCCATGAGCATCATTTTGGGCTGCACGAGAGACACCAGCTGTGTAGCGATGACATACCTCCTTGACTTCCCGACAATGGAACACAGGATCAAGATCTGGAGAGCTCGTGCATACTTAAAAATAAGTGCAGATGAGCAGCACCCTCTCTGCATGACGCTATATTCAGAGAAAAGGGTGACAGGCTAAAGAGGGGCAAATCATGGATGGGTCGGGCGGAAGATGTCGTCAGACAGGTCTGCAGTCTTACCAGTATCAACCCCGGCAAGGAATGGGTGTCGGTGCCTCCAGCTTTTAAGTGCACTTTCTCCTGCATTATCACACTCGACAGACGGTGCAGAGAGCAGAACCCTGCCGCTGTCAATGCAGAGGTTAACGTCTATGAACACTCAGATAGCCCCGAAGTGCTCATCTATACAGATGGATCTGTTGTAAAGCAGCAGAGAAGTGCGTGGGCATTTACAGCCCGTTCAGCGGGCCGAACCGTTCAAGAATCCAGTGGTACCCACTCTATGACCACGAGCAGCATGACGATGGGGATGATGGCAGTTACACAGGCTTTCATATGGCTGGAATCACAGCATTATACCAACGTGTGTGTACTAAGTGATTCAATGAGCATGATTCAGAAGGTCGAAGCTGGATCTGTACGTAGACAGTGGACTGAGTCGCCGCGGAAGTCTGTTGTCCGTAAATTCACCTTCATCTTCGTCCCGGGACATGCGGGAGTCGATGGAAATGAACGAGCTGATAAACTGGCTGGCTCTGCACCCCCTGTAGATGGCCAGCCCATGGATCATGCCGATGTTATTAACGTCCTCAAAGATATGGCGAGAACAGAGGACTATGACGTCAGTGATTCCACATCGCTGTCCAGGATGAAAGACTTGGGAGTAATAATCGGCACAGCCAGACGCGAGAGGTACATCGGGAAAACAAAGCGCCTCGTCAACCAACACAGAACTGGCACTATTAGCCACCGGACGCTGATGCACGGGCTGGGGGGAGGAGCACCTATGGACATGTCCGGAGTGCAATGAAGATACCCCAACTGATAACTGATAACTGATAAGAATTGTTATGCATGCTCAGGAAAATGGCAGACGACTGGTTGCTAAACTTGTGGGTTTTGCCTTATGCAGTAATGTATGTGCAACTACTGGTTTTCAAGTGGTTGCCGCTTCCATCGTCGATAATCTATAATTTTAGTGGCGGACTGTTGTGTTGGCATTCTGACAGCGGCCTTATGCATGTATGCTAGTGTGTGTTTTTGGTTTGTAGGGACTGCTGTCTGTTCCAATTTTCTCATGGGACAATGAGGAGCATTTTGTGCGATATTCACTGGCACAGGAACCGAGCATTATAGGATGACACTGTGTCGAGAAGTTGGAACCGCAACTAACGACTAACGTTCTGTAACGGTCCGGTTTAACAGTTATCATTTTCTTCTTCAGTAATTCTGTAATGGTGACGTTTCGCCCGCGTATGTTGTTAGAGGACAAATGTATGTTGTTACAATGTGTACTTGGATATAGCATGTGCAAATGTATTACTGACATCGATACGACAACAACAACAACAATAACAACAACAACAACAACAACAACAACAACAACAAAAACAACAAAAACAACAACAACAACGCTGAAGTTAATTCGCGTACCGGTACATTGTCACAGCACACTACAAGTTCACACAAGTAACCGTCAAAATACACTATAGCCTACCCACAAAATACTCCACAATCACCTCACAAGATAATCGACCTCTCATAAGATACACCACAACCAACACACAAACTACACCACAACCGACTCATAAGATACACAACCTCTCACACGATACACCACAACCAACACACAAACTACACCACAACCGACTCATAAGATACACAACCTCTCACACGATACACCACAACCAACACACAAACTACACCACAACCGACTCATAAGATACACAACCTCTCACAAGATACACCACAACCAACTTACAAGATACACAACCTCTCACAAGATACAAAACAAACTCACAAGACATACCACACCCAACTCACAAGACATACCACACCCAATTCACAAGACATACCACAACCAACTCACAAGACACACCACAACCAACTCATAAGATACACAACCAACTCACAAGATATACCACAACCAACTTACAAGATACACAACCTCTCACAAGATACACCACAACCAACTCATAAGATACACAACCTCTCACAAGATACAAAACAAACTCACAAGACATACCACAACCAACTCACAAGACATACCACAACCAACTCATAAGACACACCACAACCAATTCACAAGACACACCACAACCAACTCACAAGACACACTACAATCAATTCACAAGACAGCCGCCTACCTACCTGCAAGAAATTGGCCTTTTCAAGATGTTGAGACAGCGCTGGAAGTCGCAGCGCTGAGCTCCTGACAGACATGCTGACATGGCCACTGTTAAGACAGTTCAGATAAACGAGGTCATTTACAAACTTGCTGAACACGCATTTACACTTAGTACATTCGCAGGTATCCATCAACACTCACAGAAGTAAAGCGCACAAGTAGAGTTCCATGGAGACACTGGAAAACATAATTTACAGCTAAAGGCTACTTGTAAAGTTTCACTACACTTAACATGTAGAACAAATTTGAAAAATGAAAAGTACATGATGTCATTAAAAAAAAATATGTTCCACAGTCTATTTTGAAGCAATACGCAGCGAATGGCTGTCGTCTGCTGGAGTCATTCTTTGCACTCCAAACAGAATAGTATTACTCGTATTAACGGAAGAATTTTTTTTTTTTTTTTTCAAATTTGTTCTGCAATGAAAGTGTGACTTTACAAACACCAGGTACAACAAAACAAACAAATCCCAAAGCAGAGAAAGAGTATAGGTCTGTCTGTGTCAGAACGTTCAGATGTTGTAGGCTTGTATGCACTGAGGTGTGCGGTCTTTGCCTCTCTTAGTTTACGGCAAGCGCCGGCGCCGAACTCTCGTCTGCACGAACTCTATATATTATCAGCCTAACCACTGTACGAAGACACTAATGCTCCAGATATGTACAGCTGTTAGCATACCGGCATTTGTATGATCTAATCTATGTTTGGTTTCTTCTCTTCTATGAGTGCCAATCAACATTTGTCGATTATATTCTCCTATTATTTCGATGGCTTCAAGGTCTCCCAGGTAGATGGTATCAATGTCTCTCAGGTAGATGGTGTCAAGGTCTCCCAGGTAGCTGGTATAGCTAGTATGCATGCTAAACATGACTACGAAGATGAGTACTCACCAACACATAGACATAAATACGTCACTGGTAATGTTGGGACTCTTCGCCGGCTGTCGAGGATGGGGACTAAGCGCGAATGAGAATGTTCCGAGTGTTGTAATGTGGGTTCATGATTCAACTTAGTTTAACTTAGCTCAACTCAGTTTAACTCAGCTCAACTCAGTTTAACTCAGCTCAACTCAGTTTAACTCAGCTTAACTCAGTTTAACTCAGCTCAACTTAGTTTAACTCAGTTTAACTCAGCTCAACTCAGCTCAACTCAGTTTAACTAAGCTCAACTCAGCTCAACTCAGTTTAACTCAGTTTAACTCAGCTCAACTCAGTTTAACTCAGCTCAACTCAGCTTAACTCAGTTCAATTCGGTTTAACTTAGCTCAACTGAATTTAACTCAGCTCAACTCAGATTAACTCAGCTCAAGTCAGACATAAATACGAGTACACCAGAAGGTGAGTGTGTTTATCGCTACTCCTTTACAACTTGTCAACACAAACAATTTGCCAGTAAGTTGCTGAGATACCTGCACAGAACATCAGCTGCAGAATAATACACAGTAGATATGCAGATGTACAGGGATCCCGGTAACGCAGTGGCTAGAGAGGTTGTCTGCTAGCTGGCCATCTGTGTTTGAATCCTCATCGAATCGAATTACTTTTCACTAATGTAGGTGCAAGATAAAGTTTGGCTCACCAAGGCAGGTGTGTGTCCTCACACAAAGCTTGGCTCCCCAAGGCAGGTGTGTGTCCTCACACAAAGATTGACTCCCCAAGACAGGTGTGTGTCCTCACACAAAGATTGACTCCCCAAGACAGGTGTGTGTCCTCACACAAAGATTGACTCCCCAAGACAGGTGTGTGTCCTCACACAAAGATTGACTCCCCAAGACAGGTGTGTGTCCTCACACAAAGATTGACTCCCCAAGACAGGTGTGTGTCCTCACACAAAGATTGACTCCCCAAGACAGGTGTGTGTCCTCACACAAAGATTGACTTCCCAAGACAGGTGTGTGTCCTCACACAAAGATTGACTCCCCAAGACAGGTGTGTGTCCTCACACAAAGATTGACTCCCCAAGACAGGTGTGTGTCCTCACACAAAGTTTGGCTCCCCATGACAGGTGTGTGTCCTCACACAAAGTTTGGCTCCCCAAGACAGGTGTGTGTCCTCACAGTTTGACTCCCCAAGACAGGTGTGTGTGTCCTCACACAAAGTTTGACTCCCCAAGACAGGTGTGTGTCCTCACACAAAGTTTGGCTCCCCAAGACAGGTGTGTGTTCTCACATAATCCTGGGGTAATAAATCCAATGTCTAGGCTTCTCACACAAAGGCTAACAACTGGGAGAAACCTGTGTCGACGTTCACAGACAGAGGTAAATGGACATGACCGGACTCATAGGCAATGTGCAATCTAATGCTCATAAACAGACAACCTAACCACGGAAGAATATTTATAAAATGTCTGTTTCTGGTATATACGTATTTGCATTCTCTCCTCACCCCCGTCCCCACCTTTTTTTCATGTCGCAGAGTTCGTGTACTGTGCCGTAACTTCCCATTGTGGACATGGGGCTAACAAGACTAACACTCTCATGGAGATATCTGCTCGCAGTTAAAGCGACCATAAACCACAAACAAAATAATATACCTGCAGTTAAAGTGATCATAAACCACAAACAAAATATTATACCTGCAAGAACAACAATCAGGCGTAACCGCCTAGTGCTGCTTCTCATTGTCTGGCTGTGCAGCAGCTGTGGCTGTGATTGTGCAGCAGATGTGGCTGTGATTGTTCCGCAGATGTGGCTGTGGTTGTACAAGAGCTGTGGCTGTGGTTGTGCAACAGTTGTAGCTGTGGTTGTGCAGCAGATGTGGCTGTGGTTGTCGCAGCTGGGGTTCTTCAAGCAACGGTAGCTGGTGCTGTCGATGTCGGTCTTGCTGCCCTAAGTTCTGTGAAGATGTTAGGAAGAAGGATGTTTGTACATGTACTCAACAAGATAGCCAGCCCGATCGCGCTACCGAAGCCAAGTGCGATGATTTTGTATGTTATATTATCACGACCGACATCCCCGCGCGTTGGGTATTGCCTTGCGTGCTTGTCCTCCAATGCAACAGCCATCTCAAAGTAACTCTCCTTACTGTTCTCATGTGGTAAGTTAGTTAATTAGTCGCGATTCCAACTTCACGGCAAAGGGCCGCCCCATATGCTTCGTTCCTATGCCAGTGAATATCACACAAAATGCGACTCACTGCCCCATGTGAACAGTGGAACAGATGGGGGTATGGACAAACCAACAGCCTGCACATATATACTATGCATAATGCCGCTGCCAGAATGCCAACACAGAAGTCTGCCACGAAAAGTACAGTTCGTCATCGTTGGAAGCGGCAGTCACTAGAAAACCACCAGCCACACATTACTGCTTAAGGCAACACAATTAGTTCAGCGACCGGCCGGCAACCACTTTTCAGAACATACAGCTCACGATAAAAACAACCGCGGACAGACGTAAAATCACTCCACGCAAAATGCAACGCACTCAACTCAGTAGCAGGACGACAGAATCATGCACTACCGGTCCAACATGAGAAAAATACGTAAACAAACCGTAGTCACAAGCATAAAAACTCCAGAAGCCTTAACAGCTCAGCGGACTATCCTCCTTATTGGATACCGGAAGTCTGTTCCCATGAGGAGTTGGTTGTAATGTCTTCTCTCTCGCCCTAGAATACGGCATTTACATGCTTGGTCAGGCTTAACTCTCAGTTCGTCCGAAATGAAAACCATGGGTTGATGATGATCACAATGATGTTGATGACAATGGTAATTATTATTATGATAATTATGACCAAACAACAATGATCATGATTTTTATTTTTCGTTCACTTCATCGCTTTGAACTCTACAATTAACTGATTTTACGTGTGGGCTAGGTTTCCCTATTACTAGTGTCCCTCGCCATCAGGGGAACCCACTACGATTTTCTCACGTCCTTCTAATGTACGTCCTCTAGTCGAGGACGAGAAGGCAACGTTTAAGTCCAAATGACCGGTGTAGGAATAGAACCCCCTACCTCGCCATCAGAGCATCGGGAACTTAAAAGCAAACATCTTAAACATTCGGCCACGTGACATTTATGACTATGATGATGTTGATGATTTCACAGGTCAGAATTTGATTTTGATGCTTTCAGAAGGT
This sequence comes from Cepaea hortensis, assembly GCA_963921405.1. Taxonomy (NCBI): domain Eukaryota; kingdom Metazoa; phylum Mollusca; class Gastropoda; order Stylommatophora; family Helicidae; genus Cepaea; species Cepaea hortensis. The sequence continues at coordinate 6,020,474 of OY992887.1, read as the reverse complement.
CCGAATATGATTGTGGTGATTTCGCAAGGTTGGAATTTGATTTTTATGCTTTCACAATGTCGGAATTTGATTTTGATGATTTCACAAGGTCAGAATTTGATTTTGATAATTTCACAAGGTCAGAATTTGATTGTGTTGATTTAACAAGATCATAATACCGCGAGCTGGACTGTACATGTGATATAGAAGGCCACCGAGCACTGCGTCCACAGTGGAACGAACGAACGAACGAACGAACAATCTTTATTTTCAAAGGGTTAAGAATTGGGCACGCAGGCCCGTCTAACATTCTGCCCTTCTATCACTCTCTTTCATACATTATTTCATTCATACATCATTCAAGGCTAACAAAGAACAACAACAATATAAAAGATATGCATTATAAAGGTCGTACTTTTGGACTATGTATATATACATATACTATAGTGGACTATGAGTGAGAACTCCATGAACATCAGTAAGAGCGTGCGACTCCGCTTGCTGTGGGGGTCTGTTTGGCTGTGCGAGGGGGCTTCAAATCAAAACATTAAAAGTGTGATTGATATTACAGTAACTGTGCCATTGTATTGTAACCTGTCAATATTGTTGTTAATGATGACAAGAGTTTTAAGCATGTGACATCACAGTGCAGATTAACACGGTGGCGTCATAAGAACAGTTTAAAGATGGCCACATCATTTTTGACAAGCATCGAAGAGGAGCAGCGTTAAGTTATAGGAGTTTTGGTCAGTTAAAGGGTGAAACCTGTAGAAATTCATCGGCGAATGAAGGTCCAGTACGGTGATGCATGCCTGCCAGTCCAACAAGTGTATAAGTGACAGACTATTCACTACCAGGTCAGGCACACTGTGTAGTGACCCCATAGAATTTATTTTTTCTACAGGAATCCAAGCACTTTATCTGCGCTGAAGGACTTGTCTTCAAGGCAATGGTGGCTCCATCCTTCCATCGTGTGCCATGCCGGTAAGCGTGGGCGGTCATAATTCGCCATCTCACTCGATCAAAAGAGTCATGGATCAACTCAGTGCTCTTGTTTCGACTATGCCACGTGATCACGCCATACAGGTATTTACTTCTCTGTCTTCCCCTTGTTCTCTTCCCCTCGATCTTGCCAGTTGTCACCAAGTTCTCTAATTTATTTCTTCTCATAACATGTCAAACAAATTGTGACTGTCTACGTTTAAATTATCTAACCAGTTTACGATCTTCATTTATTTCTTGTAGGACTTGGTCACTGGTGTTTCTGTCTGTCCCTGGTATTCTTTGCATTCTCCTCAGAAACCACATTTCCACAGCCATCAGATGTTTTTCAGCTTGACTGCTCATTGTCTTGGTTTCACATCTATACAAAAGTACAACACTCTTTTTCTCGCAGAAATTTACATCATTTTATTGGTCAATATGTTTTTCATCTTGCTAAAGGCTACTTTTGCCATGGCGATTCTTGTTCTAATCTCCTCAAGGCATCTCCCATCAGATGTTATGACTGTTCCGAGATAATTGTACCTATTCACTTGTTGAAGAATATTCCCATCTACCGTACTTGTATATTACATTGTGGTACTTCGTTCTTCCTAGTCACGACCATAATCTGTGTATTCTTACAATTTAATTATAACCCTAGATGTTCTCTGTGTACAACAACCACATTTACTAAATTTTGCAGATCTTGCTCATTATCTGCAATCAAAACTGTATTATCTGCATATCTAATGTTATTGATGTTTCTTCCTCCAATGATGATTCCTTTCATATCTTGTACATTTCTGAAAATATTTTCACTATACAGGGACAACAGATGTGGAGACATTACACATCCCTGTCTCAAACCTCTCTTAATAGCCTGATATTGACCTGCTACATTATTAATCCTTATGGCAGCTTATTGTTTCCAATATATGTTTTTTTAATGCCTAATGACTTCCGCACCAGTTTTTAGACCTACAAGCATCTCTATCATGAGACCTGTCTTACTTTATCGAAAGCTTTTGTGTAGTCAATAAAGCAAAGATGTAGATCTTTATTTACTTCTATTTTTTTTTTCGCAAATCCTATTACAGGAGATAGCTCTCAACACCAGCATTTTACCGCCGTTGTCGATTTCTTGGCGAGATTATGCTCAGTAGTTTGCTATTGCTTTCTGAGCAGCCGGTTCACATATCCCGTAAGTAACGGGCGCGGCAAGAACCGCTACCGATTCTCGCGCAGCTGCGTTTGCTCACATGAATAAACGGGATTACGTAGAAAATCGCTAACCCCTAGGCCAGGGAAATCGGCATTTACTTCTATGGAGCTTTCAATTACTGTTCTTAGCATAAACACATCATTTACTGTACTATTGCCTTCTACAAACCCACATTGTTCTATTTCAGGTTCTATTGTTTTCTTACCTCTTTGCATTATTGTTCTTTGCAAATTCTTCGTGATGTGACTCACTACACTAATTGTACGATGTTGATCACATTCCAAGGCTCCTGATTTCTTAGGGATTGCAATAAATATAGAATTACTTAATTCAGGACGTGGCGACACAAATTTCGGAGATAGTGAAGGGCGTTAATGGCTGCCTTAGGACATCATCGTCTGGTAGGGACAGTCATGAGGTACAGGTGACACCAGATGGCAAAACTAAACTAAAATAAATAAATTTAGAGTAGGAACATGGAATGTTAGGACAGGAATGAGCTAGGAGAATGAGCTAGAAAAGTTGAACAATGTTCTTAGAGAAATGGAGAGCATGAAAATGAATATACTAGGCCTAAGTGAGATGAGATGGAAGGGATCTAGCAAAATTATAACCGACAAACACACAATAATTTATTCTGGAGGGGATACACATGAAAAAAGGTGTAGGAATAATATTTGTGTAAAAAAAAACAGCCACATCAGTTAATGGATACTGGTGTATTTCAGATGGAGTTATAATGGTCAAAATCAAAGGCAAACCAATAGATAGGGGAAGGGTGGGGGAGTCGCTTAAAAGTCGACAGGGTCGACTTCATTGCATCGGGTTTTATCCCATATGGCTCGGTCTCTTTCCGCAGCACGGAAAGCGTCGCACAAAGCACGAACTCCGTAGTTCTAGCGACGACTCACGGGAGTCTCCGAAAAATTTAACTCTTTAACCGAAGGAGCGGCCCGGAATCGAACCCACAACCTTCGGTGCCCGAGTCAAACGGCTTGACCACTTCGCAACGGAGACTCCACCAATAGATATAAATATTATACACGTATATGCACCAACAAAAAGCAGTAGTGAAGAAATGCAACACTTTTACGATGAATTAGAAAGGGCGATAGCTCAAATTGGATCACAAGATATAAAAACAGTACTGGGAGATTTTAATGCAAAAGTAAGAAAGGGAAAAGTAGAGGACATAGTGGGGAATTATAGTTTTGGTACAAGAAATGAAAGAGGGGAGAAACTAATAGAATGGGCAAATACTAATGATATGATAATTGGAAACAAATGGTTTAAACATCATTAAAGGCGACTATACACATGGACAAGCCCTGATATGAAAATACGCAATGACATTGACTACATACTTATTAGTACAAGATTTAGAAATGCGTTAATTAATATTAAGAGAATGCCTGGTGCTGATGGTAATAGTGATCGTGTACCACTATGTGGACAAAATAAAAGTAAGATTAAAGAGAGACGGGGGGGGGGGGGCAATGATTAAGAACTTGAGACATAATAAAGAGGTTTTGAAAGTAGATAAAGAAATTCAAGAACAATACAGAGTGACTGTGTGAAAATAGGTAAAATGCAATAGCTAAAATACAGAGTATAAATGAACAATGGGAAATGTTAAGGGCCTCATTCATCAAACTAGCAAAGAAATATTACCGGAAAGAAGCCAAAAAGCTAAGATAAATGAATGATCAGTTATCAGTTCTCAGTTATCAGTTGGGGTATCTTCGTTGCACTCCGGACATGTCCATGGGTGCTCAGATCCTCCCCCCAGCATATTCATCAACTTCCGGTGGCTAATAGTGCCAGTTCTGTGTTGGTTGACGAGGCGCTTTGTTTTCCCGATGTACCTCTCGCGTCTGGCTGTGCCGATTCTTACTCCCAGGTCTTTCATCCTGGACAGCGATGTGGAATGACTGACGTCAAAGTCCTCTGTTCTCACCATATCTTTAAGGACGTTAATAACATCGGCACGATCCATGGGCTGGCCATCTACAGGGGGTGCAGAGCCAGCCAGTTTGTCAGCTCGTTCATTTCCCTCGACTCCCGCATGACCCGGGACTTTACGGACAACAGACTTCCGCAGCCACAGCGATTCAGTCCACTGTCTACGTACAGATCCAGCTTCAACCTTCTGAATCATGCTCATTGAATCACTTAGTACACACACGTTGGTATAATACTGTGATTCCAGCCATATGAAAGCCTGTATAACTGCATCACCTCCATCGTCATGCTGCTCGTGGTCATAGAGTGGGCACCATTGGATTCTTGAACGGTTCGGCCCGCTGAACGGGCTGTAAATGCCCACGCACTTCTCTGCTGCTTTACAACAGATCCATCTGTATAGATGAGCACTTCTGGGCTATCTGAGTGTTCATAGATGAGCGCGTTAACCTCTGCATTGACAGCGGCAGGGTTCTGCTCTCTGCACCGTCTGTCGAGTGTGATAATGCAGGAGAAAGTACACTTAAAAGCTGGAGGCACCGGCACCAATTCCTTGCCGGGGTTGATACTGGTAAGACTGCAGACCTGTCTGACGACATCTTCCGCCCGACCCATCCATGATTTGCTTCTCTTTAGCCTGTCACCCTTTTCTCTGAATATAGCGTCATGCAGAGGGTGCTGCTCATCTGCACTTATTTTTAAGTATGCACGAGCTCTCCAGATCTTGATCCTGTGTTCCATTGTCGGGAACTCAAGGAGGTATCTCATTGCTACACAGTTGGTATCTCTCGTGCAGCCCAAAATGATGCTCATGGCTTCGTTTTGTACCTTTTCAAGTCTTCCAATCTGTGTAGGGCTGACAGTGAGGATGGCCAGGGCATACTTGATGCGTGAAAGCACAAGTCCTTGGAACAGAAGTATTAGCAGTCTTTGCTCTATATTGGCAGTCGCCATGACTCTCATTGCTGACAAACCTTTTCGAGCCTTCGTTATGACATAGTCGACATGATCTCTGAAGTACAGGCTACGATCAAGCCTCACGCCAAGATATGTCATTGACTGGGTTCTACTCAGAATGCTCCCATCCATTCTTACTGCCGGCAGGTCTGTTTTCACAATATGGTTGTTTAGGGAGAACCATGTAACCGATGCCTTTGCAGGGTTGACAAGGGCGTCGGCATCAGCACACCATGAGGAAATTCGATCTAGTTCGCCCTGCATATCATTGGCAACCGCCTGTCTATCTCGACCCTGTCGATACACGAGGATGTCGTCAACGAATGGCAGAGTCCTACCCCTCCCGTCCAACTGTTGTTCAGTGATCGGCACCGTATACACGTTGAATAGTACTGGTGACAGTGGTGAACCCTGCGGCAATCCTGGACATATCGTTATCGGCTCAGAAGACCAACTCCCGCATCTTAGCACCACCTTCCTTTGGAGCAGAACTGCTTGCTTTTCAATAAGTCCAAACTAATTCACAAAACCCTACATCGGATTGTCCCCAAATTACCTTTGGCCATTGTTTAAATATAATGCTAGACACAGTAAACGTTTAAATATATTACACATTCCGAAGCCTAGGATTGACTTATACAAAGCAAGCTTAACGTACTCTGCTGCTCAGCTGTGGAACAATCTTCCACAAGAAATCAAAGACATCGTCAATCCCTGTACATATTATCGCAAATTATTCGAATACTATCTCAGTACGGATTACCTTCCCCCTTAATAATAGAAATAATAATAATAACACACCCCTAGTATAACAGCCAGTCCCATTTTTGGTAGACCAGTGTATTCCACATGGCTAATAACAAGTGCCACACCATTATCTAATATTACTGAGTCGTGTAGTATTGATGTTCGCATTTTGCCCTTGCCTTTATAATGCATATCTGTTATATTGTTGTTGTTCTCTGTTAGTCTTGAATGACGTATGAATGAAATAATGTATAATAGAGAGTAATAGAAGGGCAGAATGTTAGATAGGCCTGCGTGCCCAATTCTTAATCCTTTGAAAATAAAGTGTGTTCGTTCGTTCGTTAATTCGTTCAAGAAAAGTACCAGTAACAATGTTGATATCAAAGGATATGATGACACCAAAATGTAACATTGAAATAGAAGGGGGAATTCTTAACCAAGTGGATAATTTTAAATACCTAGGGGCATTTAAAACATCAGATGGAAGATGTACAACAGTGATTAAGAGCAGAATAGGGCAGGCAAAAGCCGTATTTCAGAAAATGAAGAGCATCTTATGCCAAAAGTCACTATCATAAATGTAAGAAAGAGAGTGCTGAAATGCTATTTAGAACCAGTTTTGCTGTATGGCAGCGAATCTTAGAATATAAGTGTAAATTAAGAAGAACTTAGAAGCAACAGAGATGTGGTTTTTTAGACGAATGTTGCGAATTCCTTGGACTGCCAGAGTAACTAACAACGATTGCCTGAAAGAGGCTAATGAAACTAGAACACTATATAAAATAATAAGAAATAGACAAACAGCTTTCTTTGGTCATGTGATGAGAAAAGAGGCATTGGAGAACATCGTGACAACTGGAAAGATAATTGGAAAGAGAGGCAGAGGCAGACCAAGAGAAATGATGTTGGATGTATTGAGACTATGGCATGGAGGTATATCAGCAGCAGAGTTGATCCAGAAAACCAAAGACCGAGATCTGTGGAGAGCCATGAACGCCTACGCCAGCTGGCAGGGCACTTGATGATGATGATGATGATGATGATGATGATGATGATGATGATGATGATGATGATGATGATGATGATGTTGATGATGATGATGTATATCTCCAGTATCCTGTATTGTGTTCAGCTGTCTGGTGACTTTATCTGTTCCATATTCTTCTAAAGCATTAATCAGTGGTGGGCAAACAGAAAATCCTAACCTGCACAGTTCGCGGTGACTGCACTAGCCAGGCGGTCTTAATTCCTCAGGCTCAAAGACCCCCCTGCCATACACCGCAAGGTACTATAATGGCAGTAAATGACAGTTTTTACAGTTATGACTACATCGAAGAAAGATTCATTTATTCTTTACTTTTTCAGAAAATATTCACCCAACAAAAAAATTTAAAGTTTTCATTTGAAGCCCACTTGTATATCCCCCAGGAATCAATTTATGTCAGCTGCCACTGAGATTTGTGTTCAATGCATTGATGAAATCATCTGTCAGATTACAATGTGATCAAATGACGACTTTGTTATGTTTAAATTCTTCCAAGCTACGTCATACGTCTTTGACTTAAACAGCACTCTCTTGGCAACGGTAAACACATAACTGCGTGGTAGAATATAAGAAACATACAACACATGGAAGAAATTGAGAAACATACAACACATTGTAGAAAATGAGAAACATACAAAATATGATAGAAAATGAGAAACATTCAAAAAGTCATAGAAAATGATAAACATACAACAATGGTTGAAAATAAGAAACATACAACACATTGTAGAAAATGACAAACATACAACACATTGTACAAAATGAGAAACAAACAACACATGGTAGAAAACGAGAAACATGCAATACGTGGTAGAAAATGAGAAACAAACAACACATGGTAGAAAATTAGAAAAATGCAACACATGGTTGAAAATAAGAAACATATAACATGTGATAGAAAATGAGACACATACAACACTTGGTAGAAAATGAGAAACATTCAACACGTGGTCGAAAAATATAAATATTCAACACGTGGTAAGAAAATGAGAAAAGTACAACATACAGTAGAAAATAAGAAACACACAACATGTGATAGAGAATGAGAAACATACAACATATGGTACAATATGAGTAATATTCAACACGTGGTAGAAAATGAGAAACAAAAAATACAACAAGAGATAGAAATTAAGAAACATACAACACATGGTATAGAATATTAAACATACAACACATGGTAGAAAATGAGAAACATACAACACGTGGTAGAATATTAGAAGCATACAACACATGATTGACAATGATAAAAATATAACACGTGGTAGAAAATGGGACACATACAACAGGTGATAGAGAATGAGAAACATGCAATATATGGTAGACAATCTGAAACATAAAAGACGTTATAAAAAATGAGAAACATACAACACACGATTGAAAATTAGAAACATATAACACGTGGTAGAAAATGAGACACATACAACAGGTGACAGAGAGTGAGAAACATACAATATATGGTAGATAATTATAAACACGAAACACATGGTAGAATATTAGAAACATACAACATTTGGTAGAAAATGAGAAACTTTCAACACATGGTAGAAAATTAGAAATATTCAACACGTGGTAGATAATGAGACAAGTACAACATACAGTAGAAAATAAGAAGCACACAGTTTTCGTTAGAGAATGAGAAACATACAACATATGATAGAGAATGAGATGCATGCAGCACGTGGTTGAGAATGAAAAACGTTTAACACATGGTAGACAATCAGGAATATACAACACATGACATAGAATGAGTAACATACAACCTGTTTAAGTTAATAACAAACAGACAACGCACGGCATAGAATGATAAACATATAACACATGGTAGAAATTGAAAAACATACATAACGGGGTAGAAAATGAGAAAAATACAACACATACAAAACAAATATAAAACACATTGTAGATAATCAGAAACATACAACGAACGAACGAACGAACGAAGAATGAACGAACGAACGAACGAACGAACGAACGAACGACGGAAAGATTGAAAGATCGAACTTTAGTTTCAAGAGGTCACAAATTAGGCACGTAGGCTCGTCTTACATTCGGCCTTTCCAACCATTCATCTTTCGTTCATCACTAGTGCATGATGCATTCACAGAGGAAAACCAACATTGTCAAATGATGCTGCTGCTCGAATCTCCAGATGAAACTCTCTGTGCCTCAGCTCCCACCCTGAGAACTGGAAGAAAGTGGAAAGTTGTCAGTGTGGTCGAAGGTGCCCAGGCAGCACAACAGCTGAAGGAGGTCATGGGGCACACCCAGTCCGACAGAAAGGGCTTCGGGTACCATGACGGAGATCCATTGTGGTCTAGGGCGAATACTAAGGAACGGAAAGACATGGTGGTTAAGGAGATCCGTGGGGAAGAGGATATCGAAAGAGTCCGTGTGGCTGCCCAACAGACGCAGCAGAGCCAGTGAATGTCATGGGACGAGATAATGCAGAGATCTGTAACCTGGAACGAAATGTGGCTTATGGCATCACTGCGCTTAACTTTCGTCGTCTGATCCCTCTACGATGTCTGGCCATCAGCTGCCAACTTGGTCAAGTGTGGGGGGGGGGGGAGCCATCGAGCCGTCCTCCTCCCTCTGTAAAAAGGTTCAGACAGCGGAGCACGTATTGTCCGCATGTAAAGTCCCTTGCCACAAGACCGATTTATTTGGCGCCACAACAAAGTCCTTACTGACTTGGCGGCCATAGTGGATGTAGCCAGAATGGAAGCATGCGGAGGGACCTGGCCGAGGCCTGAGGGAAGTTCCTTCGTCCGAGCCAGACAACAACGCAGAGACAACGGTGGTCGCGCTGTCGACTTGCCACTCCCAACCATTTTCGATTGTGCGGAGGACTGGGAACTGACCGTGGATCTAAGGGGCCGTGGCATATACCCTGAGGTGATCCAGAAGTTTGGCTTGTGATCTGACATCGTACTTTGCTCCTCGTCAGCCAAGCAGCTAACGCTGATTGAGCTGACCATCCCTTACGAGTCAAACATTGAGGAGCAGCACACGTACAAGGTAAAGAAGAACGATGGCATGGTCACTTGTCTTAAGATGGACGGGTACATTGTCAGGCCGTAGAGGTCGGCGCTAGAGGTCTAGTCTCCCACTCCGTGTATGATATGCTAAAGCAATTGGGCATTAAAGGACAAACGAGAACTCGGGCACAAAACAACTGGGGGAGGCAGCCGAAAGGCCTCGTGCTGGCTATTGAATTGTCGGAACCTGAGTTGGGACATGTATCCAAACTAGTATGATTAAAAGTGGTAACTGCAGAATTCCTCACAATCTCTCAATTAAGACCAAGAACTTGCAAAGTCTCGTGTCGTCTCTGTAGCCTTTCCTCGGAGAGAAGGTGGTGAGTCTAAGTGCAGTCAAATCATACAAATGTCGGCCGAAGCCCAACCTCCATGCCAGAGCGATATTCTTCCGTAGATCGCACTCACCTGCAGAGACCAAGAGGTAGGTCGAAAAACCAAAGGAATAACCGGCTTCCTATAGAGTGTGGCGCCGTGAATTGGCCACGAAGAAGGAACGCGGTAACGGAAACGAATGGAGCCGATGGAAGCCGTGGCGGGGGAAGAAGCAGGCTCCCCGTGACCACAAGCGCTAAGGGGCATGCACAGGCTGCACAGACTCACCTCATTGAGGGGGGGAGGCGTGATGGTGGACATATTAACAGCAAAGGTACAATCACAACAACAAGGACAACGACGCCCGGAGTCATGGCCCGGACAGGTCCGCCCATAGAGAGTGCAAAGAGTAACATGGTCCGAAACACTTTGGGAAAGGGGTACACTTCTGACTATCAGAAGGTCCCTACCGTGTTTGCTCCGCGGCGGAGTTTTTATCACAACCATTACCATGAGATGAAATGAGAAACATTAAGCGCATGGTTAAAAAAAAATTAAAATATTAGCTACGTGTTAGAAAATGAGAAACATACAACACGTGGTGGAAAATTAGAAAAATACTACACGATTTGGAATATAAGAAACATATAACACATATTAGAAAATCAGAAACATACGACACATGGTAGAGAATGAGACACGTACAACACGTGGTAGAGAATGAGAAACATATAACAATGGAAGAAAACGAAAACCATACAACACATGGTAGAAAATGAGAAACATATAACACATAGTAGAAAACGAGAAACATACAACAAATGTTTGAAAAAGGGAAACAATCAACACGTAGAAAATGAGAAACATACAAAACTTAGTAGAAAATTAGAAACATGCAACACATGGTAGAAATTGATATATATATATATATATACTAGCTGCCCGGCCCGGCTTCGCCCAGGCTCTATCTATCTATCTATCTATCTATCTATCTATCTATCTATCTATCTATCTATCTATCTATCTATCTATCTATCTATCTATCTATCTATCTATCTATCTATCTTTCTATCTATCTATCTATCTATCTATCTATCTATCTATCTATCTATCTATCTATCTATCTATCTATCTATCTATCTATCTATCTATCTTTCTATCTATCTATCTATCTATCTATCTATCTATCTATCTATCTATCTATCTATCTTGTCTGTCTGTTTGTCTGTCTGTCTGTCTGTCTGTCTGTCTGTCTGTCTGTCGTGTCTGTCTGTCTGTCTGTCTGTCTGTGTATGTATGTTCGGCCCGAACATAACAACAAAATATAGATAGAATAGAAGAATAGATAGAAAATATGATTGGAAGAGATCTATCTAAAGTAAACTTGGCTCCCGTTCCCGACTATCTGTCTGTCTATCTGTCTGTCTGACCTGGCCCGACTGCACCCAGTCCGTGGTGAGGAGCATCTCATTTAATTCATTGTCAATCAACTCATTTAAACTCAGGGGACGTAACTTAAGATATAACAATTATACTAAAAGTTATATCCCTTTTTGTCATATAATTTTATATTTTCTTATGTTCAGTCATGTAATTACAAAATTAGATTTTAGGAAGGTAATAGCTGATAGCTGATAGATAAAACTATCACATTTGGTTGCACAGGAATGAAAGGAAAACGTGTAGAAAATTTCATCTCAATCGGTTGGACCCTTCGCGAACGCATGCAGGACGGAAATACATACATACATACATACATACATACATACATACATACATACATACATACATACATACATACATACATACATACATACATACATACATACATACATACATACATACATACATACATACATACATACATACATACATACATACATACATACATACATACATACATACATACATACATACATACATACATACATACATACATACATACATACATACATACATACATACATACATACATACATACATACATACATACATACATACATACATACATACATACATACATACATACATACATACATACATACATACATACATACATACATACATACATACATACATACATACATACATACATACATACATACATACATACATACATACATACATACATACATACATACATACATACATACATACATACATACATACATACATACATACATACATACATACATACATACATACATACATACATACATACATACATACATACATACATACATACATACATACATACATACATACATACATACATACATACATACATACATACATACATACATACATACATACATACATACATACATACATACATACATACATACATACATACATACATACATACATACATACATACATACATACATACATACATACATACATACATACATACATACATACATACATACATACATACATACATACATACATACATACATACATACATACATACATACATACATACATACATACATACATACATACATACATACATACATACATACATACATACATACATACATACATACATACATACATACATACATACATACATACATACATACATACATACATACATACATACATACATACATACATACATACATACATACATACATACATACATACATACATACATACATACATACATACATACATACATACATACATACATACATACATACATACATACATACATACATACATACATACATACATACATACATACATACATACATACATACATACATACATACATACATACATACATACATACATACATACATACATACATACATACATACATACATACATACATACATACATACATACATACATACATACATACATACATACATACATACATACATACATACATACATACATACATACATACATACATACATACATACATACATACATACATACATACATACATACATACATACATACATACATACATACATACATACATACATACATACATACATACATACATACATACATACATACATACATACATACATACATACATACATACATACATACATACATACATACATACATACATACATACATACATACATACATACATACATACATACATACATACATACATACATACATACATACATACATACATACATACATACATACATACATACATACATACATACATACATACATACATACATACATACATACATACATACATACATACATACATACATACATACATACATACATACATACATACATACATACATACATACATACATACATACATACATACATACATACATACATACATACATACATACATACATACATACATACATACATACATACATACATACATACATACATACATACATACATACATACATACATACATACATACATACATACATACATACATACATACATACACACAAAGATTTATATATATATATATATATATATATATATATATATATATATATATATATATATATATATATATATATATATAACACGTGGTAGAAAATAAGAAAAGAACAACAAAAGTTACAAAATAAGAAACATACAGTTTATGCTAAATAATGAGAAACATACGACACATAGTAGAGAATGAAGCAATACAAAAAGTGTCAGAGAATGAGAAACATACAACACATGGTAGAAAATCAGAAACATACAACACATGTCATTGAATGAGAAGCATACAAAACATTTAGAGAATGAGAAACAGACAACACTTGGCATAGAATGAGAAACATAAAATACATGATATAGAATGTTAAACAAACAACACATAGCATTGAATAAGAAACATACAATACGTTGAAGTGTATGAGAAACAGACAACGCACTGCATGAATGAGAAACATACATCAAGTGGTAGAAAATGAGAACCATACAATACACGGCAGAAAATGAGAAACATACAAGACATTGTAGAAACTGAGAAACATACAACACGTGGTTGAAAATGAGAAACTTACACAAATATGTAGAAAATGTCAAACATACACAACATTGTAGAAATTAAGAAACAAACAACATTTGCTTGAAAATGACGAACATACAACATATTGTAGAATATGAGAAACACACAACACATGGTAGAAAATGATAAACATATAATAATTGAAGAAAACAAAACACATGCAACACATGGTAGAATTTAAGAAATATACGACACATGGTAGAAAATTAGAAATATGCAATACATGGTAACAATTAAAACGTATAACACATTCTAGAATGTGAAAAACATACAACACATAGAAAACAATGAGAAACATAGACCTCATTGTAGAAAATGAGAAATAATCATACCAATTGTAGAAAATGAGAAACAAACAACACACTGCAGAAGTTGAGAAAAATACAATACATAGTAGAAAATGACAAATACACAACATATTGTAGAATATGAAAAGCACACAACACATGACAGAAAGTAAGAACCATATAAGAAGGGAAGACAACGAAAAACGTACACCACATGGTAGAGAATGAGAAACATATAACACTTGGTAGAAGATTAGAAATATACAACACGTGGTAGAGAATGAGAAACATATAACACTTGGTAGAAAATTAGAAACATACAACACATGATAGAGAATGAGAAACATACAACACGTGGTAGAGAATGTGAAACATACAACACATGGTAGAGAATGAGAAACATACAACACGTGGTAGAGAATAAGAAACACACAACACATGGTAGAGAATGTGAAACATACAACACATGGTAGAGAATGAGAATCATACAACACATGGTAGAGAATGAGAAACATAAACTAAATGGTAGATGATCAGAAGTATACAACACATGGTAGAAAATGAGAAACAATACATACATGGTAGAAAGAGAGACATAATCAACACATGGTAGAAAATGAGAAACATACACCATATGGAAAATAATCAGAAACATACAACACATTGTTGAAAATGAGAAAAATTTAACACATGGCACAAAATTAGAAATACTGAACACATGGTAGAGAATGAGAAACATATAACACGCGATAGAAATAATAAACAAACTACACGTCGTATGTAATAAGACACATATAACACATCGCTTAGAATCAAAAATATAGAACACATCACAGAGAATGAGAAACATATAACACATGATCAAACGAACGAACAAACGAACGAACGAACGAACTTTATTTTCAAAGGGTAACAAATTCGGCACGCAGGCCCGTATTACATTCGGCCCTTCCAATCGCTCATCTTTCGTTCATCAATAGTGCATGGTACATTCACATAGGAAAAAAAACACTGTCAAGTGAATGTTGTAAACATAAACAATGCATATTACCATGTTATGAGACACATCTCCTACCCACACAACCCCACCCACGACACATCCCCCACACATAACCCCTACCCACCCTCACAGACACTCAAGCACACATACATTCCCCCACCACTCACCCTCCACCCACATATCCCGCAACACACACACTCCCCCACCCACACAATCCCCCCACTCTCTCACACACCCTGCACCCACCCACACACACACATCCCTCACCCATATCCCAACCTACACACATTCATCCACCCGCACATCCTCCACCCACCCACACATCTCTTAACCACATCCCCCACCTACACACACCTCACCCATACACACATATCGCCACTCACACACATATCTCCTCACAGTACACACATCTCCCCACACACGAATCCCCACCCACACATCCCCACCCACACACACACACATCTTCCCACCCACCAACACATCTCCCATCCACCCACACACACCACCCACACACACCTCCCACACAAACACAATCACACCCCACCCACACCCCAACCCACACACAAACCCCCCACCTCCCCCCACACACACACACAAACACCCATACACACATCCCCCACACCATGATAGAGAATTAGAAACATGCAAAGCGTGGTAGGAATTTAGAAACACAAAAAAACGTGGTAGAAAATGGGATACATACGACACATGGTAGAGAATCAGAAATATACACCACATTGTAGAGAATGAGACACGTACAGCACAGGGTAGAGAATGAAAAATATACATGATATGGTAGGGGATAGTAAAGATACAACATATGGTTGAGAATGAAAAGCATGCAACGCCTGGAGGAGAATACGAAACATACAACACTTGGCAGAAAATGAGAAACATACATATGATAGAAAATGACAAGTATACATACAGCACTTGTTGGAGAATTAAATATCTTACAACACGTGGTAGAAAATGAGTAATATACAACTCATGATAAAGGTTGAGAAACATACAGTACATCATAGAAACGTAGAAACATACAACACATGATAGAAAATGAGACACATACAACACATGGTAGAGAGTAAGAAACATACACAACTAGTTTAGTTTAGTCGATGGATCAACATCACGGCACACGGGTGTAACCCATAAGTGCTCCGTTCTACTCCTAACTCAAGCCTGAGTCCGGAAAATCTCAGTTCAGTGCACGAACTCCGCAGCACCGGCGAGGATCATGAAATACTTTGGATAGATTTTTACCTCGAAATCTTGCCCGGACAGCGCCGTTAGTCTACTCTTTTTCGATTTCCAACTGCCAAGGGATATTTTACGTGCGCAACAATACACACGGACGTCAGATCTCACTACCCAGAGTCCAGGGGGAATTTTGTTACTAGAAGTCCACGTGAAAAAAATCCCGGTCCTCACCGGGGCTTGAACCCGGGACCTCCAGCACTCGAGGCGGACACCATACCTCGAGACCACTCAGCTCCCCCCCCCCCCCCCAAAAAAAAAAAAAAACACACAGAAAAAAAAGAAGAAACATACACCACATGGTAGATAATCAGAAATAAACAACACATGCTTAATTCAGTGAATCACTGCTATTAATAGTGTGTATGGACTACGCCTGAGTTCAAAGCGAGTGAGCACAACAGAAAAAAAAAACACATGACAGAAACTGAGAAACATTTAATACATGGTAGAAAATGAGACATATTCAACACATTCTAGAAAAGGAGACTCATACACTACACAGTAGATAATCAGAAACATACAACACAGGGTAGAAAATGAGAAACATACTGCCATGATCCTGACGATGTCATGGCATGGTTAAGTGATAGCATAGGTCAGAGAGTAAAGGTTACGGCTGTGTTCAGCAAGTGAATACGAGAACGTGGAAAGCAGGGACTTTCCACACAACGTGAAAACGTTGGAACTCACTTCACAGGTGATAGGAAGGGAGCCTGGGACAAGTTAGTCTGCGTTGATCCATCGTCCGGTGTGGACATGGTGAAAAGTATACAGCGTTATGACTCTACAAAGAGCCACGCTTTTAGATCATGATGTAGTGTAACGTGATGTGACTGTCGAATAAGTGATTGTATATTTGATAATGTGACATGTGATTGTGTAGATTATATGTAGGAAACTTATAACAGTCTTTGTGTTCACTCTTGTTCGAGTTAACTGGAATTCGAGTGGGTGAGGTGTATGACGTATGATCGAGTTACCATGATATACTCATGTGTTGCGAGATGACCAGGGTGCTGACTGGAGAAGAAGAGAAGAATAAATCATCCCCTGTTGGACACCAGAAGTGTGGCTACAAATGTTATCGATAGTAGCCCCATTCAGACAACACCAATTAGACCCTGGCACATACAACACCTTGAAGAAAATTAGAAATATTCATCACATGGTAGAGAATGAGAAACATAAAATACGTGTTTTTTTCGCCTACACTTTACAGGACATTGCAGTCAACACCAGCATTTTTCAGCTGCTGTTGATGTCTTGGCAAGATTATGCTCAGTAGTTTGTCATTGCTTTCTGAGCGACCGGCTCAAATACTCCCGTAAGTAACCAACACGTCGCGATCCGCTACCGAATCTCACACAGCTGCGTTACCCACGTGAATATACGGGATTACGGAGAAAGTCGTTAACTCCTAGCACAGGGAGACCATCAAAATGCATGTTAGAAAAGAGAAACGTACAACACACGTGATAGAATATTAGAAACATACACAACATTGTAGAATATCAGAAGCATACAACACCTGGTAGAAAATGAGACACATTCAATACATGGTAGAAAAAAAGACATATTCATTGCATGTTAGAAATTAGAACCATACACCACATGGTAGATAATCAGTAACGTACAACACATGAGAGAAAATGAGACACATTCATTACACGGTGGAAAATTAGACATATTCAACACATGGTAGTTGTGTGGGTAGGGGATGTGTCTCATAACATGGTCGAAATGAGAAACATACAACAATGGTAGAACATAAGACACATACAACACGAGGTGGAAAATGAGAAACACACAACACATGGTGGAGAATCCGGAACATGAAATCCATGTTAAAAACATACGAAACATACAATATATGGTTGAAAATGAGAAATACACAACACATGGTAGAAAATAAGAAACACAAAAAGGTAAAAAATTAGAAACATACATCACATCGTAGAAAATTATAAACATACTACACATGATAGACAATGAGATACATACAACACGTGATAGAAATTATAAACATAATATGCGTGGTATGTAATAGAAAGCATACTTTACATTGTTTAGAATGAAAAACATAGAATACATCGCAGAAAATGAGAAACATATAACACATGATAGAGAATTAGAAACATATAAAGCACGGTAGAGATTAGGAAACATACAAAACATGATAGAAAATAGGATACATACGACACGTTTTAGAGAATCAGACATATACAACACGTGACAGAGAATGAGACACATACAGCACAGGGTAGAGAATGAGAAGTATACATAATATGGTGGTGGATAGTAAGGATACAACTTATGGTTGAGAATGAAAAGCATCCTACAAGTGCGGTGGAGAATACGAAACATACAACACATGATGGAAAATGAGAAGTATGCATACCACACTTGTTCATTCATTCATTCAGTAGCATGTCTTTTGTAGAACCCATAACAACCTTCTGGAAAACTTTTCGATCACAAGCAAGATGTCCCGCATCCGATACGCCCATCTGGAGATCATCCGTCACATCCTGCACCCATCTTCTCTTTGGCCTTCCTCCTCGTCTCTTCCCAGGCATATACCCCTCCATTATTTTTCTCTGCAAACTTGCATGACGTTTCAAGTGACCAACATATATCAATTTTCTTTGTTTTATCGTCTTTTATAGCCAACCTTCTTCACACGTGGTGGGAAATGAGTAACATACACCTCATGATAGAGGTTGACAAATATATTATGGACGTTCATTTGAAACCCGTTCCAATGGCTTTTTTACATAAGCATGAAAGAAACACTAACAGGTGTGGTAAAATTAAACAAAGCATTCATTTTGAATGAATTATGCACCATGAGTTGATCAGAAGAAGTCGCCATAGGCATCCAGGCAAGCATCCTGCCATGAGTCTGGTTAAGTAAAGTCTGATTGAGTAGATTACTGTAGAACAACGTTAGAATGAATTTTCATGGAGTCTCATAGGAAAGAAAAACACCGCTATAGATATTGCGAGAGGTCTCGGGTTCAAGTCCCGGACGAGCCCCCATGTTGCCAACGAGCGCTTGCCGACGTAACTAGGGTATTGGCTGCTGCTGCTGCGTTGACACGCTTTATGGAATGTACGCTGACACACATAGAACGCAACTCATTGCCTCAGAATTATAGAATGGCATCATGTATTGTTTCTATATGACACACCCACTGGTCGCTGCAATGTTACATATACACACACAATATTCGGTTGCACACTTATACTTATTGTAGTACGGCCTGCTGTCCAGGCTATCTAATCATCTACAATGGTATACACACAACTCCTCTAAACTGGACTCCGTGCTTTAGAGTGAATATGTCCGCTCGCCTGGTCGCGGTAATGCTGACCTCGGCAATGGGTACACGCTTATGATATCTAGCGTACACTCAGTTGCTTGCCGTCGATGTCTCTCGATGTTTCATTACGACAGTGGAGATTAAGTTCTCGGCTCCCTGCCTGCTCATACGATGTGTACGTTATGGTCGCCAGCTCTCCGACTCCCGTCTTTGTTTCCCCCTTTCTCGACCTTTCCGATCACGTGGCCTAATCCTCGCACTTCTATTGGCCCTTACGAATAACCGCTTCCCGGTGTATTTCTTTCCTATGACACCCCATGACAATTCATCCTGCCGTTGTTCTACAGTAATCTACTCAACCAGACTTTACTTAACCAGACTCATGGCACATCCTATTGCTTAGGTAGGCGGCGAATGCCGTCCGCAAAAATAGGATTGTGGTTGATCACTGAACCAAGTGTTTACCGCGTTCATTACGTCTGTATCTGTGTGAAATCGTTGCCCCTTGAGAGCTTTTTTTATAGGTCCGAACAAATGAAAATCACATCGTTACAAATCAGGACTATAGACTGGATGTTGCAGAATTTCCCACTTCTTCCTTGCTAATACTTCCTGCACAATCTTTGCGACATGGGGACGAGCATTATCGTGCAACAAGATCACAGCGCGAGAAAGCATGCAGAGTCGTTTATTCTTGATGGCTTTTTGCAGCTTGTCTAGTGTTTGCAATTAGTGGGTAGAGTTGATGTTGACACCAGGTTCTTTAAAGTCGGCCAACAATAGCCCTTCATGATAAAACCATGCGCTCAGCTTTCAGCATAACCTTACCAGCGGATACCTATAACTTAATTTTTTTTTTTTTTTTGCTTTTGGTGATCCAGCATGCTTCCATTGCATGCTCTCTCTTTTGCTGCTCGGCTCAAAGTGGTGACACCATGATTCATCGTCTGCCACTATGCAGAATAGAGATGCATCTCCCTCCACTCTGTAATGCAGCAAGTGGTTCAAACACCATCCCATGCGTTCCTCTTTTTGGTGGTCGGTAAACATCTGTGGTACCCACTGAGAACACACCTTTCGATATTGCAGTTTCTTACGAACGACCTTTTGAATTGCCCCAATTAACACATCACATTCTTTCGCTAGCGAACGTATGCTTCGACAACGGTTCATCTGTACTACTGCATCAATTTTGGCGATGGTTTTTTTTTTCCTGTTGCAATTATATGCGCTTGACCCGGCCGTCGAAGACCTGTGGTGAACTGATGTCCTTTCCGAAACATTTGTGCCCAGTCTGTCACTGTTGTCTTCGACACACATTTGTTACCGTAAGCTGCCTGCATTCTTCGATGAATGTCCACTGGTCGACATCCTTCAAATGAAACAAACTGATCACCGCTCTTTGAGCTTCTTTGGGCGGATTTTTGGATCAACCAGTCCATTTTCTCAACGGTCAGAAACAGAACCTATGCATCAGGGGACGATAATCACGTGCTCTTTTATTCGTTGGTCAGTACTTACTGTATCACATGTCTATGACATGATCATGTTCAACGTATGCAATTACGCGCGGTGCGGTACGAACGGATTTCAATTGAACGCCCCTTATGCATTACATCATAAAAAGTTAGAAACAAACAACAAACACTAGAAATTGAGAAGCATGCAACATATGGTAGAAAAGTAGAAATATACAACATAAAGTAGAAAATGAGACACAAACAATACATGGTAAGGAATAAGAAACACACACCACATGGTAGATAATCAGAAACATTTTACACATGGTAGTAAATGAGACACATACAACACTTGGTGGAAAATGAGAAATGTACATCCCATGGTAGAAAATTACAAACATACAACACATTATAGAATATGAGAAACATACAATACATGGTAGAAAATGACAAACATACAACACATTGTAGAATATGAGAAACATACAACATATGGTAGAAATTGAGATACATACAACAGATAGCAGAAAATTAGAAACATATAAGAAATGGTAGACAATGCGAAACATACAAAACATGCTAGAAAATGAGAAACATGCAACACATGGTAGAAAATGAGAAACATACAGCTCATGATGGGAAATAGAAAACATACCATACATGGTGCAAACATAAGAAACATGCAACACATGGTTGTAAATGTGAAACATACAACACATGGTAGACAATGAGAAAAATACAACATAGAGTAAAATATGAGAAACATTCAATACGTGGTAGAAAATGAGACATGTCAACACATGCTCGAAAATGAGAAACATACACCACATGATAGATAATAATAAACACACCACATGGTAGTAAATGAGAGACATACAACAAAGTTAGAAAATAACAAACATACAACTCATTGTAGAATATGAGAAAAATAAACCACATGGTAGAAAATGAGAATCATACAACAATGGTAGAAAATGAGAAACATAGAACACATATTAGGAAATGAGAAACATATAACACATGTGATAGAGAATGAGAAACATAAACTAAATGGTAGATGATCAGAAGTATACAACACATGGTAGAAAATGAGAAACAATACATACATGGTAGAAAGAGAGACATAATCAACACATGGTAGAAAATGAGAAACATACACCATATGGAAGATAATTAGAAACATACAACACATTGTTGAAAATGAGAAAAATTTAACACATGGCAGAAAATTAGAAATACTCAACACATGGTGGAGAAGGAGAAAAATACAACAGCCAAATAAATAATAAACAAACTACACGTGGTATGTAATAAGACACATACAACACATCGCTTAGAATCAAAAATATAGAACACATCACAGAGAATGAGAAACATATAACACATGATAGAAAATTGGAAACATACAAATCGCTGTAGAGATTAGGAAACATAAGAAACGTGTTAGAAAATAGGATGAATACGACACATGGTAGAGAATGAGACACATACAACACGTGGTAGATAATGAGAAACATGCAATATATGGTAGAGAATGAGAAACATACAACACATGGTAGAGAATGAGAAACATGCAACACGTGGTAGAGAATGAGAAACATGCAATATATGGTAGAGAATGAGAAATATGCAATATATGGTAGAGAATGAGAAATATGCAATATATGGTAGAGAATGAAAAACACACAACACGTGGTAGAGAATGAGAAACACACAACACGTGGTAGAGAATGAGAAACATGCAATATGAGGTAGAGAATGAGAAACATGCAATATATGGTTGTGAATGAGAAACATGCAATATATGGTAGAGAATGAGAAACATGCAATATATGGTAGAGAATGAGAAATATGCAATATATGGTAGAGAATGAGAAACATGCAATATATGGTAGAGAATGAGAAACATGCAATATATGGTAGAGAATGAGAAATATGCAATATATGGTAGAGAATGAGAAACATGCAATATATGGTAGAGAATGAGAAACACACAACACGTGGTAGAGAATGAGAAACATGCAATATATGGTAGAGAATGAGAAACATGCAACACATGGTAGAGAATGAGAAATATGCAATATATGGTAGACAATGAGAAACATACAACACGTGGTAAGGAATGCAAAACATACAAACCGTGGTAGAGAATGAGTAACATATAACACTTGGCAGAGAATAACAAACATGCAACATCTGGTAGAGAATGAAAAACATGCAAAACAGGGTAGAGAATGAGAAATATGCAACATTTGGTAGAAAATGAGAAATATACATCAAGTGGTAGAAAATAAGAAGCATACAAAACATGGTAGAGAAACACAAAACACGTAGTAGATCATGAGAATCAGGCAACACTTGGTAGAGAATAACAGACGCACAACACTTAATAAAGAATAAGACACATACAACATGCAGTAGAAAATGAGAACATTATACCATGTAGTAGATAATAATAAACAGACATAACACCGAAGAGAATGAGATACCTAGCACACAAGGTGGACAAGGAGGAACATAAAACACGTGACATTGTATGTGAAACGTTCAATACATGGTACAGAATGAAAAAGACACGAGACGTGGTATACAATGAGAAACATTCACTAGATGGTACAGAGTGAGAAAGACACGAGACGTAGTATACACTGAGAAACATAAAATACATGGTAGAGAATGAGAAAGATGGCAGAATGTAAAGCATACAGTATGTTATAGAGAATGAGAAACATGCAACACGTGGTTGAGAATAAGAAACGTGTAAAACACGGTAGACAATGAAAACCACGCAAAACATGGTAGAAAATGAGAAACATCCAACACGTCGTAGAGAATGAGAATCATCCAACACGTGGTAGACAATGAGAAACATACAACACATGGTAGACAATGAGAAACATATAATACATGGCAGAGAATGAGAAACATACAACACATGGTAGAGAATGAGAAACATACAACACATGGTAGAGAATGAGAAACATACAACACATGGTAGAGAATGAGAAATATACAACACATGGTAGAGAATGAGAAACATACAACACGTGGTAGAGAATAAGGAAAATACAAGACGAAGTAGAACATGAAAAATGTACAAAACATGAAGGAGAAAAAGTGACATAGAACACATTAGTAGATAATGAGAAACAAATAACTCATCGTAGAAAATGAGTAACATACAACAAGTGCTAGAAAATGAAAAACATCCAACACGTGGTAGAGAATGAGAAACATCCAACAGATGGTAGAGTATAAGAAACATCCAACACCTGGTAGAGAATGATAAACATCCTACACATGGTAGAGAATGAGAAACATCCAACACCTGGTAGAGAATGAGAAACATCCAACACCTGGTAGAGAATGAGAAACATCCAACACGTGGTAGAGAATGATAAACATCCTACACATGGTAGATAATGAGAAACATACAAAACACAGTAGAGAATGAGAAACATACAACATGTTGTAGAGAATGAAAAACATACAATACGTGGTAGAGAATGAAAAACATGCAAAACATGCTAGAAAATTAGAAACATACAATACATGGTAGAGAATGACAAAGACACGAGACGTTGTATACAATAAGAAACATAAACTGGTCACGGTGGTCAAAAGCGAAAAATGGGCAGAGGTGTGTCAAAGAGTAAGCACAGACAAGTCACTGAAATTGTTCTGGCGACTACATAAAAGCATGAGTGGTTTAGTCAAGAATAAGAGCATTTCTGACTTCCAAGGTGCTGACCTCATCTGGCAGAGGACTGACGAGGACAAGGGCAAAGCCCTCTTTGAACGCTACCTTGAGCAGAGCAACCAGACAGACATGGGAGGCCGGAATCTGGCCAAGGAGGTCACCTCAGACAGATGCAAGGCCCAGAACACTTCGGATGAAGACACAGTGACAGTGCAAGAAATCAAGGCTGTGCTTCGACGATCAAAAAACAGTGCTCCAGGTCCTGATGGCATAAGATACGACGACATAAATAGGTGTACCGACAATGAGCTAGAGAAACTAGCAGACATGTACAACAACAGTATAGGGAGTGCTAGCATCAAGGAGGAATGGTTACACAGCTATCTGATTCCCTTGCCGAAGCCTGACAAAGACCACAAGAAAATTCAGGGATATCGAATTATAACCATGCAGAATACAATAGGCAAGCTGCTGGAGAAGGTAATTGCCAGGAAAATATCAAGCCAACTAGAGAGGCAAGGTGTTTTCCCACCTACCCTGGGTGGGTACCGTCCAAAAAGAGAAACCTGGACCAATGCAGCAGTCTTTGCCCATGATGTCTATGAAGGTTTCCACTCAGGCACTGAAACCGTTGCTGCAGCGATTGATCTTGAGGACGCATACAACAGAGTACCACTGGATTTTTTAATGTTTCAGCTTCTTGAACTAAACGTAAGTCCATTCCTCCTTAGTTGGATCGCTGCAGCTCTCTTCCAACGGAAAGTAGTTTTTAGATGTGGCAGTTGGACTTCGGAACCAACAACAATATATCCTGGCCTACCACAGGGATCACCATTATCTCCGGTACTGTTCAACGCCTACACAGTGAGAATCAACAGTGAGCAGATCACTGGACCTGGCAGGACATTGTCATATGCCGATGATGTTTTAGTGTATCGTCAGGGTAAGGATAGAGAGGAGGTTGCTGTGGAGCTACAAACCGAACTCAATCGCATAAGTACTTGGTGCGATGAAGCTGGGGCAATGGTCAACCCAACAAAGGCAACAGTGACTTGGTTCTCGTTGAATAATCATATTGTCAACAATCCAACACCAACTGTAATGCTGTGTTCAGAGACGGTGGAAAGAACGCAGGCAATGAATTACCTGGGGATACGGTTTGATCGAAGCCTTGCTTATAATGTGCACATAGACCAGGTGATAACAAAGGCCAAGCGGGGTTTGGCAGCGATGCGGGTGATGGCGGCAGCAAACTGTGAGCAGCGCCATCTATGTCTTCTGTACGAGGGGCTGGTCATGTCTGTTTTGGAGTATGCAATGGCAATCCTAACTGTCAGCCATAAGCAGATAGAAAGGATGGAAAGGATACAGAATGAAGCTATGCGCATTATTCTTGGATGTACAAGAGATACAGCATGCAGGGCGATGCGCTACCTTCTTGATTTTCCAACCATTGAAGAGAGAATGCAAGTTTGCAGGGCACGCGCCTACCTCAGAATTAACGCAAACACACAGCATCCACTGCATAGTGAAATTAGGAAGGTGAAGGGCAGCAGGTTAAAAAGAGGACGGTCGTGGATGGGTCAAGCCGAGGACATTCTTCAACAGGTGTGTTCACTTGAGGACTTAGAACCTGGCGAGGAGTGGGTGCAAGTGCCAACAGACTTCTGCACATCCTTTTCAGTTTGCATCCAACTAGATAGAAAATGCAGACAAGAAAATCCGGCTGCTGTTGAGGCTGAAGTACAAGCGTTGATTTTCGAGAATTCGCTAGACAGTGACGCGGTCATCTACACAGATGGGTCGGTCATCCGACATGTGAGAAGCTCATGGGCCTTTACAGCTCGGGCCGGAGGGAGAATTGTGAAGGAGGACTCTGGTGCTTTCACTGAAACCACAAGTAGCCTGACCATGGAAGTCATGGCAGTAAGTAAAGCAATAACATGGCTCGAGACACAGACATTCACTAGGGCTTGTTTCCTTAGCGACTCAATGAACATGATCAAGAGGATAGAGGAGGGGTCGATCCGAAGAGAATGGATGCTGCCTCTGAAGCGGTCTCGGCTGGCAAAGATTAGTTTCATCTTCGTGCCAGGGCATGCGGGAGTACAAGGAAATGAGCGGGCTGACAAGCTCGCAGGTGAGGCTACTGTTGAGGGCGGACGCGCCATGGACCAGGCTGGCATTCTGAATGCTCTACGAGAAGTGAGACTTTTGCAAGAACCAAGTGATGACTGTGAATCTACAACAATGGCCAGACTGCGAGAGCAGCAAATTAAAAGAGGGGTGGCCAAACAAGAACACTACGCAGGAAGCCAAAGAAGATTGATAAACCAACACAGAACTGGCGTCGTTAGCCGCTACACGCTGCGGGATTTGCTGAGGAGGGGATCCGAGCACTTATGGACTGAATGGTCCGATGTGCAACGAGGATGATCTGTCGACTAACTAACTAACTAACTAAGAAACATAAACTACACGGTAGAGAATGAGAAAGACGGCAGAATGTAATGCATACAGCATGTTATAGAGAATTAGAAACGTGTAAAACACGGTAGAGAATGAGAAACATACAACACGTGGTAGAGAATGAGAAACATACAATACATGGTAGAAAATGAGAAACATACAACACATGGTAGAGAATAAGGAAAATACAAGACGAAGTAGAGCATGAAAAATGTACAAAACTTTTAGGAGAAAAAGTGACATACAACACATTAGTAGA
This sequence comes from Cepaea hortensis, assembly GCA_963921405.1. Taxonomy (NCBI): domain Eukaryota; kingdom Metazoa; phylum Mollusca; class Gastropoda; order Stylommatophora; family Helicidae; genus Cepaea; species Cepaea hortensis. The sequence goes on along the minus strand of OY992887.1, from coordinate 5,992,455 downwards.
TAATGAGAAACATACAACAAGTGGTAGAAAATGAGAAACATACATCAAGTGGTAGAAAATAAGAAGCATACAAAACATGGTAGAGAAACACAAAACACGTAGTAGATCATGAGAATCAGGCAACACTTGGTAGAGAATAACAGACGCACAACACTTAATAAAGAATAAGACACATACAACATGCAGTAGAAAATGAGAACATTATACCATGTAGTAGATAATAATAAACAGACATAACACCGAAGAGAATGAGATACCTAGCACACAAGGTGGACAAGGAGGAACATAGAACACGTGACATTGTAAGTGAAACGTTCAATACATGGTACAGAATGAAAAAGACACGAGACGTGGTATACAATGAGAAACATACACTAGATGGTACAGAGTGAGAAAGACACGAGACGTAGTATACACTGAGAAACATAAAATACATGGTAGAGAATGAGAAAGATGGCAGAATGTAAAGCATACAGTATGTTATAGAGAATGAGAAACATGCAACACGTGGTTGAGAATAAGAAACGTGTAAAACACGGTAGACCATGAAAAACACGCAAATCATGGTAGAAAATGAGAAACATCCAACACGTCGTAGAGAATGAGAATCATCCAACACGTGGTAGACAATGAGAAACATACAACACGTGGTAGAGAATGAGAAACATATAATACATGGCAGAGAATGAGAAACATACAACACATGGTAGAGAATGAGAAACATACAACACATGGTAGAGAATGAGAAACATACAACACATGGTAGAGAATGAGAAACATACAACACATGGTAGAGAATGAGAAACATATAATATATGGCAGAGAATGAGAAACATACAACACATGGTAGAGAATGAGAAACATACAACACATGGTAGAGAATGAGAAACATACAACACATGGTAGAGAATGAGAAACATACAACACGTGGTAGAGAATAAGGAAAATACAAGACGAAGTAGAACATGAAAAATTTACAAAACATGAAGGAGAAAAAGTGACATAGAACACATTAGTAGATAATGAGAAACAAATAACTCATCGTAGAAAATGAGTAACATACAACAAGTGCTAGAAAATGAAAAACATCCAACACGTGGTAGAGAATGAGAAACATCCAACAGATGGTAGAGTATAAGAAACATCCAACACCTGGTAGAGAATGATAAACATCCTACACATGGTAGAGAATGAGAAACATCCAACACCTGGTAGAGAATGAGAAACATCCAACACCTGGTAGAGAATGAGAAACATCCAACACGTGGTAGAGAATGATAAACATCCTACACATGGTAGATAATGAGAAACATACAAAACACAGTAGAGAATGAGAAACATACAACATGTTGTAGAGAATGAAAAACATACAATACGTGGTAGAGAATGAAAAACATGCAAAACATGCTAGAAAATTAGAAACATACAATACATGGTAGAGAATGACAAAGACACGAGACGTTGTATACAATAAGAAACATAAACTGGTCACGGTGGTTAAAAGCGAAAAATGGGCAGAGGTGTGTCAAAGAGTAAGCACAGACAAGTCACTGAAATTGTTCTGGCGACTACATAAAAGCATGAGTGGTTTAGTCAAGAATAAGAGCATTTCTGACTTCCAAGGTGCTGACCTCATCTGGCAGAGGACTGACGAGGACAAGGGCAAAGCCCTCTTTGAACGCTACCTTGAGCAGAGCAACCAGACAGACATGGGAGGCCGGAATCTGGCCAAGGAGGTCACCTCAGACAGATGCAAGGCCCAGAACACTTCGGATGAAGACACAGTGACAGTGCAAGAAATCAAGGCTGTGCTTCGACGATCAAAAAACAGTGCTCCAGGTCCTGATGGCATAAGATACGACGACATAAATAGGTGTACCGACAATGAGCTAGAGAAACTAGCAGACATGTACAACAACAGTATAGGGAGTGCTAGCATCAAGGAGGAATGGTTACACAGCTATCTGATTCCCTTGCCGAAGCCTGACAAAGACCACAAGAAAATTCAGGGATATCGAATTATAACCATGCAGAATACAATAGGCAAGCTGCTGGAGAAGGTAATTGCCAGGAAAATATCAAGCCAACTAGAGAGGCAAGGTGTTTTCCCACCTACCCTGGGTGGGTACCGTCCAAAAAGAGAAACCTGGACCAATGCAGCAGTCTTTGCCCATGATGTCTATGAAGGTTTCCACTCAGGCACTGAAACCGTTGCTGCAGCGATTGATCTTGAGGACGCATACAACAGAGTACCACTGGATTTTTTAATGTTTCAGCTTCTTGAACTAAACGTAAGTCCATTCCTCCTTAGTTGGATCGCTGCAGCTCTCTTCCAACGGAAAGTAGTTTTTAGATGTGGCAGTTGGACTTCGGAACCAACAACAATATATCCTGGCCTACCACAGGGATCACCATTATCTCCGGTACTGTTCAACGCCTACACAGTGAGAATCAACAGTGAGCAGATCACTGGACCTGGCAGGACATTGTCATATGCCGATGATGTTTTAGTGTATCGTCAGGGTAAGGATAGAGAGGAGGTTGCTGTGGAGCTACAAACCGAACTCAATCGCATAAGTACTTGGTGCGATGAAGCTGGGGCAATGGTCAACCCAACAAAGGCAACAGTGACTTGGTTCTCGTTGAATAATCATATTGTCAACAATCCAACACCAACTGTAATGCTGTGTTCAGAGACGGTGGAAAGAACGCAGGCAATGAATTACCTGGGGATACGGTTTGATCGAAGCCTTGCTTATAATGTGCACATAGACCAGGTGATAACAAAGGCCAAGCGGGGTTTGGCAGCGATGCGGGTGATGGCGGCAGCAAACTGTGAGCAGCGCCATCTATGTCTTCTGTACGAGGGGCTGGTCATGTCTGTTTTGGAGTATGCAATGGCAATCCTAACTGTCAGCCATAAGCAGATAGAAAGGATGGAAAGGATACAGAATGAAGCTATGCGCATTATTCTTGGATGTACAAGAGATACAGCATGCAGGGCGATGCGCTACCTTCTTGATTTTCCAACCATTGAAGAGAGAATGCAAGTTTGCAGGGCACGCGCCTACCTCAGAATTAACGCAAACACACAGCATCCACTGCATAGTGAAATTAGGAAGGTGAAGGGCAGCAGGTTAAAAAGAGGACGGTCGTGGATGGGTCAAGCCGAGGACATTCTTCAACAGGTGTGTTCACTTGAGGACTTAGAACCTGGCGAGGAGTGGGTGCAAGTGCCAACAGACTTCTGCACATCCTTTTCAGTTTGCATCCAACTAGATAGAAAATGCAGACAAGAAAATCCGGCTGCTGTTGAGGCTGAAGTACAAGCGTTGATTTTCGAGAATTCGCTAGACAGTGACGCGGTCATCTACACAGATGGGTCGGTCATCCGACATGTGAGAAGCTCATGGGCCTTTACAGCTCGGGCCGGAGGGAGAATTGTGAAGGAGGACTCTGGTGCTTTCACTGAAACCACAAGTAGCCTGACCATGGAAGTCATGGCAGTAAGTAAAGCAATAACATGGCTCGAGACACAGACATTCACTAGGGCTTGTTTCCTTAGCGACTCAATGAACATGATCAAGAGGATAGAGGAGGGGTCGATCCGAAGAGAATGGATGCTGCCTCTGAAGCGGTCTCGGCTGGCAAAGATTAGTTTCATCTTCGTGCCAGGGCATGCGGGAGTACAAGGAAATGAGCGGGCTGACAAGCTCGCAGGTGAGGCTACTGTTGAGGGCGGACGCGCCATGGACCAGGCTGGCATTCTGAATGCTCTACGAGAAGTGAGACTTTTGCAAGAACCAAGTGATGACTGTGAATCTACAACAATGGCCAGACTGCGAGAGCAGCAAATTAAAAGAGGGGTGGCCAAACAAGAACACTACGCAGGAAGCCAAAGAAGATTGATAAACCAACACAGAACTGGCGTCGTTAGCCGCTACACGCTGCGGGATTTGCTGAGGAGGGGATCCGAGCACTTATGGACTGAATGGTCCGATGTGCAACGAGGATGATCTGTCGACTAACTAACTAACTAACTAAGAAACATAAACTACACGGTAGAGAATGAGAAAGACGGCAGAATGTAATGCATACAGCATGTTATAGAGAATTAGAAACGTGTAAAACACGGTAGAGAATGAGAAACATACAACACGTGGTAGAGAATGAGAAACATACAATACATGGTAGAAAATGAGAAACATACAACACATGGTAGAGAATAAGGAAAATACAAGACGAAGTAGAGCATGAAAAATGTACAAAACTTTTAGGAGAAAAAGTGACATACAACACATTAGTAGATAATGAGAAACATACAACAAGTGGTAGAAAATGAGAAACATACATCAAGTGGTAGAAAATAAGAAGCATACAAAACATGGTAGAGAAACACAAAACACGTAGTAGATCATGAGAATCAGGCAACACTTGGTAGAGAATAACAGACGCACAACACTTAATAAAGAATAAGACACATACAACATGCAGTAGAAAATGAGAACATTATACCATGTAGTAGATAATAATAAACAGACATAACACCGAAGAGAATGAGATACCTAGCACACAAGGTGGACAAGGAGGAACATAGAACACGTGACATTGTAAGTGAAACGTTCAATACATGGTACAGAATGAAAAAGACACGAGACGTGGTATACAATGAGAAACATACACTAGATGGTACAGAGTGAGAAAGACACGAGACGTAGTATACACTGAGAAACATAAAATACATGGTAGAGAATGAGAAAGATGTCAGAATGTAAAGCATACAGTATGTTATAGAGAATGAGAAACATGCAACACGTGGTTGAGAATAAGAAACGTGTAAAACACGGTAGACCATGAAAAACACGCAAATCATGGTAGAAAATGAGAAACATCCAACACGTCGTAGAGAATGAGAATCATCCAACACGTGGTAGACAATGAGAAACATACAACACGTGGTAGAGAATGAGAAACATATAATACATGGCAGAGAATGAGAAACATACAACACATGGTAGAGAATGAGAAACATACAACACATGGTAGAGAATGAGAAACATACAACACATGGTAGAGAATGAGAAACATACAACACATGGTAGAGAATGAGAAACATATAATATATGGCAGAGAATGAGAAACATACAACACATGGTAGAGAATGAGAAACATACAACACATGGTAGAGAATGAGAAACATACAACACATGGTAGAGAATGAGAAACATACAACACGTGGTAGAGAATAAGGAAAATACAAGACGAAGTAGAACATGAAAAATTTACAAAACATGAAGGAGAAAAAGTGACATAGAACACATTAGTAGATAATGAGAAACAAATAACTCATCGTAGAAAATGAGTAACATACAACAAGTGCTAGAAAATGAAAAACATCCAACACGTGGTAGAGAATGAGAAACATCCAACAGATGGTAGAGTATAAGAAACATCCAACACGTGGTAGAGAATGATAAACATCCTACACATGGTAGAGAATGAAAAACATCCAACACCTGGTAGAGAATGAGAAACATCCAACACCTGGTAGAGAATGAGAAACATCCAACACGTGGTAGAGAATGATAAACATCCTACACATGGTAGATAATGAGAAACATACAAAACACAGTAGAGAATGAGAAACATACAATATGTTGTAGAGAATGAAAAACATACAACACATGGTAGAGAATGAAAAACATGCAAAACATGTTAGAAAATTAGAAACATACAATACATGGTAGAGAATGACAACGACACGAGATGTGGTATACAATGAGAAACATAAAATACATGGTAGAGAATGAGAAATGGCAGAATGTAATGCATACAGCATGTTATAGAGAATGAGAAACGTGTAAAACAGAGTAGAGAATGAGAAATATCCTACACATGGTAGAGAATGAGAAACATATAACACGTGGTAGAGAATGAGAAACATACAACATGTTGTAGAGGATGAGAAACACCCAATACATGTTAGAGAATGATAAACATCCAACACATGGTAGAGAATAAGAAACATACAAAACACAGTAGAGAATGAGAAACATACAACATGTTGTAGAGAATGAAAAACATACAATACGTGGTAGAGAATGAAAAACATGCAAAACATGCTAGAAAATTAGAAACATACAATACATGGTAGAGAATGACAAAGACACGAGACGTTGTATACAATGAGAAACATAAACTACATGGTAGAGAATGAGAAAGATGGCAGAATGTAATGCATACAGCATGTTATCGAGAATTAGAAACGTGTAAAACACGGTAGAGAATGAGAAACATACAACACGTGGTAGAGAATGAGAAACATACAATACATGGTAGAGAATGAGAAACATGCAATACATGGTAGAGAATGAGAAACATGCAATATATGGTAGAGAATGAGAAACATACAACTCATGGTAGAGAATGAGAAACATGCAATACATGGTAGAAAATGAGAAACATACAACACATGGTAGAGAATGAGAAACATGCAATACATGGTAGAGAATGAGAAACATACAACACATGGTAGAGAATGAGAAACATGCAATACATGGTAGAAAATGAGAAACATACAACACATGGTAGAAAATGAGAACCATACAACACATTAGTAGATAATGAGAAACATATAACACATGGTGAAAAATTAGAAACATACAACACATTGTAGAAAATGAGTAACATACAACAAGTGGTAGAAAATGAGAAACATACAACTCATAGTAGAAAATGAGAAACATACAACACATGGTAGAAAATGAGAAACATACAACACGTGGTAGAGAATGAGAAACATGTAAAACATTGTAGAGAATGAGAAATATGTAAAACGTTGCAGATTATTAGAAACATACAACACATGGTAGAGAATGAGAAACATGCAATATATGGTAGAGAATGAGAAACAAGCAATATATGGTAGAGAATGAGAAACATACAACACATGGTAGAGAATGAGAAACATGCAATATATGGTAGAGAATGAGAAACAAGCAATATATGGTAGAGAATGAGAAACATACAACACATGGTAGAGAATGAGAAACATGTAAAACATTGTAGAGAATGAGAAATATGTAAAACGTTGCAGATTATTAGAAACATACAACACATGGTAGAGAATGAGAAACATACAACACATGGTAGAGAATGAGAAACATGCAATATATGGTAGAGAATGAGAAACAAGCAATATATGGTAGAGAATGAGAAACATGTAAAACATTGTAGAGAATGAGAAACATGTAAAACATTGTAGAGAATGAGAAACATGTAAAACATGGTAGAGAATGAGAAACATCCAACACATGGTAGGGAATGAGAAACATACAACACATGGTAGAGAAGTAGAAACATCCAACATGTTGTAGAAAATGAGAAACATACAACATGTTGTAGAGAATAAGAAACATAGAGGCCATGTTAGAGACGTAGACACATGCAACACATGGTAGATAATAATGAACATACATCACAGGTTAGATAACAAATAAATGTTTGCATATCCTTTACAGGACATTGCTGTCAACATCAACATCTTTCAGCTGATTGTTAATCTCTTGGAAAGATTACGCTCAGTAGTTTGCCATTGCTTTCTGAGCGGCCGGCTCACATACCCCGTAAGTTACCGACGCGATTCGAACCACTGCTGATTCTCACCGTCGTCACGTTATTTACGAGAGTTAGTTAGTTAGTTAGTTAGTTAGTCACGGTTCCAACTTCATGGCAACGGGTTGTCCCCATATTGCTCCGTACCTGTGCCAGTGAATATCACAAAATGCTCCTCACTGCCCTATGTGAACAATGGAATAGACAGGAGTACGAGAGTATATGAGATTACGTAGAAAAGTCGCAAACCTCTATGCCAGGAAGCCGGCTACAGCTTAGAGAATGAGAAAATACAACACGTCTAAACGCATGAGAATCATACAACACATGGTAGACAATGAGAAACATACAACACGTGGTAGAGAATGAGAAACATACAACACGTGGTAGAGAATGAGAAACATACAACACATGGTAGACAATGAGAAACATACAACACGTTTTTCTCAGGAGCCGTATATTCAAAAAGACTTAAATTAATGCATAATATACATGGACATGTCATGTAAACATCAATATTATTCAACAAAATCTCCAACACCATGTACGGCTGTATGTCAGCACTAAACAAGTGCATGTATTCCTTGCCTACACCTGATTTGGTCTTGATCATGTAGCCATTTCTTCGCTACATGAATCACTCCTTCATCATCTTCACACCTTGTCCCACGGAGTGCATCTTTCAGTAGATCAAACAGATGAAAATCAGAGGGTGCCGAGTCGGGTCCATCGGGTGGATGGGGTAGTACAGTCCATCCCAATTCGGTGATTGCTACCCGTGTTGCCAGACTTGTGTAAAGCATTGTCGTGAAGGAGAAGCAGGTCTGCTGGATTCTTGTGTGGCCGAACTCATGCGAAAACGTTGATTAAGTTCTTTGAATGTCTAAATGTAAGCTTGCGAAATGATTGTCTCTCCTCTTAGCATAATATCCACAAGAATTACACCGCCAATGCCCCAAAAGACAGTGATCATTACCTTTCCAGCTGAAGTTATCTTGAATTTTTGTCTTCGTGGTGATTGTGGATGATGCCACTCCATTGACTGTATTTTTGTCTCAGGTTCAAAATGATGTGTCCAGGTTTCGTCACCTGTAACAATCTTAGCCAAATTGTTCTCTCCATCAGCATTAAAACGCTCCAGACATTCAGAAGACATTTCTTGCCTTTGCATTGGTGGTCATTTGTGAGGCTTCGAGGAACCCATCTTGCGAAAACCTTAGAAAATTCGAGAGTTTGTATTACTGCATTGCGGAATGACAACTGTAAGGCCAATTGTTGAGTAGGTTTCGCCTGTCGGTAAGAATAGTGCGCTCAGCGCATTTCAAAATTTCTGTGTTGGTGGTTGTGGCAGGACATCCACAGCGCGGCCGATCACGTATCTCCACTACCATATTTTTGGGATTATCTGAACCCAGCTACTGACTGCAGTACTGTCGGCAGCAAAACTGCCATACACATCAAATAGACGCTTGTGAATGTTCACAACAGTTTCCTTCTCTGCAACAAGAAATTATATCACAATTCGCAGCTTTCAGTTGAGTTGAGCTAATAACCGCCATCCCTGCACGCAGGACATTCCCATATGCTCTCCGTCTCCTCGTTCAACAGCCAGCGAAGAGTCACACTACTAATCGTTCCCACTGCTATCTGATTGAAAGTTCTCATGTCTTCCCTATCAGTTTTGAGATTCTACTAGAACCCCTGCTAATCCCCCGCAATCACATCCTTTCCACAAGCGGGTTCTCAGTCTATTCCTCCACTTCTCCACCTGATCCCATAGGCGCAGGACCACATCTCCCTTGTCCATAGGTAATCGACCACCAAGAGGTGGAATGCCGCTGTGGCTGCTTCCACCTCCATTCTCATGCTGGAGGTCGTGGCCTCATATGTCATACTTTCCTTTTTCAAGAATCGTCCATTAGCCTTCGCGATGAAACCCCAACCACTCCGTCTGTTTCTCACCACTGACCCATCAGTATAGATCACTATGTCACCTTGATGTATATTACTCTGGATCAGTTGTTGCAACTCAAACTCTGTGCGGCCCGCTGCCCATTCTCTGCACTCACGAGCCAATGTCACTATTAAACTGTGCCAGTCCGTCCTGTCTGTCGGTACTTCAACCTATTATTTTTCACGATTGATGGTCTCTAGATCACAAACCTGATGTATAGATATTTCCGCCTGTGCCATCCAGGAACTGCTTCGTCTTAGTCTATGACCCTTGACCATATCCATGGCTTCATGCAGGGGGTGATCCCTATCTGCAGCAACTCTCAGGTACCATTTGGCCTGAAGGACCCCATACTTATCCGCCATTGCTGGTAGCGCCAGGGTATACCTCATGCATGTAATTGGTGTGTCCTTTGTGCACCCGAGAATCACACGCACGGCCGCATTCTGTATGCGCTCCAACCTTTCAAGCTGACTCTTTGATACTGTCAGCAGCCCCACACCATACACAATGACAACAAATTATTAACTGCTGAAAGAGCCTGTAAAGCATCCCCTGCTTATAATTCGCTGCTTATAACGCAAGTTGCTAACACGCCCCAGGGCAGCATACTATTTGGCTTGTTGGATTGCAATTTGGTGCATACAATCGACACACGCCATATTTATTTAAAATGTGCAACATTTCATGCATCTATTTTCATTATTAGCTGAGAAAAATCACGTGGTGCATTACTTTCTGAATGACCCTTGTACAACACGTGGTAGAGAATTATACGCTGAGAATTATACACACACAACACAATGTACAGAATGAGAAACACATATTTTAGAGAATGAGAAACACATATTTTAGAGAATGAGAAACATACAACATGTGCTACAGAATATCAAACACGTGTTTGAGAACAAGAAACATACAACACATAGTTGAGAATAACAAACATACAACATGTGCTAAGGAATGACAAATACGTGTTTAAGAATAACAAACATACAACATGTGTTAAGGAATGACAATTACGTGTTTGGGAATAAGAAATATACAACACATAGTTAAGAATAACAAACATACAACATGTTGTAGAAAATGAGAAACATACAAGACATGGTAGAGAATTAGAAACATACATCACATATTAGAAAATGAGAAACAGACCAAATTGTTGGGGATGTCTGCGATGTCAAGTACACTACCTACAATAACATTTTAAATCCCACTAAATGCATTAGTAATGAAAATGTAAGTTTGAAAACAGTAATATTACAACACATACCGAGAATCCTACTGGCAAACAAGTTGGCACCATGAAGGCATCCCCCAGCTTATATACGCACGCCCCGTTTCTGACCAATTCTCGCCGTCGTGTAAATCTGTGATGATCCAACTCAGCACGCCATTTGCCATTTGATTGTCCGTGCTTTTATTTCAACCTCAGTAATTCTAGTGTGCCCGGATGACGACAACAATCGACTCCTACACGTTTCGAACTGTTTTTACAAGCGTTTATACAAACTCATTGTCTATGCACAGTCGTGATTTAATGAGTAACTTAAGAAGTTGATATTCTAAGAGAGGGCAACGTGTTGAAATAATGGAAATGTAAACGGGCATGGGTACATGTCCAAAAGCAAACAGCGGGACATTACTTGGCAAGAATGTCGTTAACTTACAAGGCGTTGGAGTAGTACTCAGTCACTCATTGGCACTTTACCGTATTGACAAACGACAGAGTGTAGCATTGTGCTTCTAACAAGGCATACCACCCACAACCCATGGTGGTGGAGAATTGTTATACCTCTCCATAGCACAAAGCCTAAGCTGAATTGTTAAGACAATGTGTTGCCCATTCAGCATTATCCCGCTGTCAGTGTGTCTAATTTACTCCAGAGGAAAGGTATTGCCAATACGTCTGGAACAAGACATGCTGTAGAAGCTGCCGGATCAGAAAAGCAAAGCTCTGACTGTCTGTTAGTCTGAGCTTCGGTCAAAGACCAGTCGCCAACCAAGGCTTATGGCCTGGTCTGTCCTGCTATGATATTTAGTCTTTGGGCGGCATTTTCCCCACTAGGATAAGTCTTGTACCCTCCCATTTGCGAACCTCCAACTGAAGCTGTTGGCACAATGTGGAGTGTCGGGTTTGGCGAACGGCGCTCAACATTCAGACTAACAGAAAACACGTATTAAAATCTACTCACTGGAGTATAGACAACTGTCACAAACATTCACATTAGTCAACTCGACTGTGTTTTCCAACGCTTCATTCTTGTAACGACAGGGTCTATTGCCCGCTTCGGCTGAAGAGACATGATGTTTTCTTTAGATAACTACAGAATAACTCCTATGCTAGTAACGAAAAGAATTGGTAACATCAGAAGAAGAGTTTGCCACTCTTTGGGCGTGTCATGAGAAAGAGAAAACTGAGTGTGTCGTCGCAACGGAAAAGTTGGACGGGAGTAGAGGCAGGCGGAGACCAATAGACCAATTATTTCTCAACAGTTTCGACTCCTGCGGAATGGCCTACATACAGGTCAAAGCTATCATATCTTGCTCATCTCACGAACTCATCGTGAGACACTGGAAAACCATATCATTTTCCACCTGGGTTCACTCTCTCCTCACGGCCTCAATGCCCACCATCGTTCCATGTAACTTCCCACCTCCACACACCATCACCAGTGTGAGGCATCCCCGTGAGGTATTTTTCCCTGTAACTGAGTACGTGCACGACATGGGTTTTCCCTCAGCACACGAAGAGTAGGAGTGCGGGGCTGCTAGCTTGCAGCCCATCTTGCCATGGTCTAGGCTACATCCAGATGTTGGGTCTGGGTGCTGTGCTACATGGCCGAGGTGCGATTACGGAGCAACTCTCTATTTTGAGTCTTTCGGAACATCACAGGGAGGATTCCCCTTTCCTCTATTATCCCAAATGTGGTTGTCCACATGTCTGTCTCTATTATTTGCTGTTCCTATGTCTGCCTCTATTCTTTTAATATTTGCTCTTTCCATGTCTGTCTCTATTCTTCTATTTACTGTTACTATGTCTGTCTCTCTTCGATTTACTGTTCCTATGTATGTCTCTATTGTTCTACGTGCTGATCATATGTCTGTCTCTATTCTTCTAATATTTGCTAGTCATACGTCTGACTCTATTCTTCTAATATTTGCTGGTCTGGTCATATGTCTGTCTCTATTCTTCTAATATTTTCTGTTCTGGTAATATGTCTGTCTCTATTCTTCTAATATTTGCTGGTCTGATCATATGTCTGTTTCTATTCTTCTAATATTTGCTGGTGTGGTCATGTGTCTGTCTCTATTCTTCTAATATTTGCTGGTCTGGTCATATGTCTGTCTCTATTCTTCTAATATATGCTGGTCTGGTCATATGTCTGTTTCTATTCTTCTAATATTTGCTGATTATATGCCTATCTGTGGCGAAGTGGTCAATCCGTTTGACTCGTGCTCGTGTGGGTTCTATTCCGGGCCGCACCCTTCGGTTTACGAGTTAAAATGTTTCGGAGACTCCTGTGGGTCGTCGCTAAAAGCTACGGAGTTCGTGCTTTGTGCGACGCTTTCCGTGCTGCGGAAAGAGACCTAGCCATATGGGATAAAACCCGGTGCGATGAAGTCGACCCTGTCGACTTTTAAGCGACTTTAAGTGCTATCCTTATAAACTTAAATGTCAGTAAGGCCTATTGTACCTTGCCGTGTAGGACAGGGCGGTCTTGAGCCTGAGTATTCCGCGAACTGTGGAGGTTAGGGTTTTCTTTGTTCGCCCGACAAGGAAAGAATCCATCACCTTAACGAGGATTCGAACCCGACTGTTCCCAATAGGAGCCCGGCGTTCTAGCCACTCGGTCAGACACACCCTATAGAAAGCATACATTCACACACATCAACACACATACACACACGCTCACACACATTCACACACATCACATTAGCTTTTCTGTCTGTCCATGGTATTCTTTGCATTTTCTTCAGAAACCACATTTCCACAGCCATTAGATCTTTTTTTTTAGCTTATCTCCTCATTGTCCACACTTCACATCCAAACAAAAGGGCATATTCTATGTAGCACCACAACGATCCTTTTCTCCTGGCAGTTGACATTTTTTAAAAATTGGTCAATATGTTTTCCATCTTGTAAAAGGCTACTTTCGCTACCTTTTATTTGAATATTACATTTATTCTATGTGTGTGTGTGTTTGTGTGTGTATGTGTGTGTATGTGTGTGTGTTTGTGTGTGTATGTGTATGTCTGTGTGTGTGTGTTTGTTTGTGTGTGTATGTGTATGTCTGTGTGTGTGTGTTTGTTTGTGTGTGTATGTGTGTGTCTGTGTATGTGTGTGTGTTTGTGTGTGTATGTGTATGTCTGTGTGTGTGTGTGTGTGTTTGTGTGTGTATGTGTGTGTATGTGTGTGTGTTTGTGTGTGTATGTGTGTGTGTCTGTGTATGTGTGTGTATGTATGTATGTGTGTGTGTGTGTTTGTGTGTGTATGTGTGTGTGTGTGTATGTGTGTGTCTGTGTGTGTGTGGGGGGGGGGGAATTTTCTTACTTGTTAAAAATTTCTTCTCCAACCCCCCCCCCCCTCTCCAACCCTCTCCCTGTGATTTATGTTCACCTTTGTGGATTCCGCTGTAAGTTATGTACACTGTCTGTGTTTATATCTCACCTATCGCAGCTGTACACACACCTAGCTGTTCGTATGTCCTATAGGCTGTCCAGACGGCCAGGTGCCAGACCAATATTCAGCGAGAACCACGTCACGGCCACCTTTGTCGGACTGACCAGTTCTTGCCCTCACCACGTGGCTATGTGGTCAAGCTCTGTGTGAAGTTCTCCAACAACTTGCGGCCTGTGTTTGCCCTGACTATACATGGGTTAGCCGGTCTCTCTGGCTGTGGGGTTACAACACTTTCTCTCTGTAATCCCGTTTATCACGCAGAGTCTCGCAGCGGAGCGAGAACTGAGGTGGTTCGACCCCCGCTCGTGACTTGCGGATACTGAGCCGGCCGCTCAGAAAGCAATGGCAAACTACTGAGCGTAATCTTGCCAAGAGATCAACAGACAGCTGAAAGATGCTGCTGTTGACAGCTAAGTCCTGTAAAAGGATACGCAAAACATTTATACATGGGTTAAGTAGGTAAGGAACCTACGTCTGGTCTAGCAAACCGGTAGGGAATTTACTTGAATCCTAAAATTCTGCTGAAGATTTATGGAGAAAATTGGAGGAAAGGTGCTAGTCACGGCGCTGGAACTCCAATTAACCCTCCCCAAGACGCCTAACGGCATAAGTGGAAGAAACAACAACAACAACATCCACTGAGGCGTCATCCACACGCGAGTGTCCGCCCCCGGACTCTAATCTGATCCGCCCGCCTGTTATTCTCGTGGTGAGGGCGTTCAATAACACAGAGGATCAGATGCCCGCTGTGGCACGCAGAGGTGTATTGTTGATTCAGCTCATAACAGTAAGACTATTTCTATTTTCTAACAGTCAGCTTTCGCTAGTTCATAACAGATTACTATTTCTGATAAAAATCAGATATCAGAAGATGAAACATACCTTACCCTTATATAATAATCCTCCATCACTAAGTGCCTGAATGAGAGTAGTGAAATGTTGTACAGAGCTTTGTCTACTGTATGACAGTCAATCGTGGAATGTCAACCAGCATATTAAGCAGAGCCGAAGACAACAACAACAACAACAACAACAACAACAAAACTTTATTTTCGAAGGGTTAAGAATTGGGCACGCAGGCCCGTCTAACATTCTGCCCTTTTATCACTCTCTTTCATACATTACACCATTCACACATCATTCAAGGCTAACTGAAAACAGCAACAATATAAAAGATATGCATTATGAAGGCATGTGGAAAATGAAAAAAAATCAATACTACACGACTCAGTAATAGTAATAACTGGTGTGGCACTTGTTCTTAGCTATGTAGAATATACTAAAAGGGGACTGGATGTTATACTAGGGTTTTATTATTATTATTATTTCTATTATTAAGGGGGAAGGTAATCCGTACTGAGATAGTGTTCAAATAATTTGCGATTATATGTATAGGGATTGATGATGTCTTTTATTTCATGTGGAAGATTGTTCCACAGCTGAGCTGCAGAGTACGTTAAGCTTGTTTTGTATAAGTCTATCCTAAGCTTCGGAATGTGTAATATATTTAATCGTTTACTATGTCTAGCATTATATTTAAACAATGGCCAAAGGTAATTTGGGGTATTCCGATGTAGGATTTTGTGAATTAGTTTGGCCTTATTGAAAAGCAGACGTTTGCGGATTGGTAGTAACTGAAGGCGTTTATGCAGGCTACGATTGTCAGTTAAATGTTTGCTATAAATTAAACTAATGGCCCGTTTCTGGAGTGAGTAAAGTCGCTTGGTGCTTGAAATGGAACAACCGTCCCAGATTGTAGAGCAGTAGCAACGGAGATGTGAGGCATAATTTGAGAATACCATGGCCTGTCTGAGTAACTAACAACGACTGCCTGAAAAGGCTACTGTGCATAACACATTCTTTGCAACTATAATAAAGAAACAATGTTTGTTGGTCACGTCATGAGAAGAGGGATATTGGAGACATACGATTCTGGGTGGTCTAAAACCATGGCATGGAGAACTAGGATCTGTGGAGTTGATCCAGAACATCTGGGACATAGATCTTTGGAGTTGATCCAGAACACTTGGGACACAGATCTGTCGAGTTGATCCAGAACACCTGGGACATCGATATGTGGAGTTGATCGAGAACAACTGGGACACAGATCTGCCGAGTTGATCCAGAACACCTGGGTCACAAATCTGTGGAGAGACATGACCGCCTATGCCAATTGACAGGACACGTGATGATGATGATGTTGATGATGATGATGATGATGATGATGACGATGATGATGATGATGATGATGATGATGATGATGATGATGATGATGATGATGATGATGAGGATGATTATTATTATTATTATTATTATTATTATTATTATTATTATTATTATGCGTATGACGGAGTAATTAAGTACACGTTCGTACAGGCGGGATGTCCCGTGGAAAGACGAAATAACGTTAATAATGGTTAAAACAATAATGACAGATATCTCATCTCATCTCGTCTCATCTCAACGCATCTCATCATGTTCCTCTTGTACCTTGCGGTGTCGAGGTGAAGTATAAACATCGTGAGAGTGCCCGTTTATGGGCTTCATGTATCGATATTCCCATAGACTCTCCTATTCCCTCTGTCCAACGTTTACATGGTCGGTCTCTTCCTCTGTTTCCCTTTGATCTGTACATTATTGCTTGTTGTGGTATACTGTTAGTTCACTGGTTCTCAACCGGTGGGTGGGGGGGGGGGGGTAATTTAGAGTTTCCAGTGGGGGGGGGGGGGATTAACATTATATCAAGATCGCGTTAATACAAGAACCGATTACTTGATATTGTTTTTCCCTGCATACTTTATGGTTCTGTACGTCTCACATGTCTGAAATTTGGGGGAGGGGGGATTTTAGGATGAAAAAAACGAAAGGGGGATACTGACATTCTGAAAACATGGTGAAAGGGGGCAGGGGCCAAAAAAAGGTTGAGACCCACTGTGTTAGTTGGTAACCTAGTTACATGGTCAAACCATTTGACTTGCTATCTTCTAATAAAATCTAGCGCTGCTGTAACCCCCACTTTAGTCCTGATTTCTTCATTTCTGATTTTCTCTCTTCTTGATACATTGTGTATTCTTCTCAGGAATCTCATTTCTGTCGTTGTGATTTTTTTCTCTTTTTCTGTAATTGTCCATGTTTCGCATTGATAGCATAGAGTTAGTAGAAATATTGTGTTGTGGAGTGCTTTCTTAGTATCTATTGATAGTACATAGTCTTAAAAACTATAGTGCCCGAGTGGTGACATTGGACAGTGTCATTCAGTGAGCTTGTACAATGTCTTTGATGCCGTCAATTCATTGTCTTCTGGGACGCAGAGGTGTTTCCAAGGCACCAGGGCTGGGTTCTATACTGGCCAAGACCTATTGACGCGTCCTCGTCGAGCGTCCTGGGCAACAGGTCCCTTCGGGGTCCTGGCTGAAGCCAATAGGATCGTTGATTCCTCCGAAGTCGGAGAGTGTCTGTGTCAACAACTCATGTTTCAGGCATCATCGGATTACTTCTCCCACACCATACAAGAAACTTGCAAGTCGTGTGCGAGGAATGAAATGGTACATTTTATTGCCGTTGGCTCTTTACAATTGCAAAACAGTCGCTATCTAATCACACATAAAGTCACAATATTCTCTATCACTAGTTTTCCTAAATCCTATAGCTAATCTCTATCTACTAGGCTATACGAAAACACATATCTATTCTATACGATGTGAACACTACAAAGTCAGTCCCCAGTCTGACTTCCTTCACTCGCGTCGCTACACGCCACGCGGAAGGACCTTCATGCGTCCTTCGGCTCTTTGCGTGCTAGGTCAGTTAGCACGCTTCTATTAGCTGCCTTTGGTTGAGTGGCAATCGTGGCGATCACGCAGACGTGATTCTGTCGTGACCAGTAGTGCTAACTATCTGGTCAACGCCTCCGTGTGAGGACTAGTTAATAGTCCCCCTTTTCTATCATCTATCCTGCCCTGATCCCGGGCACTGTGTTCCCTCTACTCTATCTGAGGTTGACCCCACGTCCCGGTGGTGTTCTATCATGAGGCAGGCTTCCTGTCTCCTGATTCAGTCTTTGACACACACCCTCCCCTCCTGTGTTGCGTCATCAACTTTGACTCATTGGTTGTGACGCAAGAGGTTTCTAAAAAATTAGTGTGTCTAATTTTTGTCAAAGACTGTAGATAACCTGGCTTTGGGCTACTCAATAGATCTACTGACTAATGTCACAATGTAGCATCACTTTACTTGGCTACTGGCAATCGCCACAAACTTGTCTGGTTGGCGTGAGCCCTCTTCTCAATCGCAATATTATATTAATTAGAGGTATGTCTGAACCGGACCGTTGTCTTATAAGACCTGCCCGCAAATAGTAAATTAACTCACTACCCATACAAAGTTGACTTTCTGAAGGTCAACACATGAATTGCTTCATGTCCCCCATATAATATTAAACAACCATTACACAAGCTGTGAGCGACAGGCTTTACCTATCTCGCTTCCGCGTGTAAAGTCATATTTCACTGTTAAGTTAGTTTTTCGTTGTCTATTATGTCCCCTGACCCGGAGTTATCTCCCTTTGATCTAATAAAAGTGTATGCAATTTATATGTTTGTTTTTCTGGTTGTTTGTGTGTTTGGATGTAATTAAACGTATAATCTACCCTCTAACATGTGTATCTAACTATCATGTGTATGTAAGTTAGTTTTTCAAGTGCCATAATTCATTTAACTGTGGTCACAAACATGTGTATAATACAAATCTGTGACTACGTTTCTGTCTTATGAGACTCAAAATACTTTCACTAAGATCCTAAACTAAACTACACAAAATACATTCATTACAACACATTTGCAACATTGAAACCAACATTTGACGGCACCAAAAATAAAAAGTCCTGTTGAGCGGCAGAAAAAATCCGCTGACTGTTCTCACTCTCTCTTGTATATTTTACATTTGCTCTCACACATCTTTAACCTTCCCTTATGTCACACTTCTTTTACCCTCACTATTGGCACACATCGTTTACCCTCATTTCTGTCACACCTCTTTTACCCTCACTTTTGTCACACATCTTTCACCCTCACCTTTGTCACACATCTTTTACCTTCATTTCTGTCACATAACTTTCACTCTCATTTTTGTCACGCATCTTTTACCCTCATAGTTATTTAAAAACCTTGGAGTGACACTGTACAAGTTTGGCTCAGTTTGACAGAGTTGAGCCTAATGACTGTGCATCAACCGTTGCACACGTCAAGTATTTACAACATATTTACATGTAAGAAAAAAAGGTTGATGGTTTGTACCCTGGTATTATTAACCACTCTATTCTACTGAAATATTACTCTAAATACTGACATACTAATACTAGTTCTATAAATATGCATTTAATGCGTTGCCTATTTTAATCTATCTGTCACATTAATCCTAAAATGAGCTTACATTACTCCTAATATTTATCTAATTTAAGGATGTAATTTACCTATGTGAAATGAAATTGATGTGAGATGAGTTATGTCCCTTTGTGAAATGGGTAATGTGAAATGTAATAAGTTACGTCCCTTTCTAAAATGGGTGATGTGAAATATAACCTAGTCTAACTAATGTTTTTAAATGAAACAAACTATATGATTGATATTCTTATTCTATATGGTGTAAATGATGTATCTTTAAGTGTATAATATTTCTATTCTATTATGGTGTAACCTAAACATGCTACTAAATGATAACGTTTGTTAAATGGATTGGTTAAGATGGAATGCAATCAAATGGAATGAAACAAAGTGAAATATAATAAACTGAATGATACTATTTATATCTAAACTTCTTATAATTAGTTGTCATGTTTAAATTACTATCCTAATCTACTTTTAAAGCTAAATAAATATGTAAATTAATATTCTATCTACCAAAAAAAAAAATGAAAAATATTATATTGTCTAACTCTAAATATAAATTAAAATGACATAATTTATCTATATTTTATCACTATATTAAAACGTTAAGATACATATCACATTAAGTTTTATATACATGGTTTTTAAATACCTCAGGTTAGTCGTTGCCATTAATGTTCAGAAACATGCTTTCATTGGCATAATATCTATACAATTGTTCTGGGTATTTGAAATCCATTACACAGTCATATTTGTTCTATGGGCATTGCACCTGTAGAGTTCGTTTGTAAAGTAGACCACTGTTTTTGTGTCTGTACGTATATAATCATCTGATACTGTTTTTCTCTGTTTAACACAACTAATTCACTGGAACATATATGGAGCTTAGCAAGTAATAAGCTGTCCTAGTTCACAAGGTGATATATTTGTTCCCAGAGTAAATTTCTTACTTTTGATGTTTACGGACACATAGCAGGTCAATGTTTTTGGTACTTAGTTCAGCACATAATATTCATGTATTTCTAACATATTTCACATAGAATATTTGACTGTACTAAATTAACATCTATTACTCTACACTCTTATGTGGAAATTTCTGGTATTGCTACATCAGATGGTCGACTAAGGGTATCAGCCAAGATGGTATCTTTCCCCTTAATATGCTCTATACTAAAGGTGTAATTTTGTAGTATTAGCGACCACCTGTATATTCGGTCATTTCGATGTACACCACTTTGTATGACCGTTATTGGGGAGTTTTCAGTCTGGACAATGAAGTGCACCCCCTTCAGAAATCGATGCAGCTTTCTCACCGCATAGATGACGCTTAAGGCTTCCAACTCGGATATGGAATATCTGGACTCGGTGGGTGTGATCTTACGGCTCACGTAGCAAATCGGATTTAAGATGCCCTCATAAAATTGGCCTAGTACTGCAGCGATGGAGATCCTGCTGGCATCTGTCCTAAGATAATAAACGAGCCTCGGATTAGGCAAGCGGAGGATTGGAACATTACTAAACAAGATTTTCAATTTTGACAATGCAGAAATTAATAATGCATCTTTGACATCCAATTTTACAGAAGCTTTTAAAACATTGGAAAATACACTTGTAATCTCCGCTAAATTTGGAATAAATTTACTATAGTAATTCACTAACCCCAAAAGGCTTCTGACCTGTTTCTTGGTGGTAGGCATGGTCAGATTCATAATTTTGGTAATAATTTTCTGGTCAGTCTTTAGTTGACCTTGAGAAATGACATGACCCAAAAAATCAATTTCTTTTAGGCCCAATTCGACTTTGCTCGGTTTGACAGTGAGCCCGAAGAGTCGCAACCTATTAAAGACATGTCTCAGTTTCAGTAGGTGTGTTGTCCAGTCATCAGTATGGACACATATATCATCTATATAGGTCACTGTATTCGTCACTCCATGAAGTAGATCTCTAGTTAAGCGTACGAAAGTGGCAGGAGCGTTTCGAAGTCCGAAAGGAAGAAAACGCCACTCGTAAAGTCCTAAAGGTGTTGAAAAAGCAGTAAGATGGATGGATTGAGACTTCATAGGGACCTGCCAATATCCCTTAGTGAGATCTAATTTAGAAAAGATTTTGGAGGTGGACATGTCAAGAATAAGATCTTCGCAGGAAGGAATTGGCTCTGCGTCGATCTTGGTGACGTTGTTGAGCTTTCGATAGTCCACGCACAGACGAATTGTAGAATCTTTCTTCTTAACTAGAACAATTGGAAAAGAGTACTCAGAGGTGGATTTCTGGATGATCCCACTAGCCTCTAAATTCAGAATTTCCTTATTTAGATTTTCCCTATAGCTTAGTGGGATTGAGTACGGCCTGCATTTAATAGGCTTAGAGTCCGTAAGAAGAATGGAGTGTTCGATTCTGTCCGTCCTACCTGGAATGTCAGAGAATATGTCTTTGTATTCCGTCACTAATTCTACTAATTGTCGTCGTTGACTGTCTGTTAGTCCCTGTTCTATATGTATGCTATCTAATGTAGCAGTCTTGTCTACAATAGGAACTGGTAGTTCCATTCCGTCGTCGTCTACCTGATTCAGTACGGTAGTGGTGCTAAGTGTGTATTCTGTATTCTCGCTAAGTGTATGCTCGTCGGATATGCCAGTCTCGCTAACTAGTGTAGTTGCGTTGTGTATGTCTGTCGTCTGATCACTAGGTGTGGGTGCACTGTGTTCGTCTGTCTCTACTTCTGTCTCTTGTCGTGAATAGTAAGGTTTCAACATGTTGACATGGAATATCTTTAAGTGTCCGTTTATTGATATTTCATAGTCAACATCTGAAATTTTACGTACCACCTTGAATGGCCCTTGCCATGAAGTCAATAATAAATTTCGTTTGTCAGAAAGCAAGAGAAGTATGTCTTGATATGGTTCAAGTTCAATTGTTCTCGCCCCTTTGTTGGCATATTGTACTTCAGCTGTAGTATGTTTACCCTTTCGTACTAACTGTTGACAGACACTACACGAACGACAAAATAATTTAATATCATTGCAAAAACCTGGCCAATAAAAATGAGCCTGAATTCTGGCCCTGGTTTTGTCATATGCAAGATGGCCAGCAAACGGTGACTCATGTGCAATCTTTAGCACAGTTAGGCGATGTTGTACAGGTAACACCGTTTGCTGAATCTCATGGTTACCAGTAGTATAATATCTAGTAAGGATGCCATTATTTAATCTGAAGAACCATGATGCGTTCTTTGTCACTTTTTCTCGTTCTTTCAATAATTTTAAATAAGGAGACAAACTAGGATCAGCTTTCTGCTGTTCTATGAATTTTTGTCTGTTGGTATCATCAGTGCTAGATGGAGAAAGCACCAGTAGTCTCTCATCTTGTAGCGTGTCTTGATGTTTTATAGTGTCTGCTCTGGTTGTTGCATTAATTGCATTCAGTTGGTTCCGTGCAGTTATTTCATCGCTAGTACATTGTTTTAGTTGGGGTAAGCAACCCAGAATTAAATCAGTACAAGGGTTGTCAAGTACAGCACAAGTAAATGTACCCGAAAGGAAAGGAGTGTTAATACGGGCTTTGGCCAAAGGGTAAATTTCAATGTTACCCGAAAAGGTTCGGCATTTGACAGAGTCACCTGTGTAATCCTCTTGACTCACCAGTTCCTTTCTGAGACCAATAAGGGTACTACCGCTGTCCAGCAAACATTGGCATGGTCTATCATTGACCATTGCATTGTGGAACTCTAAATTGCCTCTGGAGCTAAGGCTGCATTCACACTCTCAGGTGAGAATGGAACTGTCTGTCCACATTCTAATTTTCCGTCAGCATGAAATTGGTGACATCGCTCACAACTGTCAAAACTTAACATATCGTTTACACAACACACCTCTTCCGTTTGGTTAACAGGTAATTCATTTTCAACATCACACTCAGTCTCACTACCACTATCAGAAGATGTATCAAGTAAAATAGCATTGATGGCTTTCATACGTTGGCGGCCCAGGCACTTATTTGAATAATGGCCGTAGCTGGAACAAAAAAAACATTTGATGGCACGCCGGTATGCAGATCTTTTGTTCTGTTGCTTCTTAATAACATTTTCAAGATGTGCCGGATAACTTGGCGATTTGTCACACATTGAATAAGTGTCATGTAAAAGTTGACAGTGGATACATTTTGAAATTTTTCTATCTTTCTTGTCAAATTTATTAAATGGTTTTCTATTGCTCTGATAGTTTTTAGATTGATCTTTTACAAAGGAAACTATTTCAGAGTCATTTGAAGTCTTAAAAATATTTCTGTTTGAAGAAAAATATGCCGACCCTTTCTTTTCAAACTGTTCTATGGTTTCAATGTCTGACTGCTGCAAAAATTTAGCAAAAGAGGATGGTATCGTGGATATTACTTTATCCATAGTTATTAAGTTTTTCAATCTATCAAAGTCTTTTCCTATGTTAGCTGCTTTAAGCCACCTATTTAGTACACTTTGAACATTTGAGACGTAGTCAATGAAAGTCTCAGTAGGTTTAGGTTTTAAATTTGAGAACTGAACCTGATACCCAGGGGCATTAAGTAAAAAGTGTTGCATAATCCTATCACGGATGTATTGGTAGTCAGATCTAAGATCGGTTGGTATAGATTCTATCACTTTAAGGGGCTCACCACTCAGGTTCTTCATATAAATCATAGCCCACATCTCTAAAGGAACTTGGTGATATTTAAACTGATACTCGACATTTTCTGTCCAAGCAGATATTGAATCGTCTTTACAATATGGTTTGATAATATTCTTGTATTTGTTGAATTTATTTTCTTCTTGTTGACTTTTAAGTTTAGTGGCAGAGATCTCTGTGTGTGAGTCTACATCCATCTCTTTCATCTTTAACTGTGTCTCTGATTCTACTTGTATTTGTTTTTCCTTAACTCTTGCCATTTCATCTATCTCCTTTTGCTTTAGATCTAATTCTCTTTGTTTTAATTCTAATTCCTTCTGTTTAATTTCCTTATCATGTTCTAATTGTTGTTGCTTAACATTCTTATCATGTTCTAATTGTTGTTGCTTAACATTCTTATCATGTTCTCGTTCACGTGCCCGTTCATCTCTTTCCGCACACTCTTTCGTATGCGTTCAGCTGTCCCAGCATCTTTTGCCTCTTTAAATCTCTTATCAGCATATTGTTCTAGTTCTTTACCTGTGTATTGCAATTCTTTGCCTGCTTTAATGAAGTCAGCTAGAGTAGCCATTTTGTTGGGGAATTGGCTCGCGTTGACTTTAACTGACTGCTTCAATTAGTTATTTTTCTTTGATATGCTATGTTATTTAATATCTGAGCACTACAAATTGTACTCTTTGTTTACAATCTGGAAAATTGTATTCTCCAAAAAATTAGAGCACAAAGTCTTTTCATACAATACACGCTGAAAAAGAGATGCACTATTAATCACAATGCATGCCAAAAACGTAGGTTTTACTCATCTTAATGTTCCCGAGAACAAGGAACAACACGTCAGCAACACCGGTCCCGTTGTTTGGCACCCCGGAATACACACGAGTTTTCTACTCAGGTCACCTTGTTTGGCACATCGGCATACACTCACGTTAACTATCAGCTGTTGTTCACCCTGGTTTACAGAGCAGCAACAATTAACAACTCGTAAACGAAAAATAGATTTTTGACAAATTGGTACAATGACACTGACATGCCCACGAACAAACAGAATATCGATTAATTAATATTTAATGTCAATGTCCTGTCTTCGTTCTACAGTAATATGTCTTTCGTTACTAACCTAGTTTAATCTATGGAAGTATGGTGCAGACCAAATCTAATTTGCATAGCCGAAAGTAGTGCCCTCGTGACGGTAAACAAATAGAAAAGTACGAAAAAAATTCAATAACTGCTTTTAAATAAATATAAATATAATAATAATGTGTAAATAAATAAATATATTCATTCTCTAACTTAAATAAACAAATAATACTTAATATATCGTAAAGATTCAGGCAGGCAGTAGCTTGGCAGTTTGTAAACACTGAAATGCTGATTCCAAGTGGCGAGGCCCAACTGCTTGTCAATCGTGCCACGTCACAGGCGCAGCGCTATTTTTAGCTTGCAAAAATCAATACTGTCGCTGACCTCTGTATTGCTCCGCCATGAATCATTTTTGACAATTATTCATAAACAAATAAATAATTACATAAATAAATGAAAGAAGAACATAATATGAATACTTACAACTTTGAAGAACACATTATTTAAATATATAACATTCTAATAAGCACAAATAAACATTATTTCATCACGATAGGCACAATTCTGCTGGCAACTCGATCTAGTCTGCATACGTCATCGTTACTGACACAAATTAAACATTTAATCTTTGTAATATCCTATCCGTAACCCTAGTCTAGAGCCGTGGGTAAGTGTTATAGCTTGAACTCAGGTTGAAGCCGCACTTCTGACACCACATTTAATCCTATTGCCTGTCAACAACTCATGTTTCATGCATCATCGGATTACTTCTCCCACACCATACAAGAAACTTGCAAGTCGTGTGCGAGGAATGAAATGGTACATTTTATTGCCGTTGGCTCTTTACAATTGCAAAACAGTCGCTATCTAATCACACATAAAGTCACAATATTCTCTATCACTAGTTTTCCTAAATCCTATAGCTAATCTCTATCTACTAGGCTATACGAAAACACATATCTATTCTATACGATGTGAACACTACAAAGTCAGTCCCCAGTCTGACTTCCTTCACTCGCGTCGCTACACGCCACGCGGAAGGACCTTCATGCGTCCTTCGGCTCTTTGCGTGCTAGGTCAGTTAGCACGCTTCTATTAGCTGCCTTTGGTTGAGTGGCAATCGTGGCGATCACGCAGGCGTGATTCTGTCGTGACCAGTAGTGCTAACTATCTGGTCAACGCCTCCGTGTGAGGACTAGTTAATAGTCCCCCTTTTCTATCATCTATCCTGCCCTGATCCCGGGCACTGTGTTCCCTCTACTCTATCTGAGGTTGACCCCACGTCCCGGTGGTGTTCTATCATGAGGCAGGCTTCCTGCCTCCTGATTCAGTCTTTGACAGTCTGCCTGTACGGCGAGGAACCACCAGTCTGCACACCAATAAGCCAGACATGGGACAACGGATACTCACGCAAACCTCAGGTCCTGTATGACATCACACTGATGTTGGACAACAGGATGTCTTCATCCGACATACAGGACTTCACGCTGGAGTTCACAGCCAGCTAACACAAGCAAGCAAGCATTGTCTTCTCGGGTTTCTTATTACTCTCGTATCAGATCTTCTTTGATGTAGCGCCAGTGCTGGTATTGGATGATGTTGCATTCTATCTAGATGGTCAAACAATTTGATCTTCTGCCTTTCGATTTACATGGCACATAGAGTTGATCGCACTGTCTGTCTGATAACATAATTTCTTACTCGGTCTCGGAAAGTTAAATTGGCAGCTCTCCTCAAGCATCCCATCTCACATGTGTTGATTGGGTGTAAGTGTTTTTTGGATAATGACCAAGATTAAGATTGGTAGCATAGGGTCGGTTGAATATGTTAGTTATTATCTGTCGTTTTGCGGACATAGGCATATTTGTATGTTTCGGTATAGATAGTCATCATCATCATGTGCCTTGCCGGTAAGCGTGGGCGGTCATTTTTTGCCATCTCACTCGATCACCAGAATAGGGATCAGCTTAGTGTTCTTATCTCGACCATACAACGTGGTCAAGGCATCCAGGTATTTACTTCTCCGCCCTCCCCTTGTTTTCTTCCCCTCGATCTTGCCAGTTGTCACCAAGTTTTCCAATTTATTTCTTCTCATGACGTGACCAAAATATTGTGACTGTCTACGTCTAATTTCTCTAATCAGTTTACGGTTTTCATTTGTTTCTTGCAGGACTTGGTCATTGGTTTTTCTATCTGTCCATGGTATTCTATTCATTCTCCTCAGAAACCACATTTCTACAGCCATCAGCTGTTTTTCAGCCTTACTGCTCATTGCCCACGCTTCACATCCATACAAAAGCACAGGTTATATGAAGCACTGCAACACTCTTTTTCTCGTTTCAATTGACATCTTTTTATTGATCAGTATGTTTTAATCTTGCTAAAGACTATTTTTGCCATGGCGATTCTTGTTCTGTTTTTTGTTTTAAAGTTTTTAGTCGTTGGATCAACATCACGGCACACGGTTTAACCCATAAGTGCTCCGTTTTCCTCCTAAGTCAAACCTGAGTCTGGGGAAACTCAGCTCAATGCATGAACTCCGTTGCATCGGCGAGGATCCTGAAATACTTTGGGTAGATTTTTAACTCGAAATTTTGCCCGGGCAGCGCCGTTAGGCTACTCTTTCCTATTTCCAACTGCCAAGGGATGTTTTACGTGCGCAACAATACACACGGGGGTCCGATCTCACTACCCAGAGATTAGGGGGAATTTTATTGCTGGAAGTCCAGGTGGATTTTTAAAAATAAATCCCGGTCCTCACCGCGGCCTGAACCCGGGACCTCCAGCACTCGAGACGGACACCATACCTCGAGACCACTCAGCCCCCCCCCCCCCCCAATTTCCCCCCAAGGATTCTTGTTCTAATCTCTTCAAGTCATCTATCATCATATGTTATGACTGTTCCGAGATAATTGTACCGATTCACTTGTTTAAGAATATTCTCATTTACTTGCATATTACATTGTGATATTTCCTTCTTCTTAGTGACGACCACAATCTGTGTCTTCTTACAATTTAATTATAACCCATGTTGTTCACTGTGTGCAACAACTGTTATCTACTAAATGTTGCAGACCCTACTCATTGTCTGCAATCAATACTGTATCATCCGCATATCTAATGTTATTGGTGTTATGTCCCCCAATTCTTTTCATATCGTCAACATTTTTTGAAAATACTTTTATGTACAGGAAAAAAAAAAGATGGAGACATTACATATCCATGTCTCGCACCTCTCTTAATAAGCTGATATTGACCTACTTCATTATCAATCTTAATAGCAGCTTGTTGTTTCCAAAATATGTTATTTATGAGTCTATGGTCTTTCCCATTAATTTGCAGACCTGCAAGCATCTCCATAATGCTGACATGTCTTATTTTATCGAAAGCCTTTGTGTAGTCAATAAAGCAAAGATGTAAGTCTTTGTTTACTCCTATAGAATGTTCAATTTATGTTTTCAGTATAAAAACAGCATTTATTGTACCCTTGCCTTCTACAAACCAACAATTTTCTTCTCCTATTGCGGATTGTATTTTCTTCCTAACTCTTTGCATGATAATTTTTATCAAAATCTTTGAAATGTAGCTCATTGTACTAATTGTTCGATATTAATCACATTCCAAGGCTCCTGATTTCCTCGGGATTGCAATAAATATAGAATTACATAATTCAGGAGATACATCTCCAGTCCAATATATTGTGTTCAGCAGTCTGGTGACTTGATCTATTCCATATTCTTCTACGACAGTGATTTCTATTGAGATGTTGTCTGGACCCTGGGCCTTGCCAGATGCCATATGGTTAAGAGCATTCTGAACTTATATCTTCAGAATTGATGGTCTTTCATTATTACTCCGAATATCATAATGTTTTTCTCTTGTATCATCATAAATGTTTTTCTCATAATCTGATCTTGTGTGTAAAAGCTCATGTTTTTCTATTATGTTTGTTCCATCTTTTGTTTTCAGACAGCCTGTTGATGTATTCGTTCTTTTATTAGTTAGCTCCTGAATTGTTTTGTGCATTAACTTGGTATTTTACTGTTGTGTTGTTTTTCAATTTATATGCAATTATTTTCAAGTCATGCTTCTTTTGCTTCTTTACATAATTTTCTGATTCTCCGGTGAATCTCTTCATATTTGTCAGGATTACGTTTGTTGTGTCTTCTTGTTTCCATTCGTCTTAAAATGACTTCAGTCATTCATTTCTTACGACATACTTTCTTTAATTTTGGGATGGTTGTTTCTGCGGCTAAATTGATTGAATTCTGCAACATTTCCCATTGATCAGCCACATCTTGAAATAAGATCTCTGGATCAGACAATACATCAAATCTGTTCTTTACTTATATGTTAAAATTGTCTTGTATTTCCTTGTCATTTTTAATGCACACAGATCATATTTAGTGGTTCCTGGTTTCTGAAACTTTACCTTCAATGTGCCTATAATCAGTCTGTGATCACTGTAACCGTCTGCAGTGGGAACTGTTTTGCGACTGTTAACGCACTTCGAAACCTTCTGTTAACCAGGATGTAATCGATCTGGTTTATAATCCTGGTGTCATGACTTCTCCATGTCCATAATCTTTTGTGATGTTGCTTAAACCAGGTGTTTCCGACAATCAGTTCATGTTCTTTTGCCAATTCTAAAAGTCTGCATCCTCTCTCGTTTCGTTCTCGTGTTTACCTATCATGTTTATCTACGGTGCATCCATCACCTTGATTTCCTACTTTCGCATTGAGGTCACCCATTGTCCTGCATTATGTATAGTTAGTAGCTGACATATAAATATACAATGAATGAAATCATCATCTGTATATTCATAATGTACGTGACAGCTCCGGGACACAATGAAATTATGTGCACTTGTATTAGCCAGTGTGATGACAAGTATACAATACGTGTTGTTGTTGTGCACAACACTTTCACAGGCATAGTGTTTGCAAGTGATATGTGTGAATGTGTGTGGATGTTTGTGAATATTTGTGGATGTGTGTGAATATTTGTGAATGTGTGTGGATGTGTGCGAATATGTGTGAATGTGTGTGAATGAATGTGAATGTGTGTGAATGCATGTGAATGTGTGTCTTCAATATGGTTTATCTGGTCGAGTGGCTAGCCCCGGGCTCATAGTCAGGAGATAGCCGGGTTTGAATCGACGGTAAGATGGTAGATGTGTGTGTGTATATTGGAAAGTCAGGGGGGGGGGGGGGGGGCTAACCTGCACAGTTCGCGGCGACTGCACTAGCCAGGCGGCCTTAATTCCTCAGACCACCCTCCCCACCCCCATCCTCCTTAGTGTCCTACACCACAAGGTACTAAGGCAGTAATGACAGTGGCAGTGGAGGGTGCAGTTTACAGAGAACTAGTGAGGAGGCAAGATTGATAAGATCATGGTGTCCAGACATCTGTGAGGCTGGCTCACACTCAGTACACACGTTTGTGAGAACGAATCTGTGTTTCACAATTGTCCTCGATGTCGGTAGGTTTTCGAGTAAACACCCTCGAGTATTTCGTTTATCCCTGTGCTGTTCTTATAAATTATACTTGTCCTTTGTTTACCAGTTAACTTGCCGAATGTGTTTATTATCGCATAATTTACTCTCCTATTTCGTCTCACATCTTCATCATCGTCAGCAGCAGAATTATTATCATCATCAGCGGGTGTCTTGCCAACTAGAATACCCCGATAATACTTCTCCACGTTTCGTGAGGATCTCCAGGAGAATCTATCAATACATGTGCCGACATGATTACATATCATGTTGACAGAATGCCAACAATTTTCTCTCACTGTCTTCCTCCATCTCTATTTCCATAAATTCATCCAGTTGTGACATGATTAAATATCGTGTTGAGAGAAGCCACTCATTTTCTCTTCGTGTCTTCCTCCATCTCTATTTGCACCAATTGTTACAGCTGTAACATCTCTAAATGTCATGTTGAAAGAATGTCAATCATTTTCTTTCATTGTCTTCCTCAATCTTTATTTCCATAAATGCATCCAGTTGTGACATGTCTAAATGTCATGTTGACATAATGTCAATCATGTTCTCTCTGTCTTTCTTGCCAAGAAATCCCAAACAGCCAAATAATGCTGGGGTAGACTAATCTCTAATCTCTACTTATTTCTTCTACTTTCATGAGCGCCCATAAATGCTTGTTAATGTAATACCGTGGTCACCACCACAAGGGCACATTGATCCTTATGTTAGTCAGTTGCCTCGTCGACGGAGTTTAATGTTGTTATAATGCTCATACTTTCAACATTCATGGTGTCAGGATCTTATAATTGGCTCGTTAGCTAACACGTGTGAGACAGTACAAGTATAACGTGATTCGACGTAAGACACAGCAACACAAGTTCTATGGATTTATTGCCACATTAAATACAGAACGATAATTACAACAATCTACAATATATAACTCACGACGCTCACAACCACAATACAGCTCATAGGTCTGACGCTCAAGATATCAGTCGTTCGGCTTTCAATCACGGAGATTCACACAAACGCCTTGCTCTCATCGCACATGTCCTTCCAGTCTCCGGTCCCAGCTTGGTCTGAGGTTAGCACGCCAACTGCCCACTGCCTCTAGTGGTGTCACGTGTCCTGCGTGCGTCTGTCGTCAGCCTGACCGCTGGTCGCGTGTCAGGTAACAATCTTGTCAGCCGACAATTCTTGTCCGCCGGGTGTCGCAACGATGTTGCTGCACAGCTATACCATGTTAGGCTCTGACACATGGATTTATAATTATCTCACATTTATAAAGTACATAAATATTTCGAACAATTTGTATAATATAATGATTTCATGTATATAATATATATTAATGTTCGTTTCCTTTCGTGTCAAAGCATATTTTTAGAAGCATACTTGCTTTATATTCATTTATCCATTTATTTCTGCTACTCTTCATGCTCTATGCTTTTTAATTCTCTAACTTATATCCATATTCACCTCTAATATTATAATTCCTATTTCTAATTGTCACGAGATAGCCGGTAGGCTGGCTTTACGTCTCATTTAGGACGGGGAATCGCCGCACTATTTTTAGCCGGAGAAACCCCGAAGGAAGATCCCCTTCTATCACGTTTATAAAACCTTCTAGAAGGTCTGTTATAGTGATTTATTTTTCTAGTTTGCATGATCAGACTTAGAGGAATTCAACTTTCTCGTGAGGAGATTACGAAATCTCCGAGAAAGTTGAGGCCCACGTAAAATTGGCAATTCTCTTGGACCACGAGACTTGCTACCTGGTCCAAGGTGGTGTTGGTAGCTTGTTTCAGTGTGTGATTGTTGTTCTATTGGAACGGACGACGTGGTGAGAACGCCAGACTGTCTACAAAGCGGTTAGAGACGCTCGACAGCTGCTATGGCTACTTAGGTGGATGGTTTATTGACGAAAGGGTCAGTCTTCGAGTGTGAAGCAACAACCCAGTCTGTACTGAAGATGGAAAGGTGGAGCCATGCCAGTTCCAGGAGCCAGTGATTTTGCGAACTCTCCAGCCTTGGAGCCGCGCACTGGTGTTCCGCCTGAGATGTCTCCTTCAGCCACGTTACGATCTAGTCTGAAGGCCCGGTCCAAAAATCACCTACCCCAACTTGTAACAAGTAAGAACATTCGATTCAAATGCCATGATGGCTTATGTGATTTATCCAAGCCATGATGCGGCCAGAGATGAAAATTTCTTCTGGTATATGAGCTACCATGCTCCGATGGAAGGTTCAACTGTGTGAGAGTCTTTCTGTGACGCAGCGAAGCAGTGGCGATCATACCCGCTACGGACATTTCTGTGAGAGACTGTGCTTTCTTCCGTGGACCATCTACATCGGTCTGAGGTCAGGACAAGGAGAAGTTTGAATACCTCAGTTTAGTAAAGTATTCTGAGGTACTGACTGTTATTAGAAAACAGTGATGGCCTCTGTTCACCTGATCTACCACTGAAGTTCGAGATCGTCGTTGGAGGGACAGTAATCACCATTCATCCGCCTGACGAATCTGCACTCTTGGGAGGGCGACTCGTCGGGTGCCGGGTGAGAGAGCGAGGACAGTCCGATGTACAGACCG
Source organism: Cepaea hortensis (assembly GCA_963921405.1). NCBI lineage: Eukaryota > Metazoa > Mollusca > Gastropoda > Stylommatophora > Helicidae > Cepaea > Cepaea hortensis. The sequence continues at coordinate 5,959,007 of OY992887.1, read as the reverse complement.
AACTGGGAGCTGACCTATGATGACAGCTGGGATCTTAATCTGATAACCCTTCTCTATCTATCTTATCCATATCCTCACTGTCTTATTCTGTTTCTCGTCAACTCCTGTACTATCATGTATAATACAATGACTGTTGTTAAGTTGACGTCACTCGAGTTGAGTCTGCTGTATGGATTGAGCCCCTAGAGGTAGAGTTCCTAGGTTGAGTCAGTGAGAAAAAGCAGAGTCCAGGAGTCTGAGGGATCAGGGAACAAACTACACCCGGGTCCCATAGTTACAGGTGTGACAATACGCCAGCCTACCCCGCTGTTTATTGTTACACTAATCACTGGAATCAAATGTTCAGTTTCTTTCCTATTCCTTATTATGTAACTCTGAATTTCTTAAAGCAGCCGGCTTGTCTAATAATTGACTTTTAATCATGGACTGAACAAAACAAAGGAAATGAATACAAAAGAATATAGAGCTTGCTGTTGTACCGAGAAAGTGTCACTAATCTCAGACATCTGTTCAAAGAATACCCAGCAAGAGGAAAGACTAGTGGACAAATGTTTGGGATTAAACTCCTAATTGATATCATTCCAAACAAATACAATTCCTAAGGAGATCTTTCTGACACAAATATTTCGCCACAAAGAGGCAACAATCACAATCACTGAAAAGATTGAAGCAAACAAGGAGAAAGATACCTATTGCCTAGAACCCATAATCAAAGAAAACAATACAGGCACTGTCCTGTAATGTATATTCTACAAAGAAAACCGTAGGGTCTATAGAAAATATCACACGAGAAAGCTAATATAAAGGATTACACAATCAGAGAATACGACCTATTATGCCCGACCCATCCCACACCCCAGAAGTAAAGCGCTGGCGTGCACGAGTGGGGGGAGGGGGGAGGCATCACAACACGCACTTTGTAGTAGTGAGGTGTTAGATAACATAACAATGACCTGATTTTGTGTCCCAGTCCCTCATAGCGATCAGTTGAACTGATACAGTGACACACACACACACACACACATATATAAACACTCACGGTTACCACACACACACACACACACATATAAACACTCACGGTTACCACACACACAGTCACCACACACACAATCACCAAACACACAATCACCACACACACAGTCACCACACACACAGTCACCAAACACACTGTCACAACACACACAATCACCACACACACAATCACCACACACACAGTCACCACACACACAGTCACCACACACACAATCACCACACACACAGTCACCACACACACAGTACAACAGACACAGTCACCACACACACAGTCACCACACACACAATCACCACACACACAATTACCACACACACAATCACCACACACACAGTCACCACACACACAGTACAACAGACACAGTCACCACACACACAGTCACCACACACAATCAACACACACACAATCACCACACACACAATCACCACACACACAATCACCACACACAAAGTCACCACACACACAGTCACCACACACAATCACCACACACACAGTCAACACACAAACAGTCACCACATACAATCACCACACACACAGTCACCACACACACAATCACCACACACACAATCACAACACACACAGTCACCACACACACAATCACCACACACACAGTCACCACACACACAATCACCACACACACAGACACCACACACACAATCACCACACACACAGTCACCACACACACAGTCACCACACACAATCACCACACACACAGTCACCACACACACAATCACCACACACACAGTCACCACACACACAATCACCACACACACAGTCACCACACACACAGTCACCACACACACAATCACCACACACACAATCACCACACACACAATCACCACACACACACAATCACCACACACACAATCACCACACACACAGTCACCACACACACAATCACCACACACACAGTCACCACACACACAGTCACCACACACACAGTCACCACACACACAATCACCACACACACAGTCACCACACACAGTCACCACACACAATCACCACACACACAATCACCACACACACAGTCACCACACACAATCACCACACACACAATCACCACACACACAGTCACCACACACACAGTCACCACACACACAGTCACCACACACAATCACCACACACACAATCACCACACATAGACACCACACACACAATCACCACACACAGAGTCACCACACACACAGTCACCACACACAATCACCACACACACAGTCACCACACACACAATCACCACACACACAGTCACCACACACACAATCACCACACACACAGTCACCACACACACAGTCACCACACACACAATCACCACACACACAATCACCACACACACAATCACCACACACACAATCACCACACACACAGTCACCACACACACAATCACCACACACACAGTCACCACACACACAGTCACCACACACAGAGTCACCACACACACACACAATCACCACACACACAGTCACCACACACAGTCACCACACACAATCACCACACAAACAATCACCACACACACAGTCACCACACACAATCACCACACACACAATCACCACACACACAGTCACCACACACACAGTCACCACACACACAGTCACCACACACAATCACCACACACACAATCACCACACACACAGTCACCACACACAATCACCACACACACAGTCACCACACACACAATCACCACACACACAATCACCACACACACAGTCACCACACACAATCACCACACACACAGTCACCACACACACAATCACCACACACACAATCACCACACACACAGTCACCATACACAATCACCACACACACAATCACCACACACACAATCACCACACACACAATCACCACACACACAATCACCACACACACAGTCACCACACACAATCACCACACACACAGTCACCACAGACACACGCACACAGGGAAATATATGGTGACATGGAAATATATGGTGACATTGATTTATATGGTGATCGAGTGAGATGGCAGAACATGACCGCCCACGCTTACCGGCATGGCACATGATGGATGGATGATGGATGGATAGGAATATATGGTGACATGGAAATATATGGTGACATGGAAATATATGGTGACATAGGAATATATGGTGGCAGGGAATATATGATGACATAGGAATATATGGTGGCAGGGAATATATGATGACATAGGAATATATGGTGTCAGGGAATATATGATGACATAGGAATATATGGTGGCAGGGAATATATGATGACATAGGAATATATGGTGACATGGAAATATATGGTGACATTGAAATATATGGTGACATGGAAATATATGGTGACATGGAAATATTTGCTGACAGGGAAATATATGGTGACATGGAAATATATGGTGACAGGGAAATATATGGTGACATGGAAGTATATGGTGACAGGGAAATATATGGTGACATAGGAATATATGGTGACAGGGAAATATATGGTGACATGGAAATATATGGTGACATAGGAATATATGGTGACAGGGAAATATATGGTGACATGTAAATATATGGTGACATAGGAATATATGGTGACATGGAAATATATGGTGACAGTGAAATATATGGTGACATGGAAATATATGATGACATAGGAATATATGGTGACACGGAAATATGTGGTGACATGGACATATATGGTGACATGGAAATATATGGTGACATAGGAATATATGGCGACATGGAAATATATGGTGACAGTTAAATATATGGTGACATGGAAATATATGGTGACATAGGAATATATGGTGGCATGGAAATATATGGTGAAATGGAAATATATGGTGACATGGAAATATATTGTGACATAGAATTATATGGTGACAGGGAATATATGATGACATAGGAATATATGGTGACATGGAAATATATGGTGACAGGGAAATATATGGTGACATAGGAATATATGGTGACATGGAAATATATGGTGACATGGAAATATATGGTGACAGGGAAATATATGGTGACATATGAATATATGGTGACAGGGAATATATGATGACATAGGAATATATGGTGACATGGAAATATATGGTGACATGGAAATATATGTTGACATGGAAATATATGGTGACATGGAAATATATGGTGACATAGGAATATATGGTGACATGGAAATATATGGTGACATGGAAATATATGGTGACAGTGAAATATATGGTGACATAGGAATATATGGTGACAGGGAATATATAATGACATAAGAATATATGGTGACATGGAAATATATGGTGACATGGAAATATATGGTGACATAGGAATATATGGTGACATAGGAATATATGATGACATAAGAATATATGGTGACATGGAAATATATGGTGACATAGGAATATATGGTGACATAGGAATATATGGTGACAGTGAAATATATGATGACATAGGAATATATGGTGACATGGAAATATATGGTGACATAGGAATATATGGTGACATAGGAATATATGGTGACAGGGAAATATATGGTGACATGGAAATATATGGTGACAGGAAAATATATGGTGACATGGAAATATATGGTGGCATAGGAATATATGGTGACATAGGAATTTATGGTGACATAGGAATATATGGTGACATGGGAATATATGGTGACAGGGAAATATATGGTGACATGGAAATATATGGTGAAATAGGAATATATGGTGATAATGAAATATATGGTGACATGGAAATATGTGGTGACAGGGAAATATATGGTGACATGGAAATATATGGTGACATAGGAATATATGCTGACAGGGAAATATATGGTGACATGGAAATATATGGTGACATGGAAATATATGGTGACATAGGAATATATGGTGACATAGGAATATATGGTGACAGGGAAATATATGGTGACATGGAAATATATGGTGACATAGGAATATATGGTGATAATGAAATATATGGTGACATGGAAATATATGGTGACAGGGAAATATATGGTGACATGGAAATATATGGTGACATAGGAATATATGCTGACAGGGAAATATATGGTGACATGGAAATATATGGTGATAGGAAAATATATGGTGACATGGAAATATGTGGTTACATAGGAATATATGGTGACAGGGAAATATATGGTGACATGGAAATATATTGTGACAGGGAAATATATGTTGACATAGGAATATATGGTGACAGGGAAATATATGGCGACATGGAAATATATGGTGACATAGGAATATATGGTGACGGAATATATGATGACATAGGAATATATGGTGACATGGAAATATATGGTGACATGGAAATATATGGTGACATGGAAATATATGGTGACATGGAAATATATGGTGACATAGGAATATATGGTGACATTGAAATATATGGTGACATGGAAATATATGGTGACAAGGAAATATATGGTGACATAGGAATATATGGTGACAGGGAATATATGATGATATGGGAATATATGGTGACATGGAAATATATGGTGACATGGAAATATATGGTGACATGGAAATATATGGTGACATGGAAATATATGGTGACATAGAAATATATGGTGACAGTTAAATATTTTGTGACATGTAAATATATGGTGACATAGGAATATATGGTGACAGGGAAATATATGGTGACATGGAAATATATGGTGACATGGAAATATATGGTGACATGGAAATATATGGTGACATAGGAATATATGGTGACATGGAAATATATGGTGACATGGAAATATATGGTGACAGGGAAATATATGGTGACATGGAAATGTATGGTGACAGGGAAATATATGGTTACATAGGAATATATGGTGACAGGGAAATATATGGTGACATGGAAATATATGGTGACAGGGAAATATATGGTGACATAGAAATATATGGTGACATGGAAATATATGGTGACATGGAAATATATGGTGACATAGGAATATATGGTGACATAGGAATATATGGTGACAGGGAAATATATGGTGACATGGAAATATATGGTGACAGAAAAATATATGGTGACATGGAAATATATGGTGACATAGGAATATATGGTGACATAGGAATATATGGTGACATAGGATTATATGGTGACAGGGAAATATATGGTGACATGGAAATATATGGTGACATAGGAATATATGGTGATAATGAAATATATGGTGACATGGAAATATGTGGTGACAGGGAAATATATGGTGACATGGAAATATATGGTGACATAGGAATATATGCTGACAGGGAAATATATGGTGACATGGAAATATATGGTGACATGGAAATATATGGTGACATAGGAATATATGGTGACATAGGAATATATGGTGACAGGGAAATATATGGTGACATGGAAATATATGGTGACATAGGAATATATGGTGATAATGAAATATATGGTGACATGGAAATATATGGTGACAGGGAAATATATGGTGACATAGAAATATATGGTGACATAGGAATATATGCTGACAGGGAAATATATGGTGACATGGAAATATATGGTGACAGGAAAATATATGGTGACATGGAAATATATGGTGACATAGGAATATATGGTGACAGGGAAATATATGGTGACATGGAAATATATTGTGACAGGGAAATATATGTTGACATAGGAATATAAGGTGACAGGGAAATATATGGTAACATGGAAATATATGGTGACAGGAAAATATATGGTGACATGTAAATATATGGTGACATAGGAATATATAGTGACATAGGAATATATGGTGACATGGAAATATATGGTGACATAGGAATATATGGTGACATAGGAATATATGGTGACAGGGAAATATATGGTGACATGGAAATATATGGTGACAGGAAAATATATGGTGACATGTAAATATATGGTGACATAGGAATATATGGTGACATAGGAATATATGGTGACATTGAAATATATGGTGACATGGAAATATATGGTGACAAGGAAATATATGGTGACATAGGAATATATGGTGACAGGGAATATATGATGATATGGGAATATATGGTGACATGGAAATATATGGTGACATGGAAATATATGGTGACATGGAAATATATGGTGACATGGAAATATATGGTGACATAGAAATATATGGTGACAGTTAAATATTTTGTGACATGTAAATATATGGTGACATAGGAATATATGGTGACAGGGAAATATATGGTGACATGGAAATATATGGTGACAGGGAAATATATGGTGACATGGAAATATATGGTGACATAGGAATATATGGTGACATGGAAATATATGGTAACATGGAAATATATGGTGACAGGGAAATATATGGTGACATGGAAATATATGGTGACATGGAAAATATATGGTGACATGGAAATATATGGTGACAGAGAAGTATATGGTGACATAGGAATATATGGTGACATGGAAATATATGGTGACATGGAAATATATGGTGACATAGGAATATATGGTGACATGGAAATATATGGTGACAGGGATATATATGGTGACATGAGAATATAGGATCACGGAGGAATATATATTGACACGGGAATATATTGTCACATGGGAATATGTGGTGACACAGGAATATGTTGTCACAGTGAAGTAAATGGTGAGAGGGGACTATGCGGTGCAAGGGGAATACGAATGAAGTTTAAATGAAAATCTTAAAAGTGTGATAAAAATTAAATAACCATTCTTCTCGTAACATGTCAATATTGTTGTTAAGAATGACACGAGGGTTAAGCACGGGACATCACGTTGCAGACCTTTTTTTTTTAAAATCCGTTAGGGATGAAACTACAGAAATTCATCGGCGAATGAAGATCCAGTATGGTGATGCATGCCTATCAGTTAAGCAAGTGTGTGAGTGGAGTAGGAAGTTGCAAAACGGCCTGACTTCTGTGACAGACTGTTCACGACCAGGTCAGACACACCAAGTTCAAGAAGTGACCCAAAGGAATTGTTTTCTATAGGACACCAAGCACTTTATCAGCGCTTGAGGACTTGCAATGAAAGCAGTGATGATTGCCTCGAAAAAGTATAAATTTTTTCTTTACTTTTAAGAATATATTAACACACACACACACACACACACACACGCACACACACACACACACACACATCACCCACACACACATCACCCACACACATCAACCAGACACAAACAATGTAAGGTTTTCATTTGTAGGGGGAGTATATGGTGACATTGGAATATATTATAACAGGGGAATATATGGTGAGAGGGGAATATATTGTGACATTGGAATATATTGTAACAGGGAAATATATGGTGAGAGGGGAATATATGGTGCTAGGGGACTATATTCCAACGGGGGAATATATTGTGGCACGGGAATATGTGGTGAGAGGAGAATATATGGTGTCAGGGGAATACGAAGGGACTTCAAATTAAAACTTTAAAAGTGTGATGGAAATTAAATAACCATACGTGTTGTAACCTGACAATATTGTGTTTAGGGTGTCAATAGTGTTAAGCACGTGACATCACGGTGCAGAAGAATATGGTGACGTCATAATGACAGTGTAAAGATGACCACCCCACTTTTAACATGCACCAAAGAGAAGCAGCGTTCTACGATCAGTTTTGTTTTATAAGTGACGGGTGAAGCCTATAGAAATTCATCGGCGAATGAAGGTTCTGTATGGTGATGCATGCCTGCAGTCCAGCAAGTGTATGATAGCGTGACCAAAATATTGTGACTGTCTACGTCTAATTTCTCTGATCAGTTTACGGTTTTCATTTGTTTTTGTTTTTTTGTAGGACTTGGCCATTGGATTTTCTGTCTGTCCATGGTATTCTTTGCATTTTCCTCAGAAACCACATTTCCACAGCCAGCAGATGTTTTTCAACTTGTCTGCTCATTGTCCATGCTTCACATCTATACACAAGTACAGGCTCCCTAGCACCTCAATACTTATTTTCTCGTTGCAAATGACATCTTTTTATCGGTCAATATGTTTTCCATTTTGCATAAGGTTGCCTTCGCCATGGCGATTCTTGTTCTAATCTCTTCAAGGCATCTCCCATCAGATGTTATGACTGTTCCGAGATAATTGTATCGATTCACTTGTTTAAGAATATTCCAAATTTACTTGAATATTACTTAGTGGTATTTCCTTCTTCTTAGTGACGACCAAAATCAGTGTCTTCTTACAATTTAATTCTAACCTAAGTTGCTCACTGTGTAAAACAGTCACATCTACTAAATGTTGCAAATCCTGCTCATTGTCTGCAATTACAACTGTGTCTTCTGCATATCTAATGTTATTGATGTTTCGTCCTCCAATGCTGATTCCATTTATATCCTCTACATTTCTGAAAATATTTTCACTGTACAGGGAAAAAAGGTCTGGACACATCACACATCCCTGCCTAACACCTCTCTTAATAGGTTGATATTGTCCCACTTCATTATCAATCCTTATGGCAGCTTGTTGTTTCCAATATATGTTTTTTATAAGTCTAATGTCTTTCCCATCAATTTGTAGATCTGCAAGCATATCCACCATGTTGACATGTCTAACTCTATCAAAAGCCTTTGTGTAGTCAATAAAGCAAAGATGTATATCCTTGTTTACTTCTAAAGCACGTTCAATAACTGTTCGCAGCATATACACAGCATTTACTGTACCCGTTCCTTCTACAAACCCACATTGTTCTTCCCCTATTTCAGGTTGTATCTTCTTCCTCACTCTTTGCATGATAATTCTTAGCAAAGTCTTTGTGATGTGGCTCATTATACTAACTGTTCGATATTGATCACATTTCAAGGCTACTGATCTCTTTGGGATTGCAATAAATATAGAATTGCATAATTCAGGAGGTATATCTCCAGTATCATATATTGCGTTCAGCAGGCTGGTGACTTGGTCTATTCCATATTCTTCTAGGACAGTGAACATTTCTGTTAAGATGTTGTCTGGACCCGGGGTCTTGCCAGATCTCATATGGTTAAGAGCATTATGAACTTTTATCTTTAGAATTGATGGTCCTTCATTATTACTCCGAATATCATAATATTCTTCTCTTGTAGCATCATAAACGTGTTTCACATAATCTGATCTTGTATGTAATTTCTCATGTGTTTCTAAAATGATTTTTCCATCTTTTGTTTTCAGGCAGCCTGTTGGTGTAGGTGTTCTTTTATAAATAAGCTCCTGAATTTTTTGGTGCATTAATTTGGTATTTTTACTGTTGTGTTGTTTTTCAATTTTTATGCAATTTTTTTCAAGCCATGCTTCTTTACGCAATTTTCTGACTTTCCTGTGAATATCTTTACATTTGTCAGGATTATTTTCGGTGCGTCTTCTTGTTTCCATTAGTCTTAAAATTTCTTCAGTGATCCACTTCTTACGACCTACTTTCTTTAATTTTGGGATAGTTGCTTCTGCAGCCAAATTGATTGAATTCTACATTTCCCATTGAATTCTACATTTCCCATTGATCAGCCACATCTTGAAATAAGATCTCTGGATCAGACAATACATCAAATCTGTTCTTTACTCCTATGTTAAAAGTGTCTTGTATTTCCTTGTCATATTTTAATGCACACAGATCATATTTAGTGTTACTGATGTATACTTGACTTTATTTAACTTTACCTTCAATGTGCCTATAGTCAATCTGTTATCACTATAAACAGTCTGCATTTGGAACTGGTTTTGCGACTGTTAATGCACTTCGAAACCTTCTGTTAACCAGGATGTTATCGATCTGGTTTATAATCCTGGTGTCAGGACTTCTCCATGTCCACAATCTTCTGTGATGTTGCTTAAACCAGGTGTTTCCTACAATCAGTTCATGTTCTCTTGCCCATTCTACAAGTCCGTATCCTCTCTCGTTTCGTTCTACCAAATCATGTTTACCTACTGTGCATCCATCACCTTGATTTCCTACTTTCCCGTTGAAATCACCCATTATGATGTATATTTCTGAATTTTTACATTTCTTCAAAGCATTCTCCATATCGTTATAAAAGACCTCTAAACTATCTCCACGTTACTTTCACGAACGTTCTAAGTACCAGTTGAGTTTGCAGTTTCTGTGTAATTTCAACAACTCTATCAACTTGGTCAATTTACAATCGGATTGCCAGAATAAAAACATAGACCCTAGTAACCTGGCAAAGTCTACTCACCCACAATCGCCTACGTTGTTGATTGGACGGTACATTTTGGAAACTGGTCACGTGATTGATAGGGAAAATGCGTTTCGTGATTTGTTTAACACGCCAAATGGTCGCATATTAAAGTTAACTGAAGCAATTGCCATTCATTTGCAAAAATCAACTTTGTACAAACAAAAAGACATGATAATCAGTTTAAAATTACCGTGGTTGACAATTGAAATTATTGTGTTTATATGTGTGTTGTGAATTTCGGCTTGAAGGATTTATCATCTTGATTTAGTTTATGTTATGTAGTTTCTGCAGCATATCGCCGACGACATGCAAAGAAACACGCCATGCAATAAATCGTGCAATCTATTGTTTGTATCTTCTTTATTCAAATTCACTACTGGAAAACATTGTTTTTCAACTGTGTAAACTGCCGACGTAGAAGCCAATTAGACGACGCTGAGAGCATCCACAAATGTTGCACACCGACACTGTCGTGACTGGATCCCTGCAGCAGTGGTGCTGGCACTCCACCACCTCTCGCCAACTGACAGTCGGAACAACAACACTTCTTCTGGTCATATAAATACATCACTACCTATCTAAGTATTATCATCTCTCTCTCTCTCTCTCTCTCTCTCTCTCTCTCTCTCTCTCTCTCTCTCTCTCTCTCTCTCTCGCTGGTTCGTGAGCCGCTTACCAGGCGCTCAAAACGCAGCCGCGACCGATTTGTGCAGCAGACCGTGTCGCGTTGCGTTATAACGTGTTGGTATGGGAGCCGGTCTTTCAGAAAGCAATGACAAACTATATATATGTTTGCATATCCTTTACAGGACATTGCTGTCAACACCAGCATCTTTCAGCTGTATGTTGATTTCTTGGCAAGATTACGCTCAGTAGTTTGCCATTACTTTCTGAGCGGCCGGCTCACATACCCCGTAAGTTACCGACGCGATTCGAACCACTGCTGATTCTCACCGTCGCCACGTTACCTACGAGAGTATACGAGATTACGGAGAAAAGTCGCTAACCACTAGGCTAGGAAGCCGGAAATGGCAAACTACTGAACGTAAAAACTTACCTAGTTCATCAACAGCAGCTGAAAAAATGCTGGTGTTGACTGCAACGTCCTGCAAGGGATATGCAACATAAAAAACAATATATATATATGGTGGCTCACTTAAGATTAAACCTGGGCCACCAACAACAGTAAGTGCGACTTTTATTTTTCTTCAGGTAACTGCGGTAGCTCTCAAATATCACTAGTGTTGAGGGACGTAACCTATATTAAACTGCTGACCAATCCATGCTTTTTATTGATTATGACCCTTTAATTTATTTGCTTCTAGGGTTAAGAATTTTTTACATAAACTATAGACATGCATGACATTAACTATCACCGATCCTTTTATGTCATAAACAATATTAGACATATATATAACAATATTCCAGAAGAGAGTACACACTGGTTACAGAACTGAGTGCGGCAAGTCAACTGCGAAGCATTAACATATCGATTGAATACTCTCCTTCGATTCTTGTTCTTGTTCTTGTTCTTGTTCTTGTTCTTGTTCTTCTTCTACTACTACTACTATTACTACTACTACTTCTTCTTCTGCTTCTTCAGCTGCTGCTGCTGCCGTTTTTCTCTCAACGTTTAAGGGGGCGTTAAACAACACTTTCCAAACAACTCTATCCTTCGAAATCTGCTGCAATTCTTCCACGACCAATCCATATGATTTATCTCTAGTTTATTTCTCTTGTTTACGTGTTTTCCATCTCCCTCCATTGTCTTTGGCGTGGGGGTTCAAGTCTGAAGGCTTTCTTTGGTGAGAGGCAGGAAGTCGGCCACCCAGACTCAGATGTCTGGCTCCACATCGCGCCAGGCTTCTGCTAGACCAGATCCTCCTTGATTCTTGTCAGGTCAGTGTATGGGTGTTGTTGGTGACTTGTAGCAGTGTATAGATGTTGTTGGTGACTGTACCAGTGTATAGATGTTGTTGGTGACTGTACCAGTGTATAGATGTTGTTGGTGACTGTACCAGTGTATAGATGTTGTTGGTGACTGTACCAGTGTATAGATGTTGTTGGTGACTGTACCAGTGTATAGATGTTGTTGGCGACTGTACCAGTGTATAGATGTTGTTGGTGACTGTACCAGTGTATAGATGTTGTTGGTGACTGTACCAGTGTATAGATGTTGTTGGTGACTGTACCAGTGTATAGATGTTGTTGTTGACTGTACCAGTGTATAGATGTTGTTGGTGACTGTACCAGTGTATAGAAGTTGTTTATTGTCAGTATATAGAAGTTGTTTATTGTCAGTATATAGATGTTGTTTATTGTCAGTGTATGGATGTTGTTTATTGTCAGTGTATAGATGTTGTTTATTGTCAGTGTATGGATGTTGTTTATTGTCAGTGTATAGATGTTGTTTATTGTCAGTGTATAGATGTTGTTTATTGTCAGTGTATAGATGTTGTTTATTGTCAGTGTATAGATGTTGTTTATTGTCAGTATATAGATGTTGTTTATTGTAAGTGTATAGATGTTGTTTATTGTCAGTATATAGATGTTGTTTATTGTCAGTGTATGGATGTTGTTTATTGTCAGTGTATAGATGTTGTTTATTGTCAGTGTATAGATGTTGTTTATTGTCAGTGTATAGATGTTGTTTATTGTCAGTGTATAGATGTTGTTTATTGTCAGTGTATAGATGTTGTTTATTGTCAGTGTATAGATGTTGTTTATTGTCAGTGTATAGATGTTGTTTATTGTCAGTGTATAGATGTTGTTTATTGTCAGTGTATAGATATTGTTTATTGTCAGTGTATAGATGTTGTTTATTGTCAGTATATAGATGTTGTTTATTGTCAGTGTATAGATGTTGTTTATTGTCAGTATATAGATGTTGTTTATTGTCAGTATATAGAAGTTGTTTATTGTCAGTATATAGAAGTTGTTTATTGTCAGTATATAGAAGTTGTTTATTGTCAGTATATAGAAGTTGTTTATTGTCAGTATATAGAAGTTGTTTATTGTCAGTATATAGAAGTTGTTTATTGTCAGTATATAGAAGTTGTTTATTGTCAGTATATAGAAGTTGTTTATTGTCAGTGTATAGATGTTGTTTATTGTCAGTATATAGAAGTTGTTTATTGTCAGTATATAGAAGTTGTTTATTGTCAGTATATAGAAGTTGTTTATTGTCAGTATATAGAAGTTGTTTATTGTCAGTATATAGAAGTTGTTTATTGTCAGTGTATAGATGTTGTTTATTGTCAGTATATAGAAGTTGTTTATTGTCAGTATATAGATATTGTTTATTGTCAGTATATAGATGTTGTTTATTGTCAATGTATAGATGTTGTTTATTGTCAGTGTATAGAAGTTGTTTATTGTCAGTATATAGAAGTTGTTTATTGTCAGTATATAGAAGTTGTTTATTGTCAGTATATAGATGTTGTTTATTGTCAGTATATAGAAGTTGTTTATTGTCAGTGTATAGATATTGTTTGTTGTCAGTATATAGATGTTGTTTATTGTCAGTATATAGAAGTTGTTTATTGTCAGTGTATAGATATTGTTTATTGTCAGTATATAGATGTTGTTTATTGTCAATGTATAGATGTTGTTTATTGTCAGTGTATAGAAGTTGTTTATTGTCAGTGTATAGAAGTTGTTTATTGTCAGTATATAGAAGTTGTTTATTGTCAGTATATAGAAAATGTTTATTGTCAGTATATAGATGTTGTTTATTGTCAGTATATAGAAGTTGTTTATTGTCAGTGTATAGATATTGTTTATTGTCAGTATATAGATGTTGTTTATTGTCAGTATATAGAAGTTGTTTATTGTCAGTGTATAGAAGTTGTTTATTGTCAGTATATAGAAGTTGTTTATTGTCAGTATATAGAAGTTGTTTATTGTCAGTATATAGAAGTTGTTTATTGTCAGTATATAGAAGTTGTTTATTGTCAGTGTATAGATATTGTTTATTGTCAGTGTATAGAAGTTGTTTATTGTCAGTGTATAGAAGTTGTTTATTGTCAGTATATAGAAGTTGTTTATTGTCAGTATATAGAAGTTGTTTATTGTCAGTATATAGAAGTTGTTTATTGTCAGTATATAGATGTTGTTTATTGTCAGTGTATAGATGTTGTTTATTGTCAGTGTATAGAAGTTGTTTATTGTCAGTATATAGATGTTGTTTATTGTCAGTATATAGATGTTGTTTATTGTCAGTGTATAGAAGTTGTTTATTGTCAGTGTATAGATGTTGTTTATTGTCAGTATATAGAAGTTGTTTATTGTCAGTGTATAGAAGTTGTTTATTGTCAGTGTATGGATGTTGTTTATTGTCAGTGTATGGATGTTGTTTATTGTCAGTGTATAGAAGTTGTTTATTGTCAGTGTATGGATGTTGTTTATTGTCAGTATATAGAAGTTTTTTATTGTCAGTATATAGAAGTTGTTTATTGTCAGTGTATAGAAGTTGTTTATTGTCAGTATATAGAAGTTGTTTATTGTCAGTATATAGAAGTTGTTTATTGTCAGTATATAGAAGTTGTTTATTGTCAGTATATAGAAGTTTTTTATTGTCAGTATATAGAAGTTGTTTATTGTCAGTATATAGAAGTTGTTTATTGTCAGTATATAGAAGTTGTTTATTGTCAGTATATAGAAGTTGTTTATTGTCAGTATATAGAAGTTGTTTATTGTCAGTATATAGAAGTTGTTTATTGTCAGTATATAGAAGTTGTTTATTGTCAGTATATAGAAGTTGTTTATTGTCAGTATATAGAAGTTGTTTATTGTCAGTATATAGAAGTTGTTTATTGTCAGTATATAGAAGTTGTTTATTGTCAGTATATAGAAGTTGTTTATTGTCAGTATATAGAAGTTGTTTATTGTCAGTATATAGAAGTTGTTTATTGTCAGTGTATAGATATTGTTTATTGTCAGTATATAGATGTTGTTTATTGTCAATGTATAGATGTTGTTTATTGTCAGTGTATAGAAGTTGTTTATTGTCAGTGTATAGAAGTTGTTTATTGTCAGTATATAGAAGTTGTTTATTGTCAGTATATAGAAGTTGTTTATTGTCAGTATATAGATGTTGTTTATTGTCAGTATATAGAAGTTGTTTATTGTCAGTGTATAGATATTGTTTATTGTCAGTATATAGATGTTGTTTATTGTCAGTATATAGAAGTTGTTTATTGTCAGTGTATAGAAGTTGTTTATTGTCAGTATATATAAGTTGTTTATTGTCAGTATATAGAAGTTGTTTATTGTCAGTATATAGAAGTTGTTTATTGTCAGTATATAGAAGTTGTTTATTGTCAGTGTATAGATATTGTTTATTGTCAGTGTATAGAAGTTGTTTATTGTCAGTGTATAGAAGTTGTTTATTGTCAGTATATAGAAGTTGTTTATTGTCAGTATATAGAAGTTGTTTATTGTCAGTATATAGAAGTTGTTTATTGTCAGTATATAGATGTTGTTTATTGTCAGTGTATAGATGTTGTTTATTGTCAGTGTATAGAAGTTGTTTATTGTCAGTATATAGATGTTGTTTATTGTCAGTATATAGAAGTTGTTTATTGTCAGTATATAGATGTTGTTTATTGTCAGTATATAGAAGTTGTTTATTGTCAGTATATAGATGTTGTTTATTGTCAGTGTATAGAAGTTGTTTATTGTCAGTGTATAGATGTTGTTTATTGTCAGTATATAGAAGTTGTTTATTGTCAGTGTATAGAAGTTGTTTATTGTCAGTGTATGGATGTTGTTTATTGTCAGTGTATGGATGTTGTTTATTGTCAGTGTATAGAAGTTGTTTATTGTCAGTGTATGGATGTTGTTTATTGTCAGTATATAGAAGTTTTTTATTGTCAGTATATAGAAGTTGTTTATTGTCAGTGTATAGAAGTTGTTTATTGTCAGTATATAGAAGTTGTTTATTGTCAGTATATAGAAGTTGTTTATTGTCAGTATATAGAAGTTGTTTATTGTCAGTATATAGAAGTTTTTTATTGTCAGTATATAGAAGTTGTTTATTGTCAGTATATAGAAGTTGTTTATTGTCAGTATATAGAAGTTGTTTATTGTCAGTATATAGAAGTTGTTTATTGTCAGTATATAGAAGTTGTTTATTGTCAGTATATAGAAGTTGTTTATTGTCAGTATATAGAAGTTGTTTATTGTCAGTATATAGAAGTTGTTTATTGTCAGTATATAGAAGTTGTTTATTGTCAGTATATAGAAGTTGTTTATTGTCAGTATATAGAAGTTGTTTATTGTCAGTATATAGAAGTTGTTTATTGTCAGTATATAGATGTTGTTTATTGTCAATGTATAGATGTTGTTTATTGTCAGTGTATAGAAGTTGTTTATTGTCAGTATATAGAAGTTGTTTATTGTCAGTATATAGAAGTTGTTTATTGTCAGTGTGTAGATATTGTTTATTGTCAGTACATAGATGTTGTTTATTGTCAATGTATAGATGTTGTTTATTGTCAGTGTATAGAATTTGCTTATTGTCAGTGTATAGATATTGTTTACTGTCAGTATATAGATATTGTTTACTGTCAGTATATAGATATTGATTAAACGGACAGACAGACAGACAGGCAAGAAGGTAGACATACAAGCAAGCAGGTAGACAGATGGACAGACATACAAACATACAGATAATACGACAGACAGACAGAAAAAAAAAACAGAGATGGACGTTCGGACGGATGGATGCATGGACAGACAGGCAGACAGACAGATAATATTACTACATTATTATTTCACTTGTGGGAACCAGCTTCAAGACACGCAAACAGTGACAGCCCATTATTAGTATTATTATTATTTATTATTTATTATTATTTTATAACACATATAATTGGATTAAAATGTTGACTTCTCGTCCTCGTCTTGGGATGTAGATGACAAGTAACTGAAGTCGGAGTGGGTTCGTCTGATGGCTTGGGACACTGGTAGTTAGGAAAGGTAATCCATACGCACAAACCAGCCAGTGCACGAGGAATAGTGGCAAGTGTATGGACTACACTTGAATTCAAAGTTAGCGAAAAATAAAAGAGTAATATCACATATAGCAGCTATAAGACACGACTGTCGAAAGCAGGTTGAGACAACCAGGTAGATCACAGGTCCCAGAGATAGATAAATATCATATGGTGCCGTTAGATACTTGGAGAACTTGGTGACAACTGGCAAGATCGAAGGGAAGAGACCAAGGGGATGACCGAGAAGTAAATACCTGGATGGCTTGGCCACGTGGCATTGTCGAGACAGGAACCGGAGCTGATCCACGACTCTGGTGATCGAGTGAGATCTGGCGAAACATGACAGCCCACGCTTATCGGCATGGCACATGATGGATGGAGAGCCGTTATAAGACACGATTGTCTGATCCAGATTGAGACAACATGGTAGATCGCAGGTCCCAGGGACAGGTTCCGACAGAAGAAGACAATGATGGAGGGGTTGGTAAAATAGCCCCGAAGGCGATTAGCTGTGGAATTTATCAACAACGGATATGTTTGTCGTGGGAACGTGATCGCCTTTCCCGCCCGACATTCCAAGTTATTGTTGCTATTATTGTAAACAGTGTTGCTTGTTCATGCAAATAATGAGAACAGGGGCATTGGAAAACATAGTTACCACTGGAGAGATCAGCAAATGGCGCAGGGACAGTCTCAGACAACGTATGTTAGGACGTTGGAATTGAAGAATATCTTCATTAGAATTGAACCAGAACAACGACCGAAGTTTGTGTAGATGCATGGACACCTGCGCCAGTTGGAGGGGTGCCTGATTATTATGATTATGATTATTGTTTATGTGTGGTATCCTGAACAAGAAAGTAAGTACATGTCCAGCGAAGGTTGTCTTAGCTCTATATTATTATATTATGGTTCAGTCGAGGAGAACTCTAGTCCACATATGAATGCGTCTGTATGAGGTCTCCGTGGCGCAGACATCACGTCTAGGCAAACGTCCCACACACGTCCATAACCAGGACACGGATGTGTAACTTTGTGATATATATTTGCACGTATAGTTAGTTGTTCATGTAGGTGTGTCCGTGTGTGTTTGTGTTCTGATGAAGACTTTGGTCGCAACGTCAATTTTGATACTTGTGATCGTGTTCTACTAAAGCTTACCGACCCTACTTGTTATGTGTGAGTGTGTGTGAGTGTGTGTGTATGTGTGCGTGCGCGCGTGTGTGTGTGCGTGCATATGTGCACCCGCGAACGCGTGTGTGATTCATTCACATCTAGGGTAGAAAATTCAATGTCCGTCTCTCTGTTCAATGTCTCTCTGACTCGACACGGAAACAAGGTTGTACATGGTCTAGCTGACAGAGTCTTGTCTTTGACAAATGGCACCGGGCACTCTGTGTGGTTGGGGTGGGGACTGGATTGAGCCTCGTGACTGTCCCGATGCGCGAGAAGAACCTGCCGTGTGTGACTGGCGTGACAAGTGGAAGCTGGGGCGCTGTGGCTGATGAGAACGATGAAAGCTCGGGCGCTGGGACTGACCAGCTGTAGGTTGTTTAGCCTGGGGATGCCTCGGGTCCTGAAGCACAGCTGTACTTCTTTCTGAAGCTGGGTTTGAAGGCAAGGTGAAATCGAAGCTTTGTCTGCCAGAAGTTATAGCTCCCAGACGTGGCTTGAAAGATCTTGGGCTTTGTGGAGAGATGCCTGAATGCGAGGAACTGGTTGACGAAAGGCGAGGAGAGAGCCCTGGTCGAGAAGTTCCTGAATGCGAGGAACTGGTTGATGAAAGACGCGGAGAGAGTGCTGGTCGAGAAGTTCCTGAATGCGAGGAGCTACTTGACGAATGCCGAACTGGCGAATACTGTGCGGCTGGGGTTTGACGGTACTGTCTGTGTGTGTTGTTCGCCACCGGGGAAGGTGTGCTGGAAATCCGTGACGAGGAAGATGAAATTGAGTTAAAGGAATAACGAAATAATCTCCCAGAGTCACTAGAAACGCTGGTTGTACGGTTCGAATTCTTCTTGTCGTCTGACAGCTGGAACACGTAGGGCGTCGACATGCATCGGTCACAGAATGTCAGACACTTTGTGAGGCCTGGCTTATTGTTGTAACACCTGTACCGGTGACATAATTTGTAGGTCACGCACAGCGTCACAGCCACGAAGATGACACAGGTAAATGGAATAACAATGCTGACAATTTTGCTGACGTCGTCCTGCTCCCGTGACCTGATGCCGGCTGAGATGGCTGCGAAAGGGAGAGAAGATCAGTGCCAGTTATGTCATTGGGCAACTTTAATTCGTTACAATAGGTCAAACATAACATCGACAACAGTGACTATAAATGCCGATGCATAAAATACTACTACTACTACTACTACTATTACTACTACTACTACTACTACTACTACTACTACTACTACTACTACTACTACTACTACTACTACTACTACTACTGCTGATGATGCTGCTGCTGATGCTGATGCTGCTGCTGCTGTTGCTGTTACTACTAATACTACAAGTGTTCCTAATACTAATACTACAGCTGCTATTGGTGCTACTACCATTACTACTGCTACTACTACTACTACTACTACCACTACTACTACTACTATTACTATTACTACTTCCACTATCCCCCGTTCTATCTCTCCCTCCATCCTCTCTCTCTCTCGCCATCCCCCCCCCTCTCTCTCTCTCTCTCTCTCTCTCTCTCTCTCTCTCTCTCTCTCTCTCTCCCTCCCTCCCTCAATCTCTCTCGGGGATAGTTTATGATTTGGCATAGACTGAGAACAGAGCAATAATGCTGCCATCACACAGAGATACACTGAAGATGCCGTGGGACACATGTCCCACAGATGTCCCATTCTGTCGTTTCAAACAAAAACAAAAGCAACAACACTACTAGATCAACAAATGTATGTCGACGCTCGTACAGCAGCTATAGACAGTCTAAATAAATGTCAATAGACCAGGTAGCGTGTGCTATACAGAACGGAGCGGTCATCATGTTGTTCTAAACCAAGGGGCACTCTGTGGGGGGGGGGGGGTATGGTCAGTATCACACAGGCCATCTTTACTTCCCAGGTCATGTATCACATCAGCCGCAATTATTTCCAAGGGCATGTATCACATCTGAAGAAATTATTTCCCAGGTCATGTTTCACATCTGCCGCAATTATTTCCCTGGTCTTGTATCACATCAGCCGCAATTATTTCCCAGGACATGCCATTGAACCTATGTGAGGCTGAGTCGATCTGAAAGTCCATACTTTGGTTTGTACAGCCGCCTCGATGAGGACTGAGTTTTGTACAGCCGCCGCGATGAGGACTGAGTTTTGAACAGCCGTCTCCGTGAGGACTGAGTTTTATACAGCCGCCTCCATGAGGACTGAGTTTTGTACAGCCGCCTCCGTGAGGACTGAGTTTTGTACAGCCGCCTCCGTGAGGACTGAGTTTTGTACAGCCGCCTCCGTGAGGACTGAGTTTTGTACAGCCGCCGCGATGAGGACTGAGTTTTATACAGCCGCCTCCATGAGGACTGAGTTTTGTACAGCCGCCTCCGCGAGGACTGAGTTTTGTACAGCCGCCTCCGTGAGGACTGAGTTTTGTACAGCCGCCTCCATGAGGCCTGAGTTTTGTACAGCCGCCTCCATGAGGCCTGAGTTTTGTACAGCCGCCTCCATGAGGCCTGAGTTTTGTACAGACGCCTCGATGAGGACTGAGTTTTGTACAGCCGCCTCCGTGAGGACTGAGTTTTGTACAGCCGCCTCCGTGAGGACTGAGTTTTGTACAGCCGCCTCCGTGAGGACTGAGTTTTGTACAGCCGCCTCCGTGAAGACTGAGTTTTGTACAGCCGCCTCCATGAGGCCTGAGTTTTGTACAGACGCCTCGATGAGGACTGAGTTTTGTACAGCCGCCTCCGTGAGGACTGAGTTTTGTACAGCCGCCTCCGTGAGGACTGAGTTTTGTACAGCCGCCTCCGTGAGGACTGAGTTTTGTACAGCCGCCTCCGTGAGGACTGAGTTTTGTACAGCCGCCTCCGTGAGGACTGAGTTTTGTACAGCCGCCTCCGTGAGGACTGAGTTTTGTACAGCCGCCTCCGTGAGGACTGAGTTTTGTACAGCCGCCTCCGTGAGGACTGAGTTTTGTACAGCCGCCTCCGTGAGGACTGAGTTTTGTACAGCCGCCTCCGTGAGGACTGAGTTTTGTACAGCCGCCTCCGTGAGGACTGAGTTTTGTACAGCCGCCTCCGTGAGGACTGAGTTTTGTACAGCCGCCTCCGTGAGGACTGAGTTTTGTACAGCCGCCTCCGTGAGGACTGAGTTTTGTACAGCCGCCTCCGTGAGGACTGAGTTTTGTACAGCCGCCTCCGTGAGGACTGAGTTTTGTACAGCCGCCTCCATGAGGCCTGAGTTTTGTACAGACGCCTCGATGAGGACTGAGTTTTGTACAGCCGCCTCCATGAGGCCTGAGTTTTGTACAGACGCCTCGATGAGGACTGAGTTTTGTACAGCCGCCTCCGTGAGGCCTGAGTTTTGTACAGACGCCTCGATGAGGACTGAGTTTTGTACAGCCGCCTCCGTGAGGCCTGAGTTTTGTACACACGCCTCGATGAGGACTGAGGTTTGTACAGCCGCCTCCATGAGGCCTGAGTTTTGTACAGACGCCTCGATGAGGACTGAGTTTTGTACAGCCGCCTCCGTGAGGCCTGAGTTTTGTACAGACGCCTCGATGAGGACTGAGTTTTGTACAGCCGCCTCCGTGAGGCCTGAGTTTTGTACAGACGCCTCGATGAGGACTGAGTTTTGTACAGCCGCCTCCATGAGGACTGAGTTTTGTACAGACGCCTCCGTGAGGACTGAGTTTTGTACAGACGCCTCGATGAGGACTGAGTTTTGTACAGCCGCCTCCGTGAGGACTGAGTTTTGTACAGACGCCTCCGTGAGGACTGAGTTTTGTACAGCCGCCTCCGTGAGGACTGAGTTTTGTACAGCCGCCTCCATGAGGCCTGAGTTTTGTACAGACGCCTCGATGAGGACTGAGTTTTGTACAGCCGCCTCCGTGAGGACTGAGTTTTGTACAGACGCCTCCGTGAGGACTGAGTTTTGTACAGACGCCTCGATGAGGACTGAGTTTTGTACAGCCGCCTCCGTGAGGACTGAGTTTTGTACAGACGCCTCCGTGAGGACTGAGTTTTGTACAGACGCCTCGATGAGGACTGAGTTTTGTACAGCCGCCTCCGTGAGGACTGAGTTTTGTACAGACGCCTCCGTGAGGACTGAGTTTTGTACAGCCGCCTCCGTGAGGACTGAGTTTTGTACAGCCGCCTCCATGAGGCCTGAGTTTTGTACAGACGCCTCGATGAGGACTGAGTTTTGTACAGCCGCCTCCGTGAGGACTGAGTTTTGTACAGACGCCTCCGTGAGGACTGAGTTTTGTACAGACGCCTCGATGAGGACTGAGTTTTGTACAGCCGCCTCCGTGAGGACTGAGTTTTGTACAGACGCCTCCGTGAGGACTGAGTTTTGTACAGACGCCTCGATGAGGACTGAGTTTTGTACAGACGCCTCCGTGAGGACTGAGTTTTGTACAGCCGCCTCCGTGAGGACTGAGTTTTGTACAGCCGCCTCCATGAGGCCTGAGTTTTGTACAGACGCCTCGATGAGGACTGAGTTTTGTACAGCCGCCTCCGTGAGGACTGAGTTTTGTACAGACGCCTCCGTGAGGACTGAGTTTTGTACAGACGCCTCGATGAGGACTGAGTTTTGTACAGCCGCCTCCGTGAGGACTGAGTTTTGTACAGACGCCTCCGTGAGGCCTGAGTTGAGTTGAATTGAGTCAAGAGCTAACATCACAGCACTTGGGACATTCCCATACGTGCTCCGTCCTCATCTTCAACAGCCAGCGATGAGTCCCAGTACTAATGGCACCAGTAGCAGTCTGATTATGTGTCTGTCTGACCTTTCCTCGAGTCCTGAGTGTCAGCCAGATCCTCTGGTCACTTTCTGCAGCATCATTCTCTCCACACGATTACAATATATCTGTTCTTCCACGCTATACACACGATCCCAAAGTCTGCCTTATCATGCACCAAAAGCCCACCAAATGGTCTGTCTGTCTGCTCGTTTCTCACCACACCAGCGTGTCCTGGGGAAAACCTCGATAAGGGGTTCGAATACACTTCATTACTTATGTGGAATGCTGATAAGAGTGGGCGGTCATGTTCTGCCATCTCACTCGATCACCAGAGTCGTGGATCAGCTCCGTGTTCCTTTCTTGATCATGCCACGTGGCCAAGCCATCCAGGTATTGAATTCTTGGTCTTCCCCTTGGTCTGTTCCCTTCGATCTTGCCAGTTATCACCACGTTCTCCAATTCATTTCTTCTCATAACATGCCCAAAAAATTTTGACTGTCTACCTCTAATGTCTCTAATCAGTTTATGATCTTTGTTTGTTTCTTGAAGGAATTGTTCATTGGTTTTTCTATCTGTCCATTGTATTCTTTGCATTTTCCTCAGAAATCACATTTCCACAGCCATCAGATGTTTTTCAGCTTGTCTGCTCATTGTCCAAGCTTCACATCCACATACAAGTACAGGTTCTATGTAGCACTTCAACACTCTCTTTCTCGTTTCAATTGCTATCTTTTTATAGGTCAGTATGTTTTTCATCTTGCAATCGGCTACCTTCGCAATGGCAATTCTTATTCTAATCTCTTAAGGCATCTCCCATCAGATGTTGTGACTGTTCCGAGATAGTTGTACCGATTCATTTGTTTAAGAATATGCCCATTTACTTGTATATATCATTGTGGTATTTCTTCCTTCCTAGTGACGACCATAATCTAAGTCTTCTTACAATTCAATTCTAATCCCAGTTGTTCACTGTGTGCAGCAACCACATCTACTAATTTTTGCTTGTTCATTATCTGCAATCAAGACTGTATCTTCTGCGTATCTAATGTCTACACT
The DNA here is from genome assembly GCA_963921405.1 of Cepaea hortensis. Lineage (NCBI taxonomy): Eukaryota > Metazoa > Mollusca > Gastropoda > Stylommatophora > Helicidae > Cepaea > Cepaea hortensis. The sequence continues at coordinate 5,933,934 of OY992887.1, read as the reverse complement.
ACAGAATACACAACTACATTCAGAAAAGTGTGCTGGCCACAGTGCACGGTCATGTGATCAATCAGTTACCCAGACACGACACTGTATATGAACCAGTTTTAAAGATGACCAGATCTCAGAGAAAGTCGGTACAATTATTTCTTCTTGATACACGATATTCTAGTAATGTGTTTGTAAACACTGAAGTTCAAACCCGGGTGTGCTAGTGTTGTATCGGGGATTCTTGATGAGCTCTAAAGCCTACAGTGCTGTGACCTGCCTCTCTCTGTCGTATCTTGAACATGGTCTATTGTGGAGCCAAGATCACGAGAGACAAGTCACTATACCCAAACACAAACTTTTAGTGGCATACTTGCATGCCCATGTGTGGTCTTGGTTTTTGAAAACTCAATATAACAGCGTCAAATTAATACATCAGAATTGGCCTGCTAAAGCAGAAAATCTGGCGACCACCGAAACAAAGCTACAACAATGGCGATCTGTCAGTCCGTTGTGTGTTGCATAGTCCATCCGGATCGCGAAGACGAGAACTGTGGGAGTTTTCCTGCATAAATAGTTGATTTGTGAGCAGCCTTGGTGCAATCTAAAACAGAGTGGCTATTGGCCATAATGTCAGAGCTCTCCTGGGTGTTTGTAAGTGTCATGACTATTGCAAAGTCTCCCTTGTAAGGTGTCTTATTTTTGTTGTTGTTTTTTTTAATATAATTGTTGGTGTCTGCCTCTCATGTTGAGGTTTTTATTTTTGTTAGTGTTGAAGTTCTTCCTGTAAAAGTGGCACATTTTTAGTCAAGGTGTCTCGCTTTTGTTAAGCGTCACATTCTGCCCAGCTTAGGTGTGTAAGCACCCAGTTGTGGTACTTGGTGTACCCTATAGACCTAGCCTAAGTGAAAGCACCCAGTTGTGGTACTTGGTGTACCCTATAGACCTAGCCTATGTGTAAGCACCCAGTTGTGGTACTTGGTGTACCCTATAGACCTAGCCTAAGTGTAAGCACCCAGTTGTGGTACTTGGTGTACCCTATAGACCTAGCCTAAGTGTAAGCATCCAGTTGTGGTACTTGGTGTACCCTATAGACCTAGCCTAAGTGTAAGCACCCAGTTGTGGTACTTGGTGTACCCTATAGACCTAGCCTAAGTGTAAGCACCCAGTTGTGGTACTTGGTGTACCCTACAGACCTAGCCTATGTGTAAGCACCCAGTTGTGGTTCTTGGTGTACCCTATAGACCTAGCCTATGTGTAAGCACCCAGTTGTGGTACTTGGTGTCCCCTATAGACCTAGCCTAAGTGTAAGCACCCAGTTGTGGTACTTGGTGTACCCTATAGACCTAGCCTAAGTGTAAGCACCCAGTTGTGGTACTTGGTGTACCCTACAGACCTAGCCTAAGTGTAAGCATCCAGTTGTGGTACTTGGTGTACCCTATAGACCTAGCCTAAGTGTAAGCATCCAGTTGTGGTACTTGGTGTACCCTATAGACCTAGCCTAAGTGTAAGCACCCAGTTGTGGTACTTGGTGTACCCTATAGACCTAGCCTATGTGTAAGCATCCAGTTGTGGTACTTGGTGTACCCTATAAACCTAGCCTAAGTGTAAGCATCCAGTTGTGGTACTTGGTGTACCCTACAGACCTAGCCTATGTGTAAGCATCCAGTTGTGGTACTTGGTGTACCCTACAGACCTAGCCTAAGTGTAAGCATCCAGTTGTGGTACTTGGTGTACCCTATAGACCTAGCCTAAGTGTAAGCATCCAGTTGTGGTACTTGGTGTACCCTACAGACCTAGCCTAAGTGTAAGCATCCAGTTGTGGTACTTGGTGTACCCTATAGACCTAGCCTATGTGTAAGCATCCAATTGTGGTACTTGGTGTAGCCTATAGACTTAGCCTAAGTGTAAGCATCCAGTTGTGGTACTTGGTGTACCCTACAGACCTAGCCTAAGTGTAAGCACCCAGTTGTGGTACTTAGTGTACCCTATAGATTCCGCCTAGAGGGCAGAAGTCTGGTTATTTGCTAGTGGCTACCCATTGTTCGCCGGCTCCGTGGCGATGGCGTTACGGACGCAGCTCGTAATCTCGCATATTCGTGTTCGAAACACGGCTGCAGGAGATTAGGCAGCAAACTGCCTTGCGTTGGTATTTTAGAAATGGTATGGGTGCCGGTCGTTCAGAAAGCAATGGCAAACTACTGAACATATACTTGCCAAGAGATCACAACAGCAAATAATAATATGCTGGTGTTGACTGCGACGTCCTGTAAATGACATGCAACTAACTGTTAACTCATTGTTAATGTCTGATTTTGGACTGCAGTTGTCTGTAATTTGGTTTTATGCTTCAATGTTTGTAGGAACATTAGTTGCCCCGAAGTTGTAGAATGTAATGAATAAAGAGCTTTTTTATTTTGTTGTTCTTGATTTGTTAGTTTAATCTGTGTAAGTTTAGTTTCTGCATTCACTGTTGATATTACTGCCTAATAGTTTAATCCATTGTCTGGGCTTGAAAATAAACAATAGTTCTAGCCCCTGTCTCCAGAACCCTGGAAAATTTTCTTTCTTGTTTCTTTCTCTATTCTTGTAAGTTAGGGGAGGTGAGAGGTTTTCTTTCTTTTTCTTCATTGATCCGAACGCAGTCAGAATTTTGCTCTCTACCTCACATCACCGTAAGGAGTATATAGTATTAGTTTTAACACTCTTTATTATCTATTATTATATTCATCTCTTTTCCCTCTCGACTTTATGAAGAATGAAGATTATGTCTGAAAACTCTCCATTGTGTGTGCATGTATGCGCATTATGGCATCACTCCTTGCTAGTTTATTGGTGTTTGTGCGTGTGTGCATGTGTGTCAAGACATGAATTACACGAACCTCTGAAGTCGGAGGATTCGCCTCCTGGAAAGGGACACTGGTAAACAGGGGAAAGCTATCCCCCAGGAAAATACCACTCCCGTGCACTCAATTGTAGTATCTACTGTTAGTTGTGGGAGCACGTTTGTCAACTACGCTCGAGCTCAAATCGAACGAACGCAAAAGAAGTTTTAAATCAAGACATTGTGCGTAGTGTAACAAGAAGTGAACAACAAAGAAACACGCGCATGCATGCAGTAACCCACCTGATTTCTCACGGTTCTCCTTGGATGCATTTCTGAAACCATACTCTACCGCGGTCGGTTTATTAGGCGGTAACAGAACTGACAGGCTGCTGTTGTCCCCGGAGTACGATGGGTTGTCGCCTCGCCTGGAGATCTGGGACCAACGTCTACTTGGGGTACCTGGAGCGTTTGATGTTTGGTTGCTGACTGGGTCACTTCCTGTGGAGTTCCAAGTTGGTGACGTGGAGTTAGTCTCGTTTTGATTTGCAACTGCGGAAACTGTTAAGGACATCAAGGGGCAGTTAATAACAACAAAACATCTATACTCTAAAACAAATGAAGAAATATGCACGTTTCACTTTCCGATGTCTAGCAAGTTGACATTCTTCTGTTTTCGTTCACTGTACGTTATTCGTGGAACTGACTATTCTTACAGTAAGAAGTATCAAACCCAACTGCTAACATCGGACATTTCAACAAAAAAGCTCTATACAGGGTGTTGAAGCTTGCGTGACTACATGTGGCGAGGCTATGTGTATTGAAAATTTGAGAACCCTTGTTATTGTATTAACTCAAGGTCTTTTACGACGAGCGAATGTTAATCGAGTAATTTGTAGTTTACGTGTATTTGTCTTGTAGCATTAAACACATGTAATGTCATGAGTTGTAGTTGTGAATCTCAAGGTGACAGGGCACACAAGAAATCATTGTGTCGCTGGACTCCGTTGTCTGCCCAACTCATGACTGTGACAGGACTCGGTTGTGTGCCCACCTCATGACTGTGACTGGACTCTGTGTGGAACTGAACCCCTGCCATTCTTGTGAAGAGGTATTGAATGTTAGTCCATGCACGAGATATAAATATAGCTACAAGAAGACGTGTCATACAGAGAAGTATCCCGCTGTGTTATTTCATGTGGGAGATAACCGTTATCTACAAGAAACTATATGAATAGAAGTTTGACAATAAGATGCTATAAATAGCACTTTGTCTACATTGTGATATATAAATAACAGTTTGAATGTCTGGTGCTATATGCAATCCACAACGGAATAGCGCTGTTACATCATTAATAAATAAGATAACAGTTTGACTATACGTAGCAGTTTAAACTATAAAATAGCAATCATGTGTTCATCCATGTTAGAGATAACAGTTTGTTTATAAGATGCCATATACAATCAAGAATTCCTCTTATAGCCCATGCCATGTGACGTTGATGATCATGTTTGTCAGTACCGTGTGGCGTTGATGATCATGTTTGTCCGTGCCGTGTGGCGTCGATAATCATGTTTGTCTGTGCCGTGTGGCGTTGATAATCATGTTTGTCCATGCCGTGTGGCGTTGATGATCATGTTTGTCCATGCCGTGTGGCGTTGATGATCATGTTTGTCCATGCCGTGGTACGTTGATGATCATGTTTGTCTATGCCGTGTGGCGTTGATGATCATGTTTGTCCATACCGTGGTACGTTGATGATCATGTTTGTTCATGCCATGTGGCGTTGATGATCATGTTTGTCCGTGCCGTGTGGCGTTGATAATCATGTTTGTCCATGCCGTCTGGCGTTGATAATCATGTTTGTCCGTGCCGTGTGGCGTTGATAATCATGTTTGTCCCTGCCGTGTGGCGTTGGTGATCATGTTTGTCCATGCCGTGTGGCGTTGATGATCATGTTTGTCCATGCCGTGGTACGTTGATGATTATGTTTGTCTATGCCATGTGACGTTGATGATCATGTTTGTCCATACCGTGGTACGTTGATGATCATGTTTGTCTATGCCATGTGGCGTTGGTGATCATGTTTGTCCATGCCGTGTGGCGTTGATGATCATGTTTGTCCATGCCGTGTGACGTTGATAATCATGTTTGTCCGTGCCGTGTGACGTTGATAATCATGTTTGTCCGTGCCGTGTGGCGTTGATGATCATGTTTGTCTATACCGTGTGGCGTTGATGATCATGTTTGTCCAAACCGTGTGGCGTTGATGATCATGTTTGTCCAAACCGTGTGGCGTTGATGATCATGTTTGTCTATGCCATGTGACGTTGATGATCATGTTTGTCCGTGCCGTTTGGCGTTGATGATCATGTTTGTCCGTGCCGTGTGGTGTTGATGATCATGTTTGTCCATGCCATGTGGCGTTGATGATCATGTTTGTCCGTGCCGTGTGGCGTTGATGATCATGTTTGTCCATGCCATGTGGCGTTGATGATCATGTTTGTCTATGCCATGTGGCGTTGATGATCATGTTTGTCCATGCCGTGTGACGTTGATAATCATGTTTGTCCGTGCCGTGTGACGTTGATAATCATGTTTGTCCGTGCCGTGTGGCGTTGATGATCATGTTTGTCTATACCGTGTGGCGTTGATGATCATGTTTGTCCAAACCGTGTGGCGTTGATGATCATGTTTGTCCAAACCGTGTGGCGTTGATGATCATGTTTGTCTATGCCATGTGACGTTGATGATCATGTTTGTCCGTGCCGTTTGGCGTTGATGATCATGTTTGTCCGTGCCGTGTGGTGTTGATGATCATGTTTGTCCATGCCATGTGGCGTTGATGATCATGTTTGTCCGTGCCGTGTGGCGTTGATGATCATTTTTGTCCAAACCGTGTGGCGTTGATGATCATGTGTGTCTATGCCATGTGGTGTTGATAATCATGTTTGTCCATACCGTGTGGCGTTGATGATCATGTGTGTCCATGCCATGTGGCGTTGATGATCATGTTTGTCTATGCCATGTGGCGTTGATAATCATGTTTGTCCATACCGTGTGGCGTTGATGATCATGTTTGTCCATGCCATGTGACGTTGATGATCATGTTTGTCCGTGCCGTGTGACGTTGATGATCATGTTTGTCCGTGCCGTGTGGCGTTGATGATCATGTTTGTCCGTGCCGTGTGGCGTTGATGATGTTTGTCCATGCCGTGTGGCGTTGATGATCATGTTTGTCCATGCTGTGTGGCGTTGATGATCAGGTTTTTCCATACCGTTTGGCGTAGATGATCATGTTTGTCCATACCGTGTGGCGTTTATGATCATGTTTGTCCATGCCGAGTGGCGTTGATGATCATGTTTGTCCATGCCGTGTGGCTTTGGTGATCATGTTTGTCCATACCGTCTGGCGTTGGTGATCATATTTACCTATACCGTGGTTCGTTTGAGATCGTGTTTGCCCATGCCGTGTGGCGTTGATGATCATGTTTGTCCATGCCGTTTGGCGTTGATGATCATGTTTGTCCATGCCGTGTGGCGTTGATGATCATGTTTGTCCATGCCGTGTGGTGTAGATGATCATGTTTGTCCATACCGTGTGGCGTTGATGATCATGTTTGTCCATACCGTGTGGCGTTGATGATCATGTTTGTCCATACCGTGTGGCGTTGATGATCATGTTTGTCCATGCCGTGTGGCGTTGATTATCATGTTTGTCCATACCGTGTGGCGTTGATGATCATGTTTGTCCATGCCGTGTGGCGTTGATGATCATGTTTGTCCATGCCGTGTGGCGTTGATGATCATGTTTGTCCATGCCGTGTGGCGTTGGTGATCATGTTTGTCCATACCGTCTGGCGTTGGTGATCATATTTACCCATACCGTGGTGCGTTTGAGATCGTGTTTGCCCATGCCGTGTGGAGGTAATGATCATGTTTGTCCATGCCGTGTGGCGTTGATGATCATGTTTGTCTATGCCGTTTGGCGTTGATGATCATGTTTGTCCATGCCCTTTGGCGTTGATGATCATGTTTGTCCATGCCGTGTGGCGTTGATGATCATGTTTGTCCATACCGTGTGGCGTTGATGATCATGTTTGTCCATGCCGTGTGGCGTTGATGATCATGTTTGTCCATGCCGTTTGGCGTTGATGATCATGTTTGTCCATACCGTGTGGCGTTGATGATCATGTTTGTCCATGCCGTGTGGCGTTGGTGATCATGTTTGTCCATACCGTCTGGCGTTGGTGATCATATTTACCTATACCGTGGTGCGTTTGAGATCGTGTTTGCCCACAGCCCTCTGTCTTGTGATCGTGTTTGCCCACAACCCTGTCTTGTGCGCTATAAATCACTTCTGATACAGGTGGTCTTCCGTGACATGATGTGAAACTGTCCAGGATCTTCGCTCTTCGTCTTCCCCTGCCTCTCTTCTTCTCCAACTTTTCGTTGTGCCGACATTCTCCAGCTTCCCCTTCTCACGACATACCCAAAGAATGTGGACAGTTTTCTGATGTGAGTAACAAGTTCTCTTTGTGAGTGAACTTCTTTCAAGATTTCTTCATTGCTCTTTGTGTCCGTCAACGATGTTCCCATCATTCTTCTATAAAACCACATCTCCACAGCCTCCACATTATTCCTCACTTGTGAGTGGATGTGCGATGTGTGAGTTGGTGGGGGGGGGGGGGGGGGTGTGCGTGGATGGGGAATATGTGGTCGATGGAGGTGTGGCTGTGGGATGGGTGGTTGGAGGTGTGGATGGGGAGAGGATGTGTGGGTTAGGATGTGTATGTGGGTGGGCGTGGTATGTGTGGGCTGGTGGGGGTTGTTTGTGGGTGGCGAGTGTGTTTTGGTTGGGGGGACAGGTGAGGGCAGTGTGTGTGGGTGGGGGATGTGCGGGAGGGGGATGGGTCGGTTAGTGGGGTGTGTATGTGGCCCTGGGTGTGTGTGTATGTGTGTGTGTGTGTGTGGGTAGGTGGGTGTGTGTGTGTGTGTGTGTGTGTGGGTGGGGTGATGTATGGGTAGGTGGGAGATGGGCCTCATAACATGGTAATTTGCCTTGTTTATATCTACAACATTCATTTCACAATGTTTATTTTTCTTCCTATGTAAATGTATAATGCTCTTGATGAATGAAAGACGAGTGATTGGAAGGGCCGAATGTAAGACGGGCCTGCGTGCCCAATTTGTGACCCTTTTAAAATAAAGTTGATTTGATTTGATTTTGATTTATTTTCCTCAAATCAACTCACCATACACACACACACGCGCGCGCACTCACGCGCACACACACACACACACACACACACACACACACACACACACACACACACACAAATACAGAGAATATTTTCCGTATTGTGAAATGTTGTGTTTGCTTGAGGTATTCTACATTTAACTTCCTAAAGGCATCTTCCACCTGCTGTGATTAAAGTGCCAAAATATTTAAAAACATTGAATTGTTTCAGACTGGTTCCATGGACTTCAATGTCGCACTTGGGTATACAACTTTTCTTTGTAATAACCATTACCTTTTTTTTGTTATTCAATCTAAGTAGTTTGTTTCGAATTTCTGCTGCAATTATATTTATCATTTTTTTTTTATGTGTTTCATATTCAGCCACCAAAACCAAGTCACCAGTACAACGCAGGTTGTTTACATTATACCAAACAACCAATATTCCTGGCATGTCTCGTACAAATCCCATTACCATTTCACTGTACAAATAGAATAGATCGGGTGATAGTGCATGTTAGCCCGTGTACAAGATAACAGTTACTCTACAAGAAGCCATATACAATCCACAACAGCATCACAGTAGTTCATGTACAACATAGCATTCACTCTAAAAATAATTTCATATTGCATTCAGAATATCAACATAATAGTTAATGTAAGAATTAACAGTTTGTGTTAAAAAATGATATGTAAAGTCAAGTGTATCAATCCATTGACTTTTGGTTTATGTTGATTTTGATCAACACAGAACAATTAGTATAATGAGTCACATCACAAAGATTTTGCTAAGAATTATCATGCAAAGAATGAGGAAGAAGATACAACCTGAAATAGGGGAAGAACAATGCGGGTTTGTAGAAGGAAAGGGAACAGTAAATGCTGTGTATATTCTGCGAACAGTTATTGAACGTGCTATAGAAGTAAACAAGGATATACATCTTTGCTTTATCGACTATACAAAGGCTTTTGATAGCGTTAGACATGTCAGCATGGTGGATATGCTAGCAGATCTACAAATTGATGGGAAAGACATTAGACTTATAAAAAACATATATTGGAAACAACAAGCTGCAATAAGGATTGATAATGAAGTGGGACAGTATCAGCCAATTAAGAGAGGTGTTAGGCAGGGATGTGTAATGTCTCCAGATCTTTTTTCCCTGTACAGTGAAAATATTTTCAGAAATGTAGAGGATATAAATGGAATCAGCATTAGAGGACGAAACATCAATAACATTAGATATGCAGATGATACAGTATTAATTGCAGACAATCCGCAGGACTTGCAACAATTAGTAGATGCGGTTGTTGTACACAGTGAGCAGCTGAGGTTAGAATTAAATTGTAAAAAGACTCAGGTTATGATCGTCAGTAGGAAGGAAGAAGTGCCTCAAAGTAATATACAAGTAAATGGAAATATTCTTCAACAAGTGAATCGGTACAATTATCTTGGAACAGTTATAACATCTGATGGGAGATGCCTTGAAGAGATTAGAACAATAATCGCCATGGCGAAAGTAGCCTTTAGCAAGATGAAAAACATTCTGACCAATAAAAAGATGTCAATTGAAACGAGAAAAAGAGTGTTGAGGGGATACATAGAGCCTGTTCTTGTGTATGGATGTGAAACTTGGACAATGAACAGTCAAGCTGAAAAGCATCTGATGGCTGCAGAAATGTGGTTTCTGAGGAGAATGCAAAGAATACCATGGACAGACAGAAAAACCAATGACCAAGTACTACAGGAGACAAATGAACAACGTAAACTGATTAGAGAAATTAGATGTAGACAGTCAAAATTTTTTGGACATGTTATGAGAAGAAATGGATTGGAGAACTTAGTGACAACTGGCAAGATCGAAGGGAACAGACCAAGAGGAAGACCGAGAGGAAAATACCTGGATGGCTTGGCCACATGGCATGGACGAGACAGGAACACTGAGCTGATCCACGAAATGGTGATCGAGTGAAATGGCGAGACATGACCGCCCACGCGTTCCGGCATGGCACATGATTGATTGATTGATTGATTTGTAGATAATCACATCCATTTTTGGACATATTTTTTTATTCCCAGCTTCTCTAGAACCTCCGTATTTTATTGCACCCCTATGAAATACGACATATTCTTCCGTATATCCACATCTCCAGGGCCTCAATTCGACTTTACATTTGCTTGTTCACCTTCCATGTTATCAGTACCAAAGTTCCTCCAAAAGATAAATGTTCTTGTGAAACTGGACTTCAGAATTCAAATACATCGTTCATGTCTCTCGCCAGCAGGCGAACCCATTCCGACTTCTAGGGTACTTGTAATTTACGTGCCCAAGTCAAGGACGAGAAGATAACATTTTAGTCTAAATGACCAGTGATGGGGTTGAACCCGCTACCTCGGCATCAGCACACTGGAACTTTCAGAGCAAGCGCTCTTAATTAGATGCAACAACTAAAGTTATGCGGATATATGAGGTAACATAACTCCTTCTTGAACGGTGTGTCAGGGCGGACAGTGGAGGGGACGTGCGCAAGAGGAAGACAACATTGCATGTTGTGGGAGAAGGGTAACATTCTGAGGGGTCTTTGAGACAGACTATTTGGGCCAACCACAAACGCACAATACGGAGTATTACAGATTCACAATGGCCACCCTGGGTGTCATAATCAGACAAGAGGTTGTGTTTTGTCAGAGACGTGTCTGTAACGCACAGCTAGCCCAGGTAGAGTTACAGAAATAAGTGTATGGATTATGCAGATTCACGCATGTAATCGGGACACCTGGTTCATTTAAAATCTCGCTAGGACATCATGACTTAATCTCACCTTCAGGTAGCAGCCACGCGGCAATCAGACATGTGATGATGAGGGTGGTGCAGCGGGTAAGTTTCGGGCGGCAGGTGCGTAAGCGGGTGTGGATGCCGGTGCCTTCACCTCTGCTAGGGCGTAAACAGTTACAGCCGTCATTGCTGCTGCTGCTGGAGCGTGGACATTTACAGCCGTCACTGCTGGGGTCTCTACGGCTGCTGGAGCGTGGACAGTTACAGTCGTCACTGCTGGAGTCTCTACGGCTGCTTGGGTCAGCTGGATTCATGTGCATTGTTGGAGGTCTGATACTCTGAGCTGTTTTCACATCTCCGTTGTGGTCCTTGTTACTATTGTTGTTATTATTGCTGCTGAGTTGAAGTTGCAGTTCTTGTTCTTGTTACGCCGTTCTTATTGCTGTCGTTGCTGCAATCAGCGGGTGATCAGCTGGCGGAAAAGTTAGAGCTAAAGCCTCTCCAATTTGGAGACACGAATTCTAAATCTGATAATGAAATGTAGTTAATTTATCAGAGACAATCGGCAACGAATGAATGCGAGCAGTTGTTGGTGTGCAATTGTAACAACTGGCCCGGCAGTAAGTAAAATAACAAGTGTAATGGCTAAAGTAACAATTAGAAGAAACACATTACGCGTAACAACTTGTTCTATGTGGGCACAACTAGTTCTCTGAGACTGGGTGCAGAACAGTGAAGTTGTCTTGATCACAAACTTAGTCAAGTATGAACATATTTTGATTTGCTTTGTACTTGATGAATTGACAGACACTGAATGAATTATATTTATAGTGCCAGTTGCGCTTCGTTCAGCTGTTGTTCCACTTGTATTACTGGCGGTATTTCTGTCGGTGATTGTCATCTGATCGGTGATTTATCTGATGGGGATATCAGACCTGGTCTGATCGTTTCCTTGTTTAAGTAGCGATGTTCTCTAGTGTCGCTACAGAGATGGCAGATCTGAAAAAGAAGAACAATACATATAAACATCAGGATTCTAATTGTTGCTGGTAGACAATGTTGCAACATGTCGCATGTAAATGTCCTTGTTGTATTTCTTTTTTCCGTAGATGCGATTCTTTGTTGTTTTACACATAGCCACACAAACAGACTTGGGAGAGGGGGCGGGGGCAGACCTGATAAACTTACCGGCCGAGAAAGAGATAAATGAGGTTCTGGATTGTGTTGAGTCCACAACTGAAATCACACCACTCAGGACATTCCCATACGTGCCCCTCCCTCACCTTCAACAGTCAGCGAAGAATCCTTATACTAATGCACTATTTTTCTGATTATGTGTCTGTATGACTTTTTCTCGGCGTATAGATTGTATGCCAGATCTTCTGGTCCCTCCTTGCCGCACCTTCTCTCCAGGTTATAACGATGAATGTGTTCATCCCCGCTGTACACATAGACATATGCACATGGTCGTCAAGAGCCCCGACCACGTCTGCCTTATCATGTACCAGTAACCCACCCAAGGGGTGCAGACTCAGCCAATCTGTCCGCCTGCTCGTTTCCCAGCACACCAGCATGTCCTGGGGTGGGAAAGATCCAACAGATGCTATCAATCTTTGACTTGTGAATTGAGGGCTGCTACTCTGCACGACCCACCCTTGGGATAATGGCGGTAGAAAAAAACAGGGGTACACAGAGCAACATAATGCTGGGGGGGGGGTGATAGCGGGTAGCCTAAGATGATGGCAGCATGATATTTCATAATCGTTAAAGAGAGAGAGAGAGAGAGAGAGAGAGAGAGAGAGAGAGAGAGAGAGAGAGAGAGAGAGAGAGAGAGACCTGCCACCCAATGATGTTGCAAGAAAATCAGACGCACGGAGAAGCATCATCTATCTTAGCCGGCTGGCATGGCACTTGATGATGATAAACCATTACGATAATTGTATGTCTGCAATAGTTAAATCTATCGTTGGCAAATTGCCACAATGTTTACCCCAAAAACATCAACATGAGCAAACACAACAAGCACAGAGTGTTGCATGTAGAGTACACAGAACTCAACACTCGAGTTGGCCTGCCTTCCCGCCAAACAGGCATCTTGTAGGCATTCAGCAACGGTTCCCCGGGTGTCTGGGCGCGCTGTTTAAAGATTAACAAACAAGATTACTCAGACTTCTGGAAATGTTGCTTCAGCTCAACAACAACAACAAATCTTCAAAAGTGGTCATAAAACTTATGACGACATTAGAGAAGATTCCACGCTGAATGTGTTTACAAAATACCGAAACGAACCAGACTTGGCTATCAATATTATGTGTAAGACGTCAGATGGTTTGAAACAACCGTATGGCAGATCCTATGTCTTTCATGATGTTAGGTGTCTGCCTCCCTTCCTTGAAGATGTTCCTAGAAAATATAATTCTCATGTGCGCTGCCAGCTGACGTAAGCGTACGTCTTTGTCCCACAGATCTCGGCCATTCGTGTCATAGAAAATAATAACAGACCAATTCCTATAATGCTAACTGGCACTTTTTCAGGGGGCTGGGTCGTACCAACAATCATCATCATCATGTGTCCTGCCGAGAGGCGTAGGCTTTCATGTATCTCCGCAAATCTCGGTGCTTGGTATTGTGGGTCAGTTCTATGGACGTGACTTCCCCGTGCCATCATCCGAAGCCACCCACATCATGTGCCTCTGTCTCTTCCACAGCTCTCCTCTCCAGTCGTCGCGATATTCTCCAATGCGCTCCTTCTCATCACATAAGTAGACTAGGCTGTTTGTCTCTTTCTTATAGATTTATATCATGTTTTTCTTTCGTCAGCCTTCTGATAGGCACATTAACAGTTCAATCAATCAATCAATCATGTGCCATGCCGGAAAGCATGGACGGTCATGACTCGCCATTTCACTCGAACACCAGAGTCGTGGATCAGCTCAGTGTTCCTGTCTCGACCATGCCATGTGGCCAAGCCATCCAGGTATTTTCCTCTCTGTCTTCCTCTTGGTCTGTTCCCTTCGATCTTGCCAGTTGTCACCAAGTTCTCCAATCCATTTCTTCTCATAACATGTCCAAAAAATTTTGACTGACTGCGTCTAATTTCTCTATTCACTTTACGATGTTCATGTGTCTCCTGTAGTACTTGGTCATTGGTTTTTCTGTCTGTCCATGGTATTCTTTGCAATTATCAGTTCAAGGTATGCATAATATTCGTCTCAGAAACTACATTTCTGGTGACTCCATGCTCGCCACTCGGACATATAATGAGGTTGCTACAGGTTTCACTAGTACTGGAACTCCTCGCTGGCTGTTGAAGATGAGAAAGGAGCACGTATGGGAATGTCCCGAGTGATGTAATGTTCTGAACGTTCTTTACGCTGTGACGTTGTTTACGCTGTGATGTTCTTCATGTTCTTTACTCTGTGATGTTGTTTACGCTGTGATGTTGTTTACGCTGTGATGTTGTTTACGCTGTGATGTTGTTTACGCTGTAACGTTGTTTACGCTGGGACGTTGTTTACGCTGGGACGTTGTTTACGCTGTGATGTTCTTTACGCTGGGACGTTGTTTACGCTGTGATGTTCTTTACGCTGGGACGTTGTTTACGCTATGATGTTGTTTACGCTGGAACGTTGTTTACGCTGTGATGTTGTTTACGCTGTGATGTTCTTTACGCTGTGATGTTCTTTACGCTGTGATGTTGTTTACGCTGTGATGTTCTTTACGCTGTGATGTTGTTTACGCTGGAACGTTGTTTGCGCTGTGATGTTCTTTACGCTGTGATGTTCTTTACGCTGTGATGTTGTTTACGCTGTGATGTTGTTACGCTGTGATGTTCTTTACGCTGTGATGTTCTTTACGCTGTGATGTTGTTTACGCTGTGATGTTCTTTACGCTGTGATGTTCTGAACGTTCTTTACGCTGTGTTGTTCATGTTCTTTACGCTGTGATGTTCTCCACGTTCGTCCACACTGCCACACTGGCGTGTCGCACAGTACTACGGTTGACAATGTGAACCATTGACCTCTACATGGGTCCACACTGCCACATTAGTGTGTCCCACAGTACTACGGTTGACAATGTGAACCATTGACCTCTACATGGGTTTTATTATTTTGTTTTTGGCCTTCGCTCTCTTTGATCTCAAGCGTAGTGCACAGACGTGCTGCTAATTGTAGTGTACTGAACTGTATTAACTTTACCTATTACCAGTGTCCCTCGCCATCAGGCGAAGCCACTCCCACTTCAGAGGTACTTGTAATACACATCCCCAAGTCAAGGACTAGAAGTCAACGTTTTACTCCAACTGACCTGTGTAGGAGTTTGAACCCGCTACCACGGCATGACGACACCGGAAATTTAAGAGCCATCGATATTATCCATTCAACCATGCTGACCTACCGTCTCCAAAGGTCAAACCTTGTGTTAGGAGAATTGAAGCAGCAGAAGTGAAATGGCCGAGCACAATCATGGATGTGGCAAGAAATGTCCAGATCAGAAATCATGTTTCAGTGACCACGATGTCACAACGAACGAGTCAATGAAACATAAAGCAAGTAGAAGAAGTAAGCGTGCTGAGACCAGGCACACAAACAGCACAACGAAAGCATGTACTCTACCTCTCAACTGCGCCAAGCCAGGTGAATCATATATCTCCGCAGATCCCGGTGCTCGGTATTGTGGGTCAGTTCCGTGGACGTGACTTCCCCTTGCCATCATTCATATATCTCCGCAGATCCCGGTGCTCGGTATTGTGGGTCATTTCCATGGACGTGACTTCCCCTTGCCATCATTCATATATCTCCGCAGATCCCGGTGCTCGGTATTGTGGGTCGGTTCTATGGACGTGACTTCCCCGTGCCATCATTCATACATCTCCGCAGATCTCTGTGCTTGGTATTGTGGGTAGGTTCTATGGACGTGACTTCCCTGTGCCATCATTCATACATCTCCACAGATCTCGGTGCTTGGTATTGTGGGTCAGTTCCATGGACGTGACTTCCCCGTGCCAGCATGCATGTATCTCCGCAGATCTCGATGCTCGGTATTGTGGGTCGGTTCTATGGACGTGACTTCCCCGTGCCATCATTCATACATCTCCGCAGATCTCTGTGCTTGGTATTGTGGGTAGGTTCTATGGACGTGACTTCCCTGTGCCATCATTCATACATCTCCACAGATCTCGGTGCTTGGTATTGTGGGTCAGTTCTATGGACGTGACTTCCCTGTGCCATCATTCATACATCTCCACAGATCTCGGTGCTTGGTATTGTGGGTCAGTTCTATGGACGTGACTTCCCCGTGCCATCATCCGAGGCCACTCACATCATGTGCCTCTGTCTCTTCCACAGCTCTCCTCTCCAGTCGTCGCGATATTCTCCAATGCGCTCCTTCTCATCACATGAGTAGACAAGGCTGTTTGTCTCTTTCTTATAGATTTATATCATGTTTTTCTTTCATCAGCCTTCTGATAGGCACATTAGCAGTTCAATCAATCAATCAATCAACCATGTGCCATGCCGGAACGCGTGGACGGTCATGACTCGCCATTTCACTCGATCACCAGAGTCGTGGATCAGCTTAGTGTTCCTGTCTCGACCATGCCATGTGGCCAAGCCATCCAGGTATTTACTTCTCAGTCTTCCTCTTGGTCTGTTCCCTTCGATCTTGCCAGTTGTCACCAAGTTCTCCAATCCATTTCTTCTCATAACATGTCCAAAAAATTTTGACTGTCTGCGTCTAATTTCTCTATTCACTTTACGATGTTCATGTCTCTCCTGTAGTACTTTGTCATTGGTTTTTCTGTCTGTCCATGGTATTCTTTGCAATTATCAGTTCAAGGTATGCATAATATTCGTCTCAGAAACTCCATTTCTGGTGACTCCATGCTCGCCACTCGGACATATAATGAGGTTGCTACAGGTTTCACTAGTACTGGAACTCCTCGCTGGCTGTTGAAGATGAGAAAGGAGCACGTATGGGAATGTCCCGAGTGATGTAATGTTCTGAACGTTCTTTACGCTGTGACGTTGTTTACGCTGTGATGTTCTTCATGTTCTTTACTCTGTGATGTTGTTTACGCTGTAACGTTGTTTACGCTGTGATGTTGTTTACGCTGTGATGTTGTTTACGATGTGATGTTCTTTACGCTGGGACGTTGTTTACGCTGTGATGTTGTTTACGCTGGAACGTTGTTTACGCTGTGATGTTGTTTACGCTGTGATGTTGTTTACGCTGTGATGTTCTTTACGCTGTGATGTTGTTTACGCTGGGACGTTGTTTACGCTGTGATGTTCTTTACGCTGTGATGTTGTTTACGCTGTGATGTTCTTTACGCTGGGACGTTGTTTACGCTGTGATGTTGTTTACGCTGGAACGTTGTTTACGCTATGATGTTGTTTACGCTGTGATGTTCTTTACGCTGTGATGTTGTTTACGCTGTGATGTTCTTTACGCTGTGATGTTCTGAACGTTCTTTACGCTGTATTGTTCATGTTCTTTACGCTGTGATGTTCTCCACGTTCGTCCACACTGCCACACAGGTGTGTCCCACTGTACTACGGTTGACAATGTAAACCATTGACCTCTACATGGGTCCACACTGCCACACAGGTGTGTCCCACTGTACTACGGTTGACAATGTGAACCATTGACCTCTACATGGGTTTTATTATTTTGTTTTTGGCCTTCGCTCTCTTTGATCTCAAGCGTAGTGCACAGACGTGCTGCTACTTGTAGTGTACTGAACTGTATTAACTTTACCTATTACCAGTGTCCCTCACCATCAGGCGAAGCCACTCCCACTTCAGAGGTACTTGTAATACACATCCCCAAGTCAAGGACGAGAAGTCAACGTTTTACTCCAACTGACCTGTGTAGGAGATTGAACCTGCTACCACGGCATGACGACACCGGAAATTTAAGAGCCATCGACATTATCCATTCAACTATGCTGACCTACCGTCTCCACGGGTCAAACCTTGTGTTAGGAGAACTGAAGCAGCAGAAGTGAAATGGCCGAGTAGAATCATGGATGTGACAAGAATAGTCAAGATCAGAAATCATGTTTCAGTGAGCACGATGTCACAACGAACGAGTCAATGAAACATAAAGCAAGTAAAGGAAGCAAGCATGCTGAGACCTGGCACACAAACAACACAAAAGAACGCATATACTCTACCTCTCAACTGCGCCAAGCCAGGTGAATATAAACCACGAGAACATTAATACAGAACTTTACACATTACGAATATACGGACAAGGGCTAAACAAATACAAGAATACTTTCTATGAATCATGTCACACACAACGACATTTTTATTGCGGGTAACATTTATCAGTGACAGCACAAACACTAGTACTGACATGACCGGGCTGGCACCTTGCCATCTTGATATTTTGTGAAATAGAATTATACCTAGAGACCGTGTGCTGCCCTCTCTCTCTCTCTCTCTCTCTCTCTCTCTCTCTCTCTCTCTCTCTCTCTCTCTCTCTCTCTCTCTCTCTCTCTCTCTCTCTCGGCCTGTATAGTTACTCCACAGGAAAGGAAACGCTAATATGTCTGGCACAAGCCAAGCTGCAAAAGCTGATGGATCAGCAAAGCAATGCTCTAACTGCCTGCCTGTCAGAGCTTACATCCTAGACCAGTTGCCGACCAAGGCTTAGGGCCTGATCTGCCCTGCCATGACATTTAGTCTTTAGGTTGCATTTCCTCGCACTAGGACAAGGCTTCTACAATCCCAATTGTGTTCCTCCGCCCGAAGCCGTTAACACAATGTAGGGTGTCGGGTTTGGTGAGCGCCGCCCAAATTCCGAACCAACAGACAGCAGGTAGTATCCTCTTTGCTTTATTAACTACACAAAAGCTCTCGATAGAGTAAGACATGTCAACATGATCAAGATATTTGCAGATCTGCAAATTGATGGGACAGAATTGAAACTAGCAAACGCAGGTCAGAGAGCCGAATGGATAAGAACGCGCGTTCTTAAACATCCGATGTGCTGATGCCGAGGTAAGAGGTTCAATCCCTACACCGGACAGCTGGACTAAAATGTTGACCTATTGTCCCTGATATGGAGACGTAAATTATAAGTACCTCTGAAGTCGGAGTGAGTTCGCCTGATGGCGAAGGACACTGTTAATAGCGAAAGTTCATTCACACGCAAAATTCAGTGCAGCACTACAGGAGGTAGTGTGTATGGAGTACGCGTGAATTGAAAACGAGCGAGCACAGAATACAAATAAAACAGACTTGTAAAAAACATATATTGGAGACAAGACGCTGCCATCAAGATTGATAATGAAGTAGGTCAATATCAGCCTGTTAAGAGAGGTGTTAGGCAGGGATGTGTAATGTCTCCAGATCTTTTTTCCCCTGTACAGTGAAAATATTTCCAGAAATGTAGAAGATATTACAGGAAACATCATTGCAGGGACGTAACATCAATAACATTAGATATGCGGATGGTACAGTATTGATTGCAGACAATTAGCATTATCTGCAACATTTAGTAGATGTGGTTGTTGCACACAGTGAACATCTAGGGTTAGAATTAAATTGTAAGAAGACACAGATTATGGTCGTCACTGGGAAGAAGGAAATACCATAATGTAATATACAAGTAAATGGGAATATTCTGAGCAAGTGAATCGGTACAATTATTTCGGAACAGTCATAACATCTGACAGGAGATGCCTTGAAGAGATTAGAACAAGAATCACCATGGCGAAGACAGCCTACTGCAAGATGAAAAACATACATAAAAATATTTGCAACGTCAAAAAAAAGTTTTGAAGTGCTACATAGAACATGTATGGAACTTATGTTATATAACTTTTGTATGCGTGTGAGGTGTGGACAATGAGCAGACAAGCTGAAAAGCATCTGATGGCTTTGGAAATTTGGTTTCTGTGGAAAATGCAAAGAATACCATGGACATAAAGAAAAACCAAAGACCATGCCCCATAAGAAACAAATGAAAATCGTACACTGATTAGAGAAATTAGACGTAGACGGTCAAAATGTTTTGGACACGTTAAGAGAAGAAATAATTGGAGAACTTCTTAACAACAGGCAAGATCGAGTGGAAGAGAACAAGGGGAAGGCAGAGAAGAAAATAAATGGATGGCTTGGGCACGTGGTATGGTCGAGACAAGAACACTGAGCTGATCCACGACTCTGGTGATTTTGTGAGATGGCGAAAGATGGCCGTCCAAGTTTATCGGCATGGCATGCACTGAATGAATGAATCGTCTACTGTCATACAGTAGCTCAGTCATATCTGACTTAGACATGAAAGACTGACAAACATACCAAATAGGAAAGAACAATCGTAACAGGCAGAGATCGACAGTAAATCCGAATGTGGCACAGAAAGACTGAGCAACTTAGATGTGTTTCATGAAGTGGAACTTGGTTTTGTCGCACAACATCAACACACTCAGCCCGTTCCCTTTCTGGGGCTGGCTGGACCCACCTAGAACTGTGGACATGGGGCTGGCTGGAAGAATCTGGAACTGTGGACATGGGGCTGGCTGGAAGAATCTGGAACTGAGGACATGGGGCTGGCTGGAAGAATCTGGAACTGTGGACATGGGGCTGGCTGGAAGAATCTGGAACTGTAGACATGGGGTTGGCTGGAAGAATCTGGAACTGTAGACATGGGGCTGGCTGGAAGAATCTGGAACTCCGGGCATGGGGCTGGCTGTACTCACATGGAAATGTGGACCTGTGGCTGGTGGTACCCACCTGGAGCTGTGAACGTGAGGCTGATTGGGTCCATCAAGAACTGTGGACGAGGGGCTGGTTAGGTCCACCTAGAATTGTGGACCTGAGGCTGACTAGACCCACCTTGAACTGTGGACCTGGGTCAGGTTAAACCCACATAGAAATGTGGACCTGGGGCTGGCTAGACCCACCTAGAACTGTGAACCTGGGTCTGGTTGAACCCACATAGAACTGTGGACCTGGGGCTGGCTAGACCCACCTGGAACTGTGAACCTGGGTCTGGTTGAACCCACCTAGAACTGTGGACCTGGGACTGGCTAGACCCACCTAGAACTGTGGACCTGGGGCTGATTAGGTCCACCTAGAACTATTGACCTGGGGCTGGCTGTACCCACCTGGAACTGTAAACGTAAGGCTGGTTGAGTTCACCTGGAACTGTGGACATAGGGCTGTTAGGTCCACCTGTAACTGTGAATCTAGGGCAGGTTGGGTCCACCTGGAACTGTGTTCCTTGGGCTGGCTAGACCCACCTGGAATTATGGACCTAGGGCTGGTTGGATCCATCTGGAACTGTGGATCTGGGGCTTGTTGGGTCCACCTTGAAACGTTAACCTGGGGCTGATTGGACACACCTGGACCCGTGGAGCTGGTTATTGTTGGGGCCACCTGAAACTGTGGATCTAAGGATAGTTAGGTCACCTAGAACTGTAGACCTGGAGCTGGTTGAACCCACCTGGACCTTGAGCTTGTTGGGTCCACCTGGACCTGTGGACCTGGTTATTGTTGGGGCCACCTGAAACTGTGGATCTAAGGCTGGTTAGGTCACCTAGAACTGTAGACCTGGAGCTGGTTGAATCCACCTGGAGTTTGAGCTTGTTGGGTCCACCTGAAACTGTGGACCTAGGGCTGGTTGGACCCACCTGGAACTGTGGATCTAAGGCTGGTTGGGTCCACCTAGAACTGTAGTCCTGTGGCTGGTTGGACCCACCTGGAACTGTGGACCTAGGGCTGGTTGGACCCACCTGGAACTGTGGATCTAAGGCTGGTTGGGTCCACCTAGAACTGTAGTCCTGTGGCTGGTTGGACCCACCTGGAACTGTGGACCTAGGGTTGATTGGACCCACCTGGAACTGTGGATCTAAGGCTGGTTGGGTCCACCTAGAACTGTAGTCCTGTGGCTGGTTGGACCCACCTGGAACTGTGGACCTAGGGCTGGTCGGACCCACCTGGACCCTGATTCATAAACCAACATTGAAGTCGTCAATCTACACAGCCCTAATGAATGACATATTTCCCAACAACAAAAAAGTCAGGGCTCAAGTGTCGATGCCATGGCATGGAAAATAAATCCGCAGGTACTGATTGACACTCAGAAGTAGATTAAAGAAGTGGAGATTAGAGAACAAACTGGACAATATAAACATTGACAGTCATCGTGTGGTCACACTCGGATTAGAACATGTCCTCTCAATCTTCGACACACGGCGAACTAGACACCCCCAAAATAGTGTCTTCCCACTCGCCATGACTGCGTCATCACTTTAAACCTGTAACGTAATGTCTCTAATGAAACTGTTATTTCCTCTGAACTTTACAGGATGTCTGTAATGAGAGGGCTACATGCTCTATCCGACTACAGAATGTCTGTAATGAGACGGCTACACCCTCTGTCCAACCACATAGATGATGCTAACACTGCCCACAAACAGATCAATCGTAGATCGCAAAGGACTCTGGAAAATGTGCGAGACAGATGGTCTAGTTTCATAACACCCACACACAGCTCCGTGACGATGTTGCAAGACAGATGTTTCGGTCATAACAGAAAACTACGTGCAGTCAGCATATCATAAGCAGCATTGGTACATAGTGGAACGGAAATAGGAGACCGAGCCTGCTAGCGAAGAATTAGTGAGATTGCAGGGGCAACAACCCTCAGCCTTCACACAGCCCACACAGGACACAAGAAGCCGCCGTGGCTGAATGGCTAGCATGCTTACATACCGATCGGTGGTCCTGTGTTCGAATCTAGATAACATAATCTGGCAATTCTACCCAGCCCATAATACCAGTACCAGAAAGCCGTAAAGGCAGGCGGCGTGATATGATCACAACACCCACTGGGAATCCATTGGTATAACAAGAATATGGGACCAGCATTATATAGCCAGAACACCTCAAGGTGAGCACAAGATTGCTGTTTTCTTGACTGAGGAGAATTAAACTTCAAACCGTAGTGTTGAGTTGAGTTGAGTCAAGAACCGACATCATAGTACACGAAACATTCCCACACGTGCTCCGTCCTCATCTTCAACAGCCAGCGAAGAGTCCAAATACTAATCGTACTAGTAGCAGTCTGATTATGTATCCTTGGTGTTCTGAGCGTCAGCCAGATCTTCTGGTCACTCCCTGCAGCACTACTCTCTCCAGCCCATGATGATCTATCTGTTTTTCTGCACTATACCCACGATCCCTGCAAGTTCCAAATTCCAAAGTCGGTCGGTCAGTCCTACCTGGCATAGCACGAAGCTATCCAGCAGGCGACCAGTGGAAGTGACATGGTGGTTAGTAGCAAATATACATGGGTTAAGTAGGTAAGGAACCTACGTCTGGTCTAGCAAACCGGTAGGGAATTTACTTGATCCTAAAAATTCTGCTCAAGATTTATGGAGAAAATTGGAGGAAAGGTGCTAGTCACGGCGCTGGAACTCCAATTAACTCTCCCTACGACGCCTAACGGCATAAGTGGAAGAAACAACAACAACAACAACCCGCGATCCCATAGGGTCCCGACCACGTCTGTCTTATCATGCACCAATACCCCACCAAGCGGTGCAGACCCAGCCAATCTGTACGCCTGATCGTTTCCCAACTCACCAGTTTGTCCTGGGGGTAAAATCCAACAGATGCTCTCTATTTGCGATTGTTGAATGGAAGCCTGCCACTCCACCAGACACCTTTCTCATCATACTTTGTGAGTCTGTTACAATCACGACAAGAATTAGTGATAACTGACAAACGTGATGTGGAACAGAGTCAAGGAAAGACAGCGAGATAAATACCTAGATGACATATATTCCTACAGTGGCATCCTCTGGGCTCAAACTGCTACTGTAGAGATCTATCTATCCCGTAACAAGGCTGAGATGGCGCTAATTAAGCAACCATCACACGATATTACTCTAGACGTAACTGGCTGACAAAGAAACACACAAGCAACTATTGTATCTGGGGTGGGGTGTATCTAGTTCATGCCCTTCATACTCTAATGACGTCGATCATAGTAAATTAATATTCAGAGCACGTGCAGTATAATTTATTTCTGAGGTACGACGTGCCTAAATACGATGTCACAAAACACATGTTATCTTTCAACACCTGAGCTCACGTAATATACGAGGTGGATTCAAGTGAAAACCTTAAAAGTTCTTTTATTTCGGGGGAGGGGAGGAGGGGTGAATATAGTCTGAAAAGGTACAGAACAACTGTATTATTTTTCGATGTAGTTACTCAGCACTGCGTTCAATGCAAGTCCTCCAGCGCCGATAAAGTGCTTGGATTCGTATAGAAAACATATCTCTTGGTCGCGTGTGTAACCACTCATGCACCACCTGCTGTATCTCTTCATCAGACCGAAAAGTCGTTGAGTTATCCAGTTATCCTTATGACGTCACTGTATTTGTCTGCACCGTGATATATATATATAAGATATATATATATATCTATATATATATATCTATATATATATATCTATATATATATATATATATATATATATATATATATATATATATATATATATATATATATATATATATATATATAGTGCATGCCCCTTGCAGGACGTTCAATTAAAATCTCTGGTTCTCTTTCAGGAGACCCGGGTTCGAATCCTACGTAAGGTGTAAATTTATTTTCTTTCGGGAGCAAATAGAAAACCCTAACCTGTTTGCGGCGACTGCTCTAGCCAGGCGGCCTTAATTCCTCAGGCTCCAGACCCTTACGTCCTACACCGAAATGATTGTGGGGTTTTTTAAAATAAATCCGTTCCAAGTTTTGTATTTACCTTTTATGTTGCGTGAACTCCACAGAGGATGAATACAAAACTTGGAACGGCAATATTTTCAAATACCCCATGGCCATTAAAAATACAGTACAGCCTAAATAAGCTGTGGATGGCAATGGTTTGCTATTGCTGTCTGAGGGGGAATTCAGCTTGTAAGTCCAGCTGATCGATATATGAGATGAGCCCCCTTACCTCGCCATCAGGGCACAGGAAGCTTAAGACCTAGAGCGCGTTTATCATTTCGCGCTCTGTTAGTGTACCTGTAAGACCCTATGGAAAATGTGCGAGAGCGGCGGTTCAATTACATAACACTCACACACAGATGGTTCGCTCATAACATAAAACTACGCACAGACAGCATGTCACAAACAGCAGTGATAATATGAGATAACAGGGGCAACAACTCCCAGCCTTCACGCAGCCCACACAGGGTCTCAGAAGCCGCCGTGGCTGAAGGGCTAGGATGCTTACTTGCCGCCGCCTAGGATGCTTACTTGCCGCCGAATACAATACATTTCTGCCTGTTAGTCTACCTCTGTTTTATTGTCTGTGTGCAATAAGAATACAATAATACTGTGTACCTGAATGTTTATTGTCTGTGTGCAATGAGAATACAATAATACTGTACACCTGAATGTTTATTGTATGTGTGCAATGAGAATACAATAATACTGTGTACCTGAATGTTTATTGTATGTGTGCAATGAGAATACAATAATACTGTGTACCTGAATGTTTATTGTCTGTGTGCAATGAGAATACAATAATATTGTGTACCTGAATGTTTATTGTCTGTTTATTGTATGTGTGCAATGAGAATACAATAATATTAGTACCTGAATGTTTATTGTCTGTGTGCAATGAGAATAAAATAATACTGTGTACCTTAATGTTTATTGTCTGTGTGCAATGAGAATACAATAATATTAGTACCTGAATATTTATTGTCTGTGTGCAATGAGAATACAATAATACTGTGTACCTGAATGTTTATTGTCTGTGTGCAATGAGAATACAATAATACTGTGTACCTGAATGTTTATTGTCTGTGTGCAATGAGAATACAATAATACTGTATACCTGAATGTTTATTGTCTGTGTGCAATGAGAATACAATAATATTAGTACCTGAATGTTTATTGTCTGTGTGCAATGAGAATACAATAATACTGTGTACCTGAATGTTTATTGTCTGTGTGCAATGAGAATACAATAATACTGTATACCTGAATGTTTATTGTTGTCACCGCCTCACCGTTAGATATATTAGTGAGAGGGCTACAACTCCAGCCCAAGGGAGAGAACAGAGCCCGAGTAATCTAGAGCCTTCTAGAAGGACTGGTCAATGGGTCCAGGGTTCCGTGGACACTGATGTGGCCCGCCTATTGCGGGGTCCACGAGGAACTCGGACAGAGTTACCACCCGTGTCGGAATGGGACACGTGTGGACCGGCAGAGGACAGACGGACTTGAGAGAGGCAACAGGGCCTGCCTTTGAGGGACTCTATAGATATCAATAGATATATAGACATAGGCTAGATAGTTTGCTAGACTGTTGAATGATACTTATGTGTTTGATGTTCACTATTTGGGATATGTAATATAGCGCGGGTCTGTTTACCCACTGCGCCAACGCATACTGTATATGTAAATACAATAAATATTCGATCTCATAACGAACAGATTTATTGTTTGCCTGTATGAACCCAAGTTTAGTTACCTAGATACGAGCAAGACTATGACAGGCTTTTTGGGGGCTAGTTTTCCGGTTTTGGCATAAAATGTTTTGTGAAAATTCTGTTAATTGCCATGTAAAATTACTTAATTGATCATATCACATTGAGTTGTTTAAACCAAAAGAATTGTTAACTTACAAGTTTACAAAAATTAGTAGCTATCTAGCAATAAAGTAGGATTAATCTGAGTCCCTCAGCAGTATCTCAGCAGTGCCTAAGCAGTGTGCCTCATTATTGTGATTTGTAAACTATTTTTGACATGACTGTGACATTTTTTGACTGTTACTAATGTTTTCTCACTCTACGAGCAGATTGTTCCGTGAATAGTGCCGCGTGCAACCTATGTAACCTTTACAACAGTGGCGAGATTACAAGACAAGCTTTCTGGGACAACATCGGCGAGTTCTCTAATTGAAAGCTAAGTTTCATGTCATACCCATTGTAACTCTAAGCTGTACTTCTCATCTTTCATCAATGTATTATGTTGTTTCATATTGATTTGGTTGCATATTCATGACCTTGTCACCAACATAACCTTGCATTTTGATTTACACATTAATAAGTAAGGGAGTTAACCAAATTTTCGACTACACAACATTTTTTTCTAAGGGATTTAACTTTATAAACATTACAAACAAGTAAAACACAAAATGTCTTCCTTAGATAAATGCATTGAGCAAGGAATAAAGTTAGGTTATAAAGAAGAGAAATTGTCAGAATGGGCACAGAAAACGCACGCAGAAAACATTGCCCGTGAACAAAGAGCGATAGAACGAGAAGAAAAGAAATTTCAAATGGAGGCAGAAGAAAAGAAATTTCAGATGGAGGCAGAAGAAAAGAAAATTCAGATGCAGATGGAGGCAGAAGAAAAGAAAATTCAGATGCAGATGGAGGCAGCAGAAAAGAAATTACAAATGGAGCTCGACGCAGCGGCCAAGCAAGCCCAATTGAATGCTGATACACAAGTGAAACTAAAACAGATGGAGTTTGAGTCTAACGCAGAAATATCTATAAATAAGCTAAGAAGCAAAGAGGAAGAACAAAAATATAATAAGTATAAAGGCCTCGTGAAAGCGTTCTGCTCAGGAGATTCCATCAGCGCCTACTTGGAAAATTTCGAGTGTCTCATGGCCTACCATAAGATCATTAAATCAGATTGGGCATTTATTCTAATGAGGAACTTAGCTCTTGAACCACTAAAAGTAATAGAGACAGTACCACAGGAGATGCGTAAAGACTATGATTACTTAAAACAACGCATTCTCCAACATTTTTCTTTAGATACTGCAGGTTACCAACAACAATTTGCCAAATTATCACCACAACCAAACCAAACCTTTATAGATTATGTCAGTACAGTTCAAGACGTATGCACAAAATGGATCAACTCGGCTAAAACCAACAATAGCCATGACAAACTTAAAGAGCTTATTATTATAGACAAAATAGTTAGCACCATCCCCACACCTTTTGCCAAGTTCTTAAAACAAATGGATTGCAAAAGTATTCAGGAAATAGAGGCCAAGGGGAATGCATTTTTCACAGCAAATAGGGATATTTTTCAGCTGAACATAAGTCACAACGATACCGCAGCTGCAGTAGTAAACACCAAATACTCCAAACAAACAGAGAGTAAATTCAAACCTCGCTCCAATGTCAGTAAACTTGTTAAATGCCAGTATTGCGGTTTGAATCACGACATTGGCGCTATGTGCGACAAATCACCGAAATACCCTCACCACCTCAAGATGATGGTGGATAAACAAAAGACCAAGCGCAATGCTTACCAGAGAGCGGTCAAATGTTTTTTTTGCCGCAGCTTTGGCCACTATAGTCGCTTTTGTGATGGCCGAAAGTTATTGAAACAAGCCAATGCCGCGCTTGTAGAAACATCGTCAGACGATGAGATTGAATCACTGAATGATTGTGATAATCAACACGATAATGAAAGCGAGCTTGGAAACGCTGTACAAATTATTGACACCATTACAGACAGTAAGTGTAACACCTGTACGAAGTTCCAACTTGACACAACATTACTATGTGGCCACACTATACCTATTTCAAACGAAACAGCCAACGCTGCTTTGTCATCTACAGGCAAGCTAGTTTTTTTTACAGGGTTTGTAAACAACAAAAAGTGCACATTAATTCGTGATTCCGGGGCAACGCTCTGTGGAATAAAGAGAACATTAATAGACACTAAAGACTACACAGACAAACATGTCACTTGTCGCACATTCTCAGGTACTATAGAGAAATACCCCCTTGCTCTGGTCGAAATTCGAACACCGTTCATATCAGGACAAGTATTGTGCGCAATCCTTGAAAATCCAGTCGCGGATATTATTCTTGGGAATTTGCCCAACATACGAACATGCTCTAAGAAGGAAATCAGGGAGTGGGAGCATAAAAACGGTATTCCCCCCACAAACAGCGATGCTATAGAGAAACACCATTCATACTTGTCTCAATCTGCCAAAAGACCAAGGGAGACAACCACTGAGGTAATTCAGAAAGAATTCACCGAGGTGTACAATGCAGGGGCGGTCGAATCTGTGAGCGATACGACCAAATTAAAACCTCGAATTGAGGATGCTACTGATGTACCAAGTACCAAGCCTGTAAATGTGCAACAAAACACACAACACACAAACGCAATCACACGACAGACAACCCATAAAACCAACACTGACCAACTGCAGGAATCATTAGAAATAATAGCGCCAAACTCAACTAACATCAAGTTTGGAAATGAACAGAAAAATGACCCTACACTTGCACCATACTTTAAGTTAGTAGGACTCAAACCTAAATTAACTAAGAACGCATCGTGGACATTTAGGCTACAGAACAGCATCTTAACTAGATTTTACACAACAAAGCAGACCACGATACAGCAAGTACTGTTACCACAAGCACATCGAAACAAAGTTCTAAAAATAGCCCATGACTCCCCTTTTGGAGGTCACATGAGATACGAAATGACCAGGGCTATTGTCATGACCCAGTTTTATTGGCCAAAGGTCAACCAAGACATTAAAACCTTTTGTACATCTTGTGTTATATGTCAGAAACTGGTCAACAAGGGGAATAACCCTACTGCATTCTTTTTAAATAGAAACTTGGAATTATCCCATGTAAATATGTTGAAACCATATTATGTTAGACAGGACAATGATACAAATGAACTGACTCAACGAACTGATGACGGAGACGAAACGACAAGGTCCCAACTAAATGACACCTCGACAAACGAAGCATCGTTAACGACACACTCTTACGACAACGAAAACGACGAAGACATATGTACATTACCGACAATCTGTGATATCGACAGCGACGACAAATTTGACGACATAGTGACAACGATTGATCTCAACGACGACGACAATGACATTGAAGACAATTTACAAACGGTAGCATCTGTGATAAATCAGACAGACGTGGACAACACTGAAATCCCTGTACCAATCATGACTGACGACGGAAGTATAAATGACATACATATCTCTGACACTTTGACACAACAACAGCGACAAGACATTTTGACAATCCTTGACGAGTATAAATCTATCTTTTCTAATAAACCTGGACGCACTGATAAAATAACACATTCAATTGTGCTGACAGATCTGAGACCGGTCAAATGTAGACCATATTCTATTCCTCTCCATTACAGATCTAATTTAGATAAAGAAATTTTAGATTTAGAGAAAAATGGCATTATTCAAAAATCGATGTCTCAATATTCGTCACCGATTGTTCTGGTGAAAAAAAAGGACCAGACAATTCGCTTGTGCATCGACTATAGAGTATTAAATACAAGAACAACAACGGATGCAGAGCCAATGAACAGCTGTGAAGATCTTATCTTAAATATGGCTCAATCATCCTTATTTTCCAAGACCGATTTAGCGAAAGGATATTGGCAAGTTCCACTACACCCTTCTTGTAGACATATAACAGCATTCGTAACACCTCTCGGCTTGTACGAATGGCTATATCTTCCGTTTGGGCTCAAGAACGCACCGGCCACATTTGTAAGATTAACAAGATTGTTATTACACGGAATGAAAGATGTAGTAGCCTATATTGATGATATATGCGTCCATTCTTCTGATATGACTTCTCATCTACTTACCCTCAAACAAGTCTTCAACCAAATCTCTCTTTTTGGACTTACTATCAAACCTTCCAAGGTTGAAATAGGTTATACACAAATAGACTTCCTTGGTCACAGAATTTCTGAAGGCAAATTGTTGACAGATGATAAAATTGTTTCTAAGATCCTTAATCTAGAAGTGCCTACCACCAAGAAACAGATCAGAAGTTTACTTGGCCTTATCAACTATTATTCTAAATTCATTCCACATTGGGCAGAACTAACCTCAGTCTTTTCTGATATGTTAACTAAAAATCATCCATCAAAAATTTGTAAAAGTACCAGCTTAGATGATGCAATGTGTAGATTGAAACATATTTTTTCTAATCCACCAGTCTTACGATTACCCAACATAAATTTACCTTTTATTTTGACCACAGATGCGAGCGCTATCGCAATAGGAGGATGCTTGATGCAGGAAGTGGATGGCATAAGACACCCAATTCTCTATGTGAGCCGCAAACTAAAGAAGGTTGAGACTCGGTATGCCACGGTTGAATTAGAGTGTTTGAGCCTATTGTTTTGTATATTGAGATTATCTAAGTTCCTCTTAGGGAGTCACTTTGTGGTCCTCACTGACAGTTCGCCATTATTGGTCCTTAACCAGGAGTCGCCTAAAAACCATCGACTACAAAGATGGCGTCTTCTACTTCAAGATTTCGACTTCGAAATCCGCCATATCAGAGGCACTGACAACATTATGGCTGACCTTTTATCACGGCAAATAAATGCGCCAGTAGAATGACTCGGATCACATCGACCATTAGCCATACTATAAACTGTGATACTTTTAGTCGGTTGCATATTTCAGTGGAACTCTACACCTGCTAGAGTACTCTCAGTGATTAGTTAATTACGACACCCAAGAACATGATACGTTACTTTAAGAACTATACCATCAAGTGCCTAAGCGCTAGAACGATTCCAGCAAGAAACAGAAACTATGTTTGTGTCAACCAATAAGATCAACCAGCGAACTAACTCCGATTTCTGTAAGAACTCGTTATATGGGACATTAAGGACATTCCATACTTGCTGTTACTACGTAACTTTACAAACAGCCGAAACAGAACGACATCGACTACAACACTCAAGAGACAGCCATACTAGCTTTACCATTCATGGCATAACACGCTAGCAACAGAAGGACAACGCGCATATCATCGTTGGATTTAATTAATTAATTAGTTTAGGATTAAATATGTATTATATTTCCATTATTGATGTATATAAATTGTATTAACCTGTAATTTGTACATATTCGACATTAATATTACAGGCGGTACCATTCCTAGGCTAAAGAACCGTCCTATACAATTGTCTCTGTTTAAATTATAACCCATTTTTGAGTCATCGTACAAGAAGTACGTATTTTCTTAAAGGGCAAATATCGCCTAGCCCATTTTTTCTAAGGGCAATAACACTTACCTCAACTTTAATTATATATTTTAACCAAATACTATTTTTACTGAAAAGTGAGTGAATGACTGTGTGAATGGATTAAATGAGAGAACGATACACTTGGCGGACAAATTGTACGCAAACCGTATTTATTTTAATTTGTCTGCGTCTTTCATGTGAATTGCATGACTTGTCTAATCTGTGAATACATGTGTAGTACTTAGTTTAATAGTGAGTTAATATACTTAGTTTAGCAGTTAGGATACATCTAAGCACCACTACTTGGAATGCCTGTTCATGTATTGCACACATCTGATGGCTGTAGAGATGTGGTTTCTGAGGAAAATGCAAAGAATACCATGGACAGCCAGAAAGACCAATGAACAAGTCCTTCAAGAAACAAATGAAGATCGTAAATTGATTAGAGAAATTAGACGTAGACAGTCAAAATTTTTTGGACATGTTATGAGAAGAAATGGATTGGAGAATTTGGTGACAACTGGTAAGATCGAGGGGAACAGACCAAGGGGAAGACCTAGAAGCAAGTACCTGGATGGCTTGGCCTTGTGGCATAGTCGAGACAGAAACACGGAGCTGATCCACGACTCTGGTGATCGGGTGAGATGGCAGAACATGACCGCCCACGCTTACCGGCATGGCACATGATGGATGGATGGAATGTTTATTGTATGTGTGCAATGAGAATACAATAATACTGTGTACCTGAATGTTTATTGTATGTGTGCAATGAGAATACAATAATACTGTATACCTGAATGTTTATTGTATGTGTGCAATGAGAATACAATAATACTGTATACCTGAATGTTTATTGTATGTGTGCAATGAGAATACAATAATAATGTGTACCTGAATGTTTATTGTCTGTGTGCAATAAGAATACAATAATACTGTATACCTGAATGTTTATTGTATGTGTGCAATGAGAATACAATAATACTGTATACCTGAAAGTTTATTGTATGTGTGCAATGAGAATACAATAATACTGTATACATGAATGTTTATTGTATGTGTGCAATGAGAATACAATAATACTGTATACCTGAATGTTTATTGTCTGTGTGCAATGAGAATACAATAATACTGTAGACCTGAATGTTTATTGTATGTGTGCAATGAGAATACAATAATACTGTATACCTGAATGTTTATTGTCTGTGTGCAATGAGAATACAATAATACTGTGTACATGAATGTTTATTGTCTGTGTGCAATGAGAATACAATAATACTGTGTACCTGAATGTTTATTGTATGTGTGCAATGAGAATACAATAATACTGTGTACCTGAATGTTTATTGTCTGTGTGCAATGAGAATACAATAATACTGTAGACCTGAATGTTTATTGTATGTGTGCAATGAGAATACAATAATACTGTATACCTGAATGATTATTGTATGTGTGCAATGAGAATACAATAATACTGTAGACCTGAATGTTTATTGTATGTGTGCAATGAGAATACAATAATACTGTATACCTGAATGTTTATTGTCTGTGTGCAATGAGAATACAATAATACTGTATACCTGAATGTTTAGCCCCCCGATCAGGGTTACGTAAAGCCATGGGTGCAGGTGGTGGATGAAGATGGAGAGCAGCCAACAGATAGTTGTAGGTTATGGTCTCCACCTTCACGATGGTAGGCAGAGGATCTCTTTTTTGAGGAGACAATGGCTACGGTCACTGACCAGTATGGTCACTGCTAGGAAGGAAAGCAATGGCAAACTACCTTCTTTACACATGCCAAGAAAAACATGTTGTGTGAAATCATCGATAATCAGAGAAACGGCGTAAATGGGTGCTCCATAGGAGCAACCTCGCCCGGTAGGGATAGTCATGCGCACCAGGTGACTCCAGACCGTCAACAGGCTACTAGGTGCAACAGATTAATATCATTGAAAGTAGGAACTTGGAACGTTAGAACAATGAATGCAGATGGAAAGTTAGAAAACATCAAAAAAGAAATGAAGAGAGAGAAGATTAACATATTAGGAATATCGGAAACGAGATGGAAAGGAGCAGGGATAAGGACAGGAGAGGATTGTAAGATTATTTACTCTGGGGGAGAAGAACAGCAAAGAGGTGTAGCCATTATATTAGATAAGCAAACATCAAATTCTGTCAAAGGATATCATGCTGTGTCAGACAGAGTCCTATTAGTAAAATTAAACGGAAGACCTTTTAAAATAAATGTCATTCAAGTATATGCCCAAACAAGTGAAAGCAGTGAAGAAAGCATAGAGGAATTTTATAATGACGTGGAGTCTGCTTTGAAGAACTGCAAAAAATCAGAAATAAATATCATAATGGGTGATTTCAACGCAAAAATAGGACAGCAAGGCGATGGATGCAGTGTGGGCAACCATGGTTTGGGAGAGAGAAATGAAAGAGGATACAGACTTGTAGAATGGGCAAAAGAACAAGAAATGGTTGTAGGAAACACCTGGTTTAAACAGCATCCTAGAAGATTATGGACATGGAGGAGTCCAGACAGCAGGATTAAAAACCAGATAGATTACATCCTGATTAGCAAAAGGTTTCGAAATGCGTTAACAGTCGTAAAAACAGTTCCAAATGCAGACTGTTACAGTGATCACAGATTAATTACAGGCACATTGAGGGTAAAGTTAAAGAAAGTCAAGTATACAGCAGGAAACCCTAAATATGACTGGTGCAAATTGAAAACTGACAAAGAAATACAAGATAATTTTAACATAGAAGTAAAGAACAAATTTGATATATTGTCTGATCTAGAGATCCTGTTTCAAGATGTAGATGATCAATGGGAAACGATGAAGAATTCAATCAGTTGCGCAGCAGAAAAAACTTCCAAAAGTAAAGAAAGTGGGCCGTAAGACATGGATGACTGAAGAAATTTTACAACTAATGGAAACAAGAAGACAGAACAAAAATAATCCTGCCAAATATGAAGAAATTCACAGAAAAGTGAGAACCTTATGTAAGGAGGCAAAAGAAACATGGCTTGAGAAAAATTGCAGAGAAATTGAAAAACAACACAACAGTAACAATGCGAACCTAATGCACAAAAGAATTCAGGAGCTTACTAATCAAAGAACACGTACATCAGCAGGCTGCCTAAAGACAAAAGATGGAAGAGTCATAATAGAAAAAGATCAGATATTACATGAATGGTCAGATTACGTGAAAAACCTGTATGACGACAACAGAGACGAACAGTATGATGTTCAAAATAATAATGAAGGACCAGCAATTTTGAAGATGGAGGTTCAGAATGCTCTTAACCATATGAAATCTGGCAAGACCCCCGGTTCAGACAGCGTCACAACAGAAATGATTAATGCTTTAGAAGAATATGGAATAGATCAAGTTACCAGTCTGCTTAATACAATATATGATACTGGAAATATACCTCAGGAGTTATGTAATTCTGTATTTATTGCAATCCCAAAGAAATCAGGAGCCTTGGAATGTGATCAACATCGAACAATTAGTATAATGAGTCACATCACGAAGATTTTGCTAAGAATTATCATGCAAAGAGTTAGGAGGAAAATACAACCTGAAATAGGAGAAGAACAATGTGGGTTTGTGGAAGGCAAGGGTACAGTAAATGCTGTGTATATACTGAGAAACATAATCGAACGTTCTATAGAAGTAAACAAAGATCTACACCTTTGCTTTATTGACTACACAAAGGCTTTTGATAAAGTGAGACATGTCAACATGATAAGGATGCTTGAAGATCTACAAATTGATGGAAAAGATCTTAGACTTGTAAAAAACATATATTGGAAACAACAAGCTGCCATAAGAGTTGATAATGAAGTAAGCCAATATCAGCCTATTAAAAGGGGTGTGAGACAGGGATGTGTAATGTCTCCAGATCTGTTTTCCCTGTACAGTGAAAGTATTTTCAGAAATATTGAAGATATGGAAGGAATCAACATTGGGGGACGATGCATCAATAACATTAGATATGCAGATGATACAGTCTTGATTGCAGACAATGAATAGGACCTGCAAAATTTAGTAGATGCGATTGTGACACACAGTGAACAACTAGGGTTAGAATTAAATTGTAAAAAGACACAGATTATGGTCGTCACTAGGAAGGACGAAATACCACAATGTAATATACAAGTAAATGGGAATATTCTTCAACGAGTGAGCAGGTACAATTATCTCGGAACAGTAATAACATCTGATGGGAGATGCCTTGAAGAGATTAGAACAAGAATCGCCATGGCAAAAGTAGCCTTTAGCAAGATGAAAAACATATTGACCAATAAAAAGATGTCAATTGAAACGAGAAAGAGAGTGTTGAGATGCTACATTGAGCCTGTACTTTTGTATGGATGTGAAGCGTGGACAATGAGCAGTCAGGCTGAAAAACATCTGATGGCTGTAGAGATGTGGTTTCTGAGGAAAATGCAAAGAATACCATGGACAGCCAGAAAGACCAATGAACAAGTCCTTCAAGAAACAAATGAAGATCGTAAATTGATTAGAGAAATTAGACGTAGACAGTCAAAATTTTTTGGACATGTTATGAGAAGAAATGGATTGGAGAATTTGGTGACAACTGGTAAGATCGAGGGGAACAGACCAAGGGGAAGACCTAGAAGCAAGTACCTGGATGGCTTGGCCTTGTGGCATAGTCGAGACAGAAACACGGAGCTGATCCACGACTCTAGTGATCGGGTGAGATGGCAGAACATGACCGCCCACGCTTACCGGCATGGCACATGATGGATGGATGGAATGTTTATTGTCTGTGTGCAATGAGAATACAATAATACTGTGTACCTGAATGTTTATTGTATGTGTGCAATGAGAATACAATAATACTGTATACCTGAATGTTTATTGTATGTGTGCAATGAGAATACAATAATACTGTGTACCTGAATGTTTATTGTATGTGTGCAATGAGAATACAATAATACTGTATACCTGAATGTTTATTGTATGTGTGCAATGAGAATACAATAATACTGTATACCTGAATGTTTATTGTATGTGTGCAATGAGAATACAATAATACTGTGTACCTGAATGTTTATTGTCTGTGTGCAATAAGAATACAATAATACTGTATACCTGAATGTTTATTGTATGTGTGCAATGAGAATACAATAATACTGTATACCTGAAAGTTTATTGTATGTGTGCAATGAGAATACAATAATACTGTATACATGAATGTTTATTGTATGTGTGCAATGAGAATACAATAATACTGTATACCTGAATGTTTATTGTCTGTGTGCAATGAGAATACAATAATACTGTGTACATGAATGTTTATTGTCTGTGTGCAATGAGAATACAATAATACTGTATACCTGAATGTTTATTGTCTGTGTGCAATGAGAATACAATAATACTGTGTACCTGAATGTTTATTGTATGTGTGCAATGAGAATACAATAATACTGTGTACCTGAATGTTTATTGTCTGTGTGCAATGAGAATACAATAATACTGTAGACCTGAATGTTTATTGTATGTGTGCAATGAGAATACAATAATACTGTATACCTGAATGATTATTGTATGTGTGCAATGAGAATACAATAATACTGTAGACCTGAATGTTTATTGTATGTGTGCAATGAGAATACAATAATACTGTATACCTGAATGTTTATTGTCTGTGTGCAATGAGAATACAATAATACTGTATACCTGAATGTTTAGCCCCCCGATCAGGGTTACGTAAAGCCATGGGTGCAGGTGGTGGATGAAGATGGAGAGCAGCCAACAGATAGTTGTAGGTTATGGTCTCCACCTTCACGACGGTAGGCAGAGGATCTCTTTTTTGAGGAGACAATGGCTACGGTCACTGACCAGTATGGTCACTGCTAGGAAGGAAAGCAATGGCAAACTACCTTCTTTACACATGCCAAGAAAAACATGTTGTGTGAAATCATCGATAATCAGAGAAACGGCGTAAATGGGTGCTCCATAGGAGCAACCTCGCCCGGTAGGGATAGTCATGCGCACCAGGTGACTCCAGACCGTCAACAGGCTACTAGGTGCAACAGATTAATATCATTGAAAGTAGGAACTTGGAACGTTAGAACAATGAATGCAGATGGAAAGTTAGAAAACATCAAAAAAGAAATGAAGAGAGAGAAGATTAACATATTAGGAATATCGGAAACGAGATGGAAAGGAGCAGGGATAAGGACAGGAGAGGATTGTAAGATTATTTACTCTGGGGGAGAAGAACAGCAAAGAGGTGTAGCCATTATATTAGATAAGCAAACATCAAATTCTGTCAAAGGATATCATGCTGTGTCAGACAGAGTCCTATTAGTAAAATTAAACGGAAGACCTTTTAAAATAAATGTCATTCAAGTATATGCCCAAACAAGTGAAAGCAGTGAAGAAAGCATAGAGGAATTTTATAATGACGTGGAGTCTGCTTTGAAGAACTGCAAAAAATCAGAAATAAATATCATAATGGGTGATTTCAACGCAAAAATAGGACAGCAAGGCGATGGGTGCAGTGTGGGCAACCATGGTTTGGGAGAGAGAAATGAAAGAGGATACAGACTTGTAGAATGGGCAAAAGAACAAGAAATGGTTGTAGGAAACACCTGGTTTAAACAGCATCCTAGAAGATTATGGACATGGAGGAGTCCAGACAGCAGGATTAAAAACCAGATAGATTACATCCTGATTAGCAAAAGGTTTCGAAATGCGTTAACAGTCGTAAAAACAGTTCCAAATGCAGACTGTTACAGTGATCACAGATTAATTACAGGCACATTGAGGGTAAAGTTAAAGAAAGTCAAGTATACAGCAGGAAACCCTAAATATGACTGGTGCAAATTGAAAACTGACAAAGAAATACAAGATAATTTTAACATAGAAGTAAAGAACAAATTTGATATATTGTCTGATCTAGAGATCCTGTTTCAAGATGTAGATGATCAATGGGAAACGATGAAGAATTCAATCAGTTGCGCAGCAGAAAAAACTTCCAAAAGTAAAGAAAGTGGGCCGTAAGACATGGATGACTGAAGAAATTTTACAACTAATGGAAACAAGAAGACAGAACAAAAATAATCCTGCCAAATATGAAGAAATTCACAGAAAAGTGAGAACCTTATGTAAGGAGGCAAAAGAAACATGGCTTGAGAAAAATTGCAGAGAAATTGAAAAACAACACAACAGTAACAATGCGAACCTAATGCACAAAAGAATTCAGGAGCTTACTAATCAAAGAACACGTACATCAGCAGGCTGCCTAAAGACAAAAGATGGAAGAGTCATAATAGAAAAAGATCAGATATTACATGAATGGTCAGATTACGTGAAAAACCTGTATGACGACAACAGAGACGAACAGTATGATGTTCAAAATAATAATGAAGGACCAGCAATTTTGAAGATGGAGGTTCAGAATGCTCTTAACCATATGAAATCTGGCAAGACCCCCGGTTCAGACAGCGTCACAACAGAAATGATTAATGCTTTAGAAGAATATGGAATAGATCAAGTTACCAGTCTGCTTAATACAATATATGATACTGGAAATATACCTCAGGAGTTATGTAATTCTGTATTTATTGCAATCCCAAAGAAATCAGGAGCCTTGGAATGTGATCAACATCGAACAATTAGTATAATGAGTCACATCACGAAGATTTTGCTAAGAATTATCATGCAAAGAGTTAGGAGGAAAATACAACCTGAAATAGGAGAAGAACAATGTGGGTTTGTGGAAGGCAAGGGTACAGTAAATGCTGTGTATATACTGAGAAACATAATCGAACGTTCTATAGAAGTAAACAAAGATCTACACCTTTGCTTTATTGACTACACAAAGGCTTTTGATAAAGTGAGACATGTCAACATGATAAGGATGCTTGAAGATCTACAAATTGATGGAAAAGATCTTAGACTTGTAAAAAACATATATTGGAAACAACAAGCTGCCATAAGAGTTGATAATGAAGTAAGCCAATATCAGCCTATTAAAAGGGGTGTGAGACAGGGATGTGTAATGTCTCCAGATCTGTTTTCCCTGTACAGTGAAAGTATTTTCAGAAATATTGAAGATATGGAAGGAATCAACATTGGGGGACGATGCATCAATAACATTAGATATGCAGATGATACAGTCTTGATTGCAGACAATGAATAGGACCTGCAAAATTTAGTAGATGCGATTGTGACACACAGTGAACAACTAGGGTTAGAATTAAATTGTAAAAAGACACAGATTATGGTCGTCACTAGGAAGGACGAAATACCACAATGTAATATACAAGTAAATGGGAATATTCTTCAACGAGTGAGCAGGTACAATTATCTCGGAACAGTAATAACATCTGATGGGAGATGCCTTGAAGAGATTAGAACAAGAATCGCCATGGCAAAAGTAGCCTTTAGCAAGATGAAAAACATATTGACCAATAAAAAGATGTCAATTGAAACGAGAAAGAGAGTGTTGAGATGCTACATTGAGCCTGTACTTTTGTATGGATGTGAAGCGTGGACAATGAGCAGTCAGGCTGAAAAACATCTGATGGCTGTAGAGATGTGGTTTCTGAGGAAAATGCAAAGAATACCATGGACAGCCAGAAAGACCAATGAACAAGTCCTTCAAGAAACAAATGAAGATCGTAAATTGATTAGAGAAATTAGACGTAGACAGTCAAAATTTTTTGGACATGTTATGAGAAGAAATGGATTGGAGAATTTGGTGACAACTGGTAAGATCGAGGGGAACAGACCAAGGGGAAGACCTAGAAGCAAGTACCTGGATGGCTTGGCCTTGTGGCATAGTCGAGACAGAAACACGGAGCTGATCCACGACTCTGGTGATCGGGTGAGATGGCAGAACATGACCGCCCACGCTTACCGGCATGGCACATGATGGATGGATGGAATGTTTATTGTATGTGTGCAATGAGAATACAATAATACTGTGTACCTGAATGTTTATTGTATGTGTGCAATGAGAATACAATAATACTGTATACCTGAATGTTTATTGTATGTGTGCAATGAGAATACAATAATACTGTGTACCTGAATGTTTATTGTATGTGTGCAATGAGAATACAATAATACTGTGTACCTGAATGTTTATTGTATGTGTGCAATGAGAATACAATAATACTGTGTACCTGAATGTTTATTGTCTGTGTGCAATGAGAATACAATAATACTGTATACCTGAATGTTTATTGTATGTGTGCAATGAGAATACAATAATACTGTGTACCTGAATGTTTATTGTATGTGTGCAATGAGAATACAATAATACTGTGTACCTGAATGTTTATTGTCTGTGTGCAATGAGAATACAATAATACTGTATACCTGAATGTTTGTTTGTTTATTGTCTGTGTGCAATGAGAATACAATAATATTGTGTACCTGAATGTTTATTGTCTGTGTGAAATGAGAATACAATAATATTAGTACCTGAATGTTTATCATTACGTCTGTTTGTACGTCATGCCTTCTGCTCCTTGATAGTAAAACTGCCCTAAAGTCAATTGCATTGCGTATACAGGAGGTTGCAATCAACCCCAACATGTATTGGCTGTTTTTGATTCACTAAACAACGTTAGTTCAATACTTTGTCACTGTTTTCTAAAAGCCCGAAGCTTCATTCCATCGAAATCAACCCAAAGTGGTCTGTTTCCAAATCGCTGGAGCTGATTTCCACACTTAAACTCGTTATGACCGGAAATTGTAAAACTGCACGTCTCACTACCCTCTTAGCCAGAGAGCCGGTTAACAATAGAACAGACGGATGTGATATATAACCTACACTTGAGAACGTTATAATTTGTACAGTTGTCTTCATATTGAGACATGGTTTCGTATCACCAAATACCGAGTACTAGAAACTAGGTCTGAGCTGGCACAATGTCTCCGTGACTTAGATTGCCTCCGTAGGTAGATCTGGCCAAGATCTGTACTTGTGTGAACGGTATTACACATCTGTGTGTCAGTTAGTGCGTGAGTGGTCAATGTGTGCAGCTGTAAGTCATGACCGTGGTAATAACACCAAACTTTCTCCTTTTCTTTCTCTGTCTCACACTATCTTCTTTCATTTTCTCTCTCTCTCTCTCTCTCTCTCTCTCTCTCTCTCTCTCTCTCTCTCTGTCACTCTATTGTTCTCTCTCTCTCTCTCTCTCTCTCTCTCTCTCTCTCTCTCTCGCTGTCCCTTTGTCACTCACAAGACGGGCTTGATTGCCCAATTTGTTACCCTTTGAAAATAAAGTCCGTTCGTTCGTTCGTTCGTTCTCTCTCTCTATCTCTCTCTCTCTCTCTCTCTCTCTCTCTCTCTCTCTCTCTCTCTCTCTCTCTCTGTCACTATCTCTGTCTGTCTGTCTGTCTGTCTGTCTCTCTCTCTCTAAGAAATAAAAAAAAAAAACAGAACTGCTACAAATGTTGTACGTAGAGTAGACAACAACTACCTGTGCAAGTTGTCAACTTCAGAAACAAACACACAGACATGCAGTCTGCCATAAAGTCCTGTTGTCAGCAGTAATATATCAAACACACGGCTCGTCTAGCCGTGTCCTCGCCACGGAAGCCTGCCAGCTCCGCTCGCCTGGCAATAGTCGTAGGTTAGTCGCTAATACTCAGAGAAAGGAAAGCCTGGAGGCATGAATGGCTGGTTGGTTGGTTGGTTGGTTGACAACGAACATCCTGAAGGCATTGTTGGTTGGTTGGTTGATTCGTTTATTGGCAGCGGCAATCCTGGAGGCATTGTTGGTTGGTTGGTTGCAAATCTGAGAGACTGAGTTTCAACTAGTAAGTCTGATGCATTGACATTTAGGTAACCAGAACCCTAAAATAGGCTTGCGTATTTGAGTAGTTGGCCTGGACATATTTTCCAGATCCGGTACCAAAAGTACTGGCTCCAGGGTGGCTGGTTGCAGACCTCTCCTTCCCCTCATGAAGCAAAAAAAAAAAAAAAGACAGCTCAAGACCGGCACTAGAACCTCAAATCCACGGAGAGACTGTAACCAGATCAAGATTCAGAAGAGCACGTACGGAATGGTCCGGATTAGCCCTGGGCTGGGGACGGTTTCTCCACGGGATTTTGGTAGGTCATTGTCAGCAGACTCCAGCACAAATGTCTACACAGGAGGTAGTATACGACAGGGTGGACAGGCGACAGCGTGGTCATGCTTGCAGGTTTTGCTGACCATTTGAAGCAGGGAAATACTTTGGTCAATGGCGCACCCTTTCTGAAACCCTGGGAGACGCGCAGATATGGTTGCGGCATTGTCGGTGTATTTTCTGGTGTGGTATGTCCGACTCATACACCGTCAACCCAACTATCAACATAACACAGCTAGACATTGTTCCGGTGCTGCTTAGAATAAACAAGAGGTTTGTTTTCATAATAAGTGCGAGTTTTATTCTAAAATACAACAAAACTCGCTCTTAGTCTAAAAACAAAACTGACACTTATTACCAAAACAAATATCGTTATTCTGAAAATAAGCCCTGAATATATTCTGACTGATTGATTGATTGATTTAGGAACCGACATCACAGCATTCGGGGCATTCCCATAAGCGCTCTGTCCCCATCCTCAGCAGCCAGCTATATATATATTCTGAAAATGGAACTCCCACTTAATCTTAACAGAAAGCATTTTCTAAAAACAACAAGGTATGAGAGGAGAGAGAAATTCGCTTATTCTGTAAACACAAGTTCGTTTATACTCACAATACACCTTCATTTTTTTTTTTTTTAAACACGTCACTTTCTAAAAAAAAAAAAAATGC
This sequence comes from Cepaea hortensis, assembly GCA_963921405.1. Taxonomy (NCBI): domain Eukaryota; kingdom Metazoa; phylum Mollusca; class Gastropoda; order Stylommatophora; family Helicidae; genus Cepaea; species Cepaea hortensis. The sequence goes on along the minus strand of OY992887.1, from coordinate 5,890,233 downwards.
ATTTATACTGAAACATTTCGCTTATTCTTAATCACACAAAAAAAAATGATTTATCTTATTCTGTAAATAAGTGTGTTATTCTGTAAACAAAAGTTCGCTTATTCTGTTAACAAAAGTTTGTTATTCTGTAAGCAAAGGTTCGCTTATTCTGTCAACAGGAGTTTGTTATTCTGTAAATGAAAGTTTGTTTTCCGATGTTCTAATGCGAGGTAGCGGGTTCAACTCTTACACCGGTCAGTTGGACTAAAATGTTGACTTCTCGTCCTTGACTTGGGGACGTAAATTACAAGTACTTCAGAAGTCAGAGAGGCTTCGCCTGACGGTGAGGGACACTAGTAATAGGGAAACATAATCCACAAGCAAAAATTAGTCCGGTGCACTAGAGATAGTAATTGCACGTGAATAGACTACGCTTGTGTTCAAAGATATCGAAAGCACTCACAGAAAAGTGTTCTGTTCTGTACACAAACATGAGCTTAGTCTGTAAACAAAAGCTTCTTATTGTGTGAACAAAAGTTCGCTTATGTCGAAAAGACAACATGACTTACCCCCAAAACAAAACAGGGACTGACAGTGCGGGCTCCTGTCTACTTACCTAGCATTAACTGTAATCACAACAATAACAAAGCAGACCAGAGAACAAAACTGCCACAGCTGTGTCATACACGAGTCAAGACTACTGCTTCTCCCAGAAAACAGACACTGATATCTACAGTAATGTATATCTTGTTTCTCCACGCATGCTCTGCTCTGCTTACAAGCCGACGTTTTTGTTTTTTCAAGCGTTGCAGAATCGGCGCACTTTAACGCTAGCGGTGTGTGCAGGGGTCGGCCAGCTTTCATACACTCACAAATATTGAAATAAACAGCTCCAAAAACACCCTTGCTAACTTTCTACATGATAGCATGACTCTTTAACTTGAGACGTTGATAGACCTGCTTGTGTGCACGGCCGGGGTTCTCACACTGGAGTCTGAGGACACCATCATTTATGATGGATTAATGGGAGTCTTCGGGAGAAATGGTTATAGAGCCTGCCTCGAGCTCCGAAGGTTGAGAGTTGGATTCCGGGCTACGTCATTCAATTGACAAATGCAACTTTCTTGGAGTCTCCTTTAGGTCGTCGCTGAGAAACTAATCACGGAATTTTGGCCTTTTATGTGCGATTCCTACCTAAAAGTGGCAGAAAAGGCAATCCGTGCATTGCTTCACTTTGTGTCATCATATCCTTGTGAGTCAGGCGTTTCAGCTCTTTCGGAAATTAAAACGAAATGACATAACAGATTATATGTTGAAAATGATCTCCGTTGTGTCCTTTCAAGTACTCCTCCGTGTATTTCAGAATTGCTGAGTGAAAAACAATCATAGTGTTCTCATTGATTACAATCTTCATTTGAATGAAGTTAATTGCAAATCTACAATATCCTGATTTTCTATTGAGCGTTTTGTTTGTTGAAGCACAATCTTTAAGCATTCTGGTGTCGTGTATTAAGTTGCAATTCTTTGACGTTTTAACCGTTTGCTTTATTGTAATATGATTAATTTGGTGTGTGTGTGTTAATAAAGTATTGTGAATATTTTTTTAATGCTTTTATTTAAGTTTTTATATCCAGCAGAATATTCATTTTCCATTAATTGAATAAAACTACACTATAAAGTTATTCTTTGCATGTAAAGGTTATGTACAAATATGGAAGAAAATAAAGATTTTCAGGATTATAGGCGTGTTATTTTGATTGCACCTTTTGAGGCTGAAAATTGGGGGGGGGGGGGGGGGGCATTCTGACAAATTGTGAAAGGGTGCATGGACCAAAATGGGTTGAGAACCACTGCTCTAGAGTTTGGTCGTGTCACTTCCTACTCCCAAGTCTCCCATTCTAGACAACGATCACTGGCGTCAAAGTAATCTGCTCTCGACATCTTTCTAAGGGCATTTATAACATCGACATGATCCAAAGACTGACTATCTGCAGGGGACGCACAGCTGGCAAGTTTGTCAGCTTGTTCATTTCCTTCAACTCCAGCATGTCTTGAAACGGAGATAAAGATCTTCGGACTAGGAAACACATTACTTCATCTCTCTGCACAGAGTGACGATGATTTAATGGAAGCTGCTCTTGTCTGGCGATGTCAATCCATTTTTTCCTCTGTATCTTACTTGACTGGCTCGTGAGCGGACAGTTAGAGCATTGCTTTGCTGATCCAGCAGCTTCTGCAGCTTGTCTTATTTCAGTTGTATTGGTGTTACCTTTGCTCTAAAGTAAACTTGGCAGGCCAAGGTGTCAACAACTCAATTGCGACAGGCATACAAGGATTCCCTTCTTTTGTACCACACGAAAATGACAACTCGTACGTTGTACAAAAGGATACATTTTATTTGGAGCTGATAGTACATGAGCTCCGCGAGCGGAATACCACATCGGTATTAAACATCATAGTATGTTATAAAGATGTAATGAGAAGATGATGTTGATGGTAATAACTAATGAAGCTAAGCTTAAGTCCTAACTATTGATACTTTCCTTCTTAGCAACAAAGTATTCACAGCGGATATAAAGTCCGTCGCCTACGCCGTCGAGTCACTGTCTGACGAATCTCTCTGTGGCGTGTTCAGCCACGAGTAATTGACTCTTCGTGCATTAGCTGCTTTGCGTGCTTGGAGTTCCAGCACGCTGGTCACCTGGTTAGAGTAACCAGTATTGCATGGTCACTTCTCGTGATGCGGGTTTCCCAGTCTCTTGGGTAACCCTAGCTCACGTTTACTCAATGACCTCCTTGTTGACACAAGTGTGTCCAGTTAGAGAACTATTTATAGTTCTCACTCGAGCTTGTGTCCCTTCTGTCTGGTTTCCTAGATCGCTATGTTACTTTCCTCTTCTCTAGCTCTATTTATCTAACACTTAGCTCTAAGCTCTTACGTAGCTCTTTGACAGGCTCTCCTTCCCTCCGTGTTGTGTTAAAAACTTTTAAGTTGTGGGGGTAACACAAGTCGTAATCTCAACAAAAATTGGATGTCTAATTTTGTCAAAGACTGCGTAAGTTCTCTACTTCTCTTCTGGGGATAGGACAAGATCTCTCCTTTCCCTCGTCACACTGTTGTATTACTTCACTTGGCTAATTGAGTAGCCCACCACACTAGTACAGTTGGCTATAGACTTTCATTATATTTCTGGCAATTGTGTGATCCGGAACCTATGTCTTAAGACCTGTCCTAAAATTGTCCATAATTGACAACCCATACAACTTGCCTCTGTTACGAGTACAATACATGAATAATAAATGTTCATGCTCCCATATAATATTTGCTCCAACTAGTGTACATGCTTTATGTGCCACTCTTCACCTTTTTAGCTTCCGCTTGTGAAGAAATATTTACGTGTTACACTAAGGTTTTCGAGATGTTATTGTGTCCCCTGTTAGAGTAGTTATCGTTCTTTGCAAATAATGATGTTTGCAACTTTATGTGTTAGTTTTCCTGGTTGGTTGCGTGTTTTCTAATAAACTAAAGTGTATTTAACTCACTAATATGTGTATGCGTTTATAAATTACGTGTATGTACTCTTTCGAGCGCCGTAAAGCGGTTTATTGTAGCCACAAACGAGTGTGTTAACCTGATTCATGACTACAGTCCCGGTTTAAGATGCTCAAAATATATTTCCTATCTCTATCACTAAAGTATAGCAACTACACAGATAAAAAAATCTGAACAACACATTGTTTACACAGATTGACAAAGACGAATTACAACAAGTCGTATTGTGCGGCGAAAAAAAATTACCGCTAAATGTCTCACTCTCCTTATTTAATTCATTCTCTCCCTCTCATTCACACATATTTCATTCTCTTTCATTCGACAGTGGTTTTAAAATATTAATTCAGTCATCAAAATATGGTTCAAGAAACAATCAATGGATGAACATTAAATATGTACAATAAATAGTTGGCTGAATTTAAACAGGTTTTCAAGCCAAATGACTGTGCTGTATTTCTGCACTCGTCATATCTATACAAAAATATACATGGTTGCGAGGATTGTTTGCTACCAATCCTGTGGTAATGACTGACATATCTAATCTATTGCAAGTTGGTGTACTGTTCTAAATTAATCTAAGGGAACTAATCTAACTAAATTATCAAAATGGGGAAAAGTGGGTTAGTTACCTTAAAGTGTTATTAGTACATCGAATGATATAAATTCCTAAATGATGGGATTAATTTGTGAGTAATGTTTTAATTAACTAAATATATAAATAAATGTGTTTAAATGGTGGTAAACTAAAGTAATGTTTTATAATTGAAAAGTATGATGTAGGTATTAAACTAAATGAGTTTATAACTAAATGTAGGCGAATTTTAACTCTCAAATGTTATAAATAAAGTTCTATGGGTAATTCTACACTATACATTCTATTATCACGACAAAAATATAATGTTATAAGCAACTATTATAAAAACATGTTATATACATATCACATATAATTTCTATTTAACTAAACTAATTAATTACATCCAGGTGTGATGTCGGAGCAGCGTCCTCTGTAGAATGTCCTCGAAAAATAGAGTTCAGCTAGACAAAGTCTGATTTACGCTCTCATCCTGGGTAACGTTCATATTTCGATCCACTCACGGGTTGCATATATGGTGGTGGTGTAGACAACTAATAACGTGTCTGTTCATTTCAATTATACTGACACAGTTAATATTACACAAGTTTAGACGACTGGCGATGGTAACGCACTACGGTGTTCATAATCACCACATAGGGCACTAGGTAATTACAGTGTCAATGTCTTTGGTGATATAATGTCGCTCTCTTCTCGTATTTCAGGTATCTCAATGTGAGAAGGTCGGCTCAATGTGTCAGCAAGAGAGTTCATGCTTCCCTTCAAATGCTTAATAGTGAAAGCATAATTTTGCAGGATCAAGGACCACCTGTAGATCCTGTTATTGCGGTGGACACTAGACTGCATTACAGTCAGCGGCGAATTATCGGTTTCAATGACAAATTCCGTACCCGCTAAGAATCGATGAAGCTTCCTGACACAATAGATGACGCTTAAAGCTTCCAACTCAGAGGCTGAGTATCTTGATTCAGCAGGAGTGATTTTCCGGCTTACATACATTATTGGGTGGAAAATTACCTCATAGAACTGGCCTAAGACGCCAGAGATGGAAATAGCACTTGCGTCTGTATGAAGAAAATACGTAAGATTTTGGTTAGGCAAGCGCAAAATAGGTGGAACGCTAAACATACGTTTCAATTTTGATAAGGTACCAATTAACTGTGCATCTTGTACATTTAATTTCACAGATGCTTTCAAAACATCAGAAAAAACGCTGGTGATTTCAGCCAAATTGGGTATAAATTTGCTGTAGTAATTAACTAGACCAAGCAAACTTCGGACCTGCTTCTTGGTCGTTGGCATAGTTAAATTGAGAATTTTGGTGACAATTCTGTCATCTGTCCTAAGTTGGCCTCTGCTGATCGTATGGCCTAGGAAATCAATTTCTTCCATTCCCAACTTCACTTTGGTTGGTTTTACTGTAAGACCAAATAATAATCGCAATCTATCGAAGACATGTCGCAGTTTCTGTAAGTGTGATGTCCAGTCTGCGGTATGGATACAAATGTCATCAATATACGTCGCTGTATTCGTAACTCCATGTAATCGGATCGTCGAGTCCTTTTTCTTCACAAGGACGATAGGAAAAGAGTATTCTGACTGTGATTTTTGGATTATTCCACTCGACTCAAGATTTAGAAGTTCCTTGTCGAGACTTTCCCTGTAATTTAATGGGATGGAATAAGGTCGGCATTTGATAGGGGTGTTATCAGTCAGAATAATGGAGTGTTCTATCCTATCCGTCCTACCTGGGATGTCGGAAAAAATGTCTCTGTATTCCGTTACTAACTCTATGATTTGTCGTCGTTGCTCGTCTGTGAGTTTTGGTTCTAACCGTATGCTATCAATTGTCCCAGTCGTGTCTACTGTCGGGACTGGTAATTCTATTTCATCGTCATCTGTCTGATTAAGTACTGTCGTTGTACTAACTGTGTGTTCTGTTTCCTGACTAGGTGTGTTTGCGATGTCGTCGTCATCTGTCGCCTACCTAGTGTAGTTGTGTTATGTACGTCTGTCGTCCGGTTGCTTGGTGTAGGTGCATTCTGTTCGTCTGTCAACAGTTCTTGTCGTGAGAAATAAGGCTTCAGCATGTTGATATGAAATATCTTTAATTTTCGGTTTATCGATATTTCATAATCGACATCTGATATCTTTCGTACCACTTTGAATGGCCCTTGCCATGAAGTTAATAACAAGTTACGTTTATCTGGTAGTAAAAGTAGCACCTCTTGATTGGGTTCAAGAGGTAGGGTTTTGGCACCCTTATTTGCATAATCGCGGTACATCTGGCCTTTTCTCTCCAAAGATGATTTGGCTATTACACACGCCTTCATAATTTTATCGCGTGTCTCTGTTACCATCTCGTACGGTGTTACTGAGGTTGGACTCTCTACTGTGCTAGTGACTAGCTGATGGTAAATCGTTAGGGGTCCACGAGGGTTCGCCCCATAAACTAACTCAAAAGGTGAGAAACCCGTACTTTAGTGCAGAATTTCTCGATAGGCAAACAGCACCGCTGGTAATAGAGTATCCCAATCAGATGGGTTCTCTGCTGTTACCTTTGCCAGCATGTGTTTTAGATCCCCGTTAATCTTTTCTATAATTCCGTTGCTGGCAGGGTGGTAGGGACTAGTGAAATGTTGTTCTATTCCTAGTAATTTTGTTAGGGCTTGCGTAGCAGCCGAAATAAACTGAGTTCCTCGGTCGGATAAAATGGTTCAAGGAAATCCAAATCGACAAAATAGATGTAAGAATACATTTGCCACATCTTTGGAAGTAATGTATTTTAGTGGCACCGCTTCGATCCACCTTGTACAGAGATCCACGAGGGTTAGTATGAACCGGTTTCCTTTGTTCGACACCTGATTCAGGGGTCCAACAATATCCACCGCTACACTTTCGAATGGTCTAGAGGCCAATATTGAACGTAGGACCTCGGCTGTTACATGCTTTCCCTTTCTCACTAAATGTTGACAAATGGTACAATCAATCAATCAATCATGTGCCATGCCGGAAAGCGTGGGCGGTCATGATTCGCCATTTCACTCGATCACCAGAGTCGTGGATCAGCTCAGTGTTCCTGTCTCGTCCATGCCATGTGGCCAAGCCATCCAGGTATTTTCCTCTCGGTCTTCCTCTTGGTCTGTTCCCCTCGATCTTGCCAGCTGTCACCAAGTTCTCCAGTCCATTTCTTCTCATAACATGTCCAAAAAATTTTGACTGTCTACGTCTAATTTCTCTAATCAATCTACGATTTTCATTTGTCTCTTGTAGTACTTGGTCATTGGTTTTTCTATCTGTCCATGGTATTCTTTGCATTTTCCTCAGAAATGACCGACAAAAAGATTTAATATCGTTACAAAACTTAGGCCAATAGAAATGTGACAAAATTCTGGCTCTCGTTTTGTCATAAGCCAAATGTCCAGCAAACGGTGAATCATGCGCAATCTTTAGCACATTTTGTCGGCGTTTTAAAGGTAACACCGTCTGCTGAATTTCATGGTTATTGGTGGTATAATAACGCATGAGAATTCCATTATGCATTTTGAAATACCAAGATGCATTTTTAGTTACTTTCGCTCGCTCACCTAACAATTTAAAATAAGGTGCGATAGTTTGATCGGTGCGTTGTGCTTCGATAAACTCTTGTCGAGTGGTATTGTCACTAGCACCGCTGGGTGTTAACAACTGTAACATTTCATTTTGTAGGTCAGAATAATGTGTTTGGGTCTCTGACCTAGTTACAGCATTATCCGTGTTTGTTTGTTTCCAGGCTAATATTTCGTCATCAGTACAGTGTTTTAGTGATGGCAAGCAACCCAAATTCAGGTCAGTACAGGGATTCTACAAAATCGCGCACGTTAATGTGCCGGAAAGGAACGGGGTGTTTATACAGACTTTTGCCAGCGGGTATTTCTCAATGTTACCAGAAAAAGTGCGGCATTTAACAAACTCGCCCGTATAATCCTCTGGGTTAACTAGCTCTCTCCTTACCCCGAGTAAAGTGCTCCCGCTATCAAGTAAACATTGGCATGGTTGTTCGTTGACCATTGCATCGTGGAACTTTAGATTACCTCTGGAGACTAAAGCTGAATTAGCATCTTCGTTGGAAAATGGTACAATATGACAACATTTGAGTTTCCCGTCCGCATGAAACTGGTGACAAGTGTCACATTTATTAAAGTCTAACATATCAGTAACTACAGCCACACCCTCACACTCATTGAATAGTAATACATTTTCGAGCTCAGAATCAACTACACTATCATCGTCAGATGATGTATCTATGAGCAAAGCATTGCTAGCCTTCATTCTTTGCCTGCCCAAACATTTGGAAGAATAGTGACCATAAGATGAACAGAAGAAGCATTTAACCGCACGTTTGTATGAGTTTCGTTTGTTTTCCTGCTTTTTCATCATCATTTCAAGATGTGCAGGGTATGATGGACTTTTATCACACATCGAGTACTGCAGATGGAATAACTTGCAGTATCCACACTGTGGTGGCTTTTGATAAGGTTTATTTTTCTTCTGATACCCTTTTTGGTTGAAAGATCTGCTTGGTAAGTTCTTAGCAAAAGCAGTAATATCAGTATCATGTATTGATGTTTTAAATATATCGCGGTTTGAAGAAAAATAAGCTGAACCACGTTTTTCAAGTTGTTCAAGAGATTCAATGCCTGCTTGTTGAAGGAACTTAGCAAAGGGAGTAGGAGCTGTGGATATGACTTTATCCATCACCATTAAGTCCTGTAATCTATCAAAATTCTTCCCTACTTTTGCCGCCGTAAGCCATTTACTGAATACACTCTGAACATTTGATACATAGTCTAAAAACGTTTCGGTTGGCTTTGGTTTGATTTGTGAGTACTGGATCTGATATCCAAGAGCATCGAGTAGAAAATGCTGCATAATCCTATCATGGAAATATTGATAGTTATTTCTTAGTTCTGTTGGTATCGACTCGATAACTTTTAAGGGCTCCCCACTGAGATTTCTCATATAAGTCATAGCCCGATCTTCTAACGGTATTTTCTGAATTTTGAGCTGGAACTCTATATTCTCAGTCCATGCTGAGATCGAATCTCCTTGACTATAGGGCTTGATAATCCCTTTATATTCCTGACTCTTCTGTTTCGTAGAGGCTATCTGGATGTTTGAGTCAATTTCCATCTCTTTCATCTTTAACTTAGTTTGAGAGTCTACATCTATTTGCTTTTGTTTTATTTCTAATTCCTTCTGTTTAGTGGCGTCTTCCATCTCTATCTGTTTTTGTTTCATTTCTAATTCTCTTTGTTTTGTAGCTTGTTCACATTCTAATTGTTTTTGTTTGGTGGCTTCTTCTAACTCTCTCATCTCTTTCTGATGCTGTCTTTCCAATGCTCTTTCATCTCTCTCTAGAGCAGCTTTTCTTTCTGTTTCTTCTTTGTATTTTTGCTCTGCCCACTTCTCTAATTTCTCCCCAGTATGGCCTAGCTCTTTGCCAGCCTGAATGCAGTCATTTAATGATGACATTATATGGCTTTATGTTCTTACACAACTGATATCAATACAATTTTACAGTTAATAAGTGTTAGATATTTACAATCTTCACTGAAAAAGAAGATGCATGGTTAACGGTGGTTATAAAAATTAGTGAAAAATATACTCATCTAATCTGCTGAAAAATACTGCACTCCGGATGTTACACCGCTGTCTTTCGTACACACAATTGATAGGCTTGCTTGTACAACTGATGTCTCTGTTTAATAGAGCATCCACAGTTTAGAAACATGCATGTAATATACAATACATGGTTGTTATCAGTTTAAACAATACAGTTTATGCGGTTGGTAACTTGCAAATGTGATATAAATAATGATGAATGATGTAAATGATATGAATGTTATGATAGTATCAATGATCGTCAATGAATTGTAAGATGAATTGTCACATGACTGTCAATGTCGTCTTGTCTTCACTTTCTATCGTCTCTGACTGAGCTGCGCTGTATGACTTTAGCTTGACCTCTGATTTATTTCTCTTGTGCAAAAAGAACTTGCTTTTGCACAAGAACATAAGTGAATGTGATGAATGTTGACATTATGACTGTATCACAAGAAATATTTCATAAATGATAGTTAAATTCGTAATTTCGATACATGTTTGCACTCTGCACACAATCACAGTTTATATTTTATACATTTCCATCAAAAGAATTCACACAAATAACATAATAACATTTTGTAGAATTTCCGAATTTATGTGGGAAAATGGTAGATTAAAGTGATTGAAGGTGGTTCAAGCCCCACCTTCTGACACCAAATCGGATCCTACCGATTTGTGTAGGTTCAAATCTAACACTTCTGACGCCAAATCGGATCCTGCCTGTCAACAACTCAATTGCGACAGGCATACAAGGATTCCCTTCTTTTGTACCACACGAAAATGACAACTCGTACGTTGTACAAAAGGATACATTTTATTTGGAGCTGATAGTACATGAGCTCCGCGAGCGGAATACCACATCGGTATTAAACATCATAGTATGTTATAAAGATGTAATGAGAAGATGATGTTGATGGTAATAACTAATGAAGCTAAGCTTAAGTCCTAACTATTGATACTGTCCTTCTTAGCAACAAAGTATTCACAGCGGATATACAGTCCGTCGCCTACGCCGTCGAGTCACTGTCTGACGAATCTCTCTGTGGCGTGCTCAGCCACGAGCAATTGACTCTTCGTGCATTAGCTGCTTTGCGTGCTTGGAGTTCCAGCACGCTGGTCACTTGGTTAGAGTAACCCTTCTTGCATGGTCACTTCTCGTGATGCGGGTTTCCCAGTCTCTTGGGTAACCCCAGCTCACGTTTACTCAATGGCCTCCTTGTTGACACAAGTGTGTCCAGTTAGAGAACTATTTATAGTTCTCACTCGTGCTTGTGTCCCTGGTTTCCTAGATCGCTATGTTACTTTCTCCTCTCAGCTCTATTTATCTAGCACTTAGCTCTAAGCTCTTACGTAACTCTTTGACACAAGGGATGGATCAGACTGCATAGGAAACTAGTGGTCTCTACAATTAAGCCCAGGTTTTGTAGGTGTCCTACACAAACACAAACTATCGTCTGTCAAGACGGCCAGGTGCCAATGAGTTCGTTATATATTCTGCCGGCGCCATGCTTGGCCTTCTCTTTATGCGACTTCCTGTGAGGTTAGTTAAGCTCCCGTGCAGTGGTTGTCTGTCAACATTGGTGACTCAACTGTAGAGCTTGACCCGTGTCAGTGCACACCAAGGCTTCACCGATGTACGCCCAAACATGAATTGTATCTTTATGATGAAGGTACGTCGTGTACAATCCCAGGCAATTCGCATGCCTTATTTCTGCATCCTCTCAAGGCGAACATAAACCTAATCTCATGCCTTTCCGGGAAAGACACCAATCTGCATTCAGCTTGCCCTAGAGGGCAGCTGCACTCTTCTCACTTTGGTAAGTTCGTAGTTAATCGTGGAAGATCGCCCATCGAGTTCCATGTTCTTCATTTAGGTTGCCACAATCTTCGCTGGGATGCTCTTGGACGACCTCTCTTTCGCCGCTGTTATGGAGCCCATGCGATGAACTTTCTAGTGCTAGTGTCAGGATCTCCTCCGGAGTCCATGTCCTGGGGCATCTAGGAATGTTGGAAGTCTAGTTGATGCCATGACATAGCTTGCTTGTGTTCGTTGGCTTGAGCTCCAACGCGAAGTCCTGTATGTCGGATGAAGGCATCCTGTTGTCCAACATCAGTGTGATGTCATACGGGACCTGAGGTTTGCATGAGTATCCGTTGTCCCATGTCTGGCTTATTGGCGTGCAGACTGGTGGTTCCTCGCCGTACAGGCATACATTCTCCGACTTCGGAGGAATCGGCGATCCTACTGACTTTAGCCAGGACCCCGTGGGGACCTGTTGCCCAGGACGCTCGACGAGGGCGCGTCAATAGGTCTTGGCCAGTATATAACCCGGCCCTGGTGCCCGGGAAACACCTCTGCGTCCCGCCATGACATAGCAATTCTAATGACGGTTTCCGGGTTTCCCCGGTGTCCGTGTCTGAACAGCTCTAGAGATGGTTTCTTCTTGATTCCCATGATGACATTCCGAGTGGTGATGACCGGACGCACTCTGCCACCACAGTTCTAGTGATTGTATCTAGGTCCCTATTGAAATCCATGACCTAAAGTTTCTAGTGATGCTGTCCGAATCTATACTGGTGCAAAAAACGTGATGTTTTTTATTTGTACCGGCATATCTGTTGGTCTCCGCATTATGACAGTTCTTGTGCTGGTATAGGAAGTCTATTGCTGGTCTCTCCGAGAGACAGTGTTGTGACACTTCTAGTGATGATATTGTTATATCAAGTAAAGTCCCAGATCGTGTAGCATTGGTGTTAACGCGATTTTATGGGAACCGGTAGTTCAGAAAACAATAGCAAACTACTGAATATAAACTTGCCATGACATGTAGAAAGTCTTGTCATGACAGTTGTAGTGATGGCCTCTCTAGGAGACCCAGTCATGACACCCCTAGCGATGATATCGGGATCGCTCCAGTAATGATACCGGCATTTCTATTAAGTCCACATCATGACAGTTCTAGAGATGGTGTAGGAAGTCTTCTCGTGACAGTTCTCCTGATGGTGTTGGGATATATCCTGGAGTCCTTATAATACTTTCATGGATTGTGTCGGAGTAAGGTCTGGAGTTCATGTCACGGCAATTCTAGTTTTCGTATAGGAATTCCTGTCATGAGAGGTCTAGTGATGGTGCGACATGACAGTTCTCATGTTCATCTAGGAGGCAATGACATGTAGAGTTTTGCTGATGGTGTTGGGGTCTCCCGAAAATCGTTGTGATGAAAGTTCTAGTGTTGATCTAGGAGTTAATGTCATGACAGTTCTAGTGTTTATCTGGGAGTCAATGTCATGACAATTCTAGTGTTGATCTGGGAGTTAATGCCATGAAAGTTCTAGTATTGATCTAGGAGTTAATGCCATGACAGTTCTGGTATTGATCTGGGAGTTAATGTCATGATAGTTCTAGTGTTTATCTGGGAGTCAATGTCATGACAATTCTAGTGTTGATCTGGGAGTTAATGCCATGAAAGTTCTAGTATTTATCTAGGAGTTAATGCCATGACAGTTCTGGTATTGATCTGGGAGTTAATGTCATGACAGCTCTGGTGTTGATCTGGGAGTCAGTGTTATGACAGTTCTAGTGTTGATCTGGGAGTCAGTGTAATGACACTTCTGGTGTTGATCTGGGAGTCAGTGTCATGACAGTTCTGGTGTTGATCTGGGAGTCAGTGTCATGACAGTTCTGGTGTTGATCTGGGAGTCAGTGTAATGACAGTTCTGGTGTTGATCTGGGAGTCAGTGAAATGACAGTTCTGGTGTTGATCTGGGAGTCTGTGTCATGACAGTTCTGGTGTTGATCTGGGAGTCAAGTGTCATGACAGTTCTGGTGTTGATCTGGGAGTCAGTGTAATGACAGTTCTAGTTCTGGTGTTGGATTAGGCTCCTACAAGGAGTCCATGCTATAGAATACAAAGAATGGCTCCTGGCTCTCTTCTGATACTAGTCCCAGTTTCACCGTCCAGTTATTATAATGCGTGTATCGATCACTTTGCTTCCTGTTGGCTTATCCTTTCCTGGAAGATCGCGCATGATAATCTGGATATGTATATGTAATTCTATAGCATTACAGCATGCCACTGGAACGTAATAATGTTAAGACCTCATATATACTAGGTTACCATTTTTATGTGATTATTAACAAATAACCTGGGTTGTAGGTGTGTAATGACGGAAGCTTCAGTAATCAGTCCTCCTTTGTCCTCTGTATGAGATGAGGAAACAATTTCTTTCCTCACAGCCATTTCCTTCTACAAATGAGAACACTTCCCTATATATGCTGTGGACTAGTTTCCCCCCGCGTAAATGAAGTCACATGTCCTAAATTTGGGAAACCAACGTGAAATGTGCTTGTACACCTGGCTAGAACATGTTGCCAGGCTTTAACTAGGTCAGTTTACCTGTCTTACCAGAGGAAGTTGAGCGATTGCACGCGATTACGGGGTACTTTGAGGGAAGCAAAGAATAGTACCACTGTCACCTGCCGTGGTGATCATACACGCAGTATTCTATCACACACACATATTTTTCAAGCAGATTTGTTCTTGTAGTTTTATCGGCATGTCTGTAGTTTCTGTGCTAACGAAGGCTTTGTCCGCAAGATTGTGTGTGTGTGTGATTGTGTTCTAGTCAAGCTGACCGATACAACTGCTGGTGTTGTGGTGATAAATCCATTGTGTTTAACCCAGCATGCATATCGTAAGGGGAGACTACGGCTGGTTGGCGTGAGACTGGACACCTCAGCTGCATAAGCCAACCAGTCGTGGACAAGCCTACAAAAGGCTGGGGGAGAGATGGCCGAGGCTCTATGCTCCCCTGGCAGACGGATGGCAGCAGAATTGAGGTGACATGTCCCAGATTCTGGACACAACAAACATGAAATGTCTGTTCATGTAAACCTCGCGAGAACAGTTTGTTACGCTTAACTAGGTCAAATTACCTGTCCTAGTGCATCACATTCACCAGAGAATAAATCGGTTAGCTACTTCTCTCCCTTACCTGTCGTAACATTATGCCAGGTATGCAGGCAAAACCTACCAGAAACCACAAACAAACAACTTTCAGATAAAGAAACCTGAACAACACAAAAATGCAGCCATTAGGAATGTTTGAAGCCAATACGGGGGATTTTATCGCTGGCTACAAACTAAATCCGAGAGACAAGTAACTAGTTTTCCTGATCTACCCCAGAATATGTCGGAGTGATTATGTACACACGGGCAGCTGTTGTAGAACAGAATGTGAAGATGGTGTGGTTATGTGCACAAGGGCAGCTGTTGTAGAACAGAATGTGAATGTGTCGGCGTGGTTATGTGCACACGGGCAGCTGTTGTAGAACATAATGTGAAGATGGTGTGGTTATGTGCACACGGGCAGCTGTTGTAGAACAGAATGTGAATGTGTCGGCGTGGTTATGTGCACACGGGCAGCTGTTGTAGACCACAATGTAAATGTGTCGGCGTGGTTATGTGCACACGGGCAGCTGTTGTAGACCACAACGTGAATGTGTCGGCGTGGTTATGTGCACACGGGCAGCTGTTGTAGAACAGAACGTGAATGTGTCGGCGTGGTTATGTGCACACGGACAGCTGTTGTAGACCACAATGTGAATGTGTCGGCGTGGTTATGTGCACACGGGCAGCTGTTGTAGACCACAATGTAAATGTGTCGGCGTGGTTATGTGCACACGGGCAGCTGTTGTAGACCACAATGTGAATGTGTCGGCGTGGTTATGTGCACACGAGCAGCTGTTGTAGAACAGAATGTAAATGTGTCGGCATGGTTATGTGCACACGGGCAGCTGTTGTAGACCACAATGTGAATGTGTCGGCGTGGTTATGTGCACACGGGCAGCTGTTGTAGACCACAATGTGAATGTGTCGGCGTGGTTATGTGCACACGGGCAGCTGTTGTAGACCACAATGTGAATGTGTCGGCGTGGTTATGTGCACACGGGCAGCTGTTGTAGACCACAATGTGAATGTGTCGGCGTGGTTATGTGCACACGGGCAGCTGTTGTAGACCACAATGTGAATGTGTCGGCGTGGTTATGTGCACACGGGCAGCTGTTGTAGACCACAATGTGAATGTGTCGGCGTGGTTATGTGCACACGGGCAGCTGTTGTAGACCACAATGTGAATGTGTCGGCGTGGTTATGTGCACACGGGCAGCTGTTGTAGACCACAATGTGAATGTGTCGGCGTGGTTATGTGCACACTGGCAGCTGTTGTAGACCACAATGTGAATGTGTCGGCGTGGTTATGTGCACACGGGCAGCTGTTGTAGAACAGAATGTGAATGTGTCGGTGTGGTTATGTGCACACAGGCAGCTGTTGTAGAAGATAATGTGAAGATGGTGTGGTTATGTGCACACGGGCAGCTGTTGTTGAACAGAATGTCCCTAAATACAAGCCTGCTATGGGTCTGAGATTTGACGGGACTATCACATGTTGTAGGACTGCAAGCAGGGAGGGACAGCGGGCCTGTCTTGTTGTCCTGTCTTGTAGGACTGCAAGCAGGGAGGGACAGCGGGCCTGTCTTGTCGTCCTCATGTTCTAGGACTGCTTGTTGCACAGGGGAGGGGCGGGGGAGATGATAGCTGGCCTGTCTTGTCCTCTGTTGCGGACTGCCAGCGCTGGCGTCGACCTTTCTCTCATATTATCAACATAACACTCTATCAATTACGCTACAATATATAATGTAGATGCTCGTCGTGTAGCATGCTGAGCAACATACAGAAACTGGTTACAACAATAGCACAGCATACATAAACTGGTTACAACAATAGTACAAGATAAATACTGGCTACAACAACAATAGTACAACATACAACAACTGGCTACAACAACAATAGTACAACATATATACTGTCTACAACAACAATACTACAACATATATATATATACTGGCTACAACAACAATAGTACAACATAAAACAACTGGCTACAACAAAAATAGTACAAGATATATATACTGGCTGCAACAACAAAAATCCACGTGGACTTCCAGTAATAAAATTTCCCCCGGTCTCTGGGTCGTGAGATCGACGCCCGTGCGTATTGTTGCGCACGTAAAAAATCCCTTGGCAGTTGGAAATCGAAAAAGAGTAGCCTAACGGCGCTGCCCGGGAAAAATTTCGAGTTATAAATCTGCCCAAGGTATTTCAGGATCCTCACCGATGCAACGGAGTTCCTGCATTGAGCTGAGTTTCTCCAGACTCAGGTTTGAGTTAGGAGGAAAACGGAGCACTTATGGGTTAAACCCAGATGCCCTGATGTTGATCCGATGACTAAACTAACACAACAATAGTACAACATATAACAACTGGCTACATCAACAATGGTACAACATATATACTGGCTACAACAACAATAGTACAACATATAACAACTGGCTACAACAATAATAGTACAACATATGTACTGGCTGCAACAACAATAGTACAACATACAACAACTGGCTACATCAACAATGGTACAACATATATACTGGCTACAACAACAATGGTGCAACATATAACAATTGGCTACAACAACAATAGTACAACATAAATACTAGCTACAACAACAATAGTACAACATAAATACTGGCTACAACAACAATAGTACAACATATAACAACTGGCTACAACAACAATAGTGCAACATATATACTGGCTACAACAACAATAGTACAACATAAATACTGGCTACAACAATAGTACAACATATAACAACTGGCTACAACAACAATAGTACAACATAAATACTGGCTACAACAACAATAGTACAACATATAACAACTGGCTACAACAACAATAGTACAACATAAATACTAGCTACAACAACAATAGTACAACATAAATACTGGCTACAACAACAATAGTACAACATATAACTGGCTACAACAACAATAGTGCAACATACATACTGGCTACAACAACAATAGTACAACATATAAATCTGGCTACAACAACAATAGTACAACATATAACAACTGGCTACAACAACAATAGTACAACATAAATACTGGCTACAACAACAACAGTACAACATATAACAACTGGCTACAACAATAGTACAACATAGATACTAGCTACAACAACAATAGTACAACATAAATACTGGCTACAACAACAATAGTACAACATATAACTGGCTACAACAACAATAGTGCAACATATATACTGGCTACAACAACAATAGTACAACATATAAAACTGGCTACAACAACAATGGGTACAACATATATACTGGCTACAACAACAATAGTTCAACATATAAAAACTGGCTGCAACAATTTATAGCACATACAGTATCACAGGACTGGCATTATACTGCATAGTTGAGACTAAGCAAGAAATTATATACAATTGTTAGTTTAATTCAGCTTTAATTTCAAGGGATTTTCTTGTTCTTTTCTTATCAGTACTACTATAACTGTCATGAGTCTATCACAACTGTCAATCAATCACAACAGTCATCAATCAATCACAACTGTCATGAATCAATCAAAACTGTCATGAATCAATCACAAGTCATTAATCAATCACAATAGTCATCAATCAATCACAACTGTCAATCAATCATAACAGTCATTAATTAAACACAACTATCATGAATCAATCACAACTCATTAATCAATCACAACTGTCATTAATCAATTACAATAGTCATTTAATCAATCACAAGAGTCATTAATCTATCACAACTGTCATCAATCAATCACAACTGTCATCAATCAATCACAACTGTCATTAATCAATCACAATGAATAATTGCTGGTCACAGAGACAGGAAAGAATGCCTCATGACTTGGTTACCTGGTCGTGTACCTGAGGTGTTCACTTGCTTCATGGACAAGTACACCGGCCTGTGACAAGAACACCAAGGACAAGTACACCAGGGACAAGTACACTTGTCTGGGACAAGTACACCAAGAACAAGTACACTCGCATGTGACAAGTACACCAGGGACAAGTACACTCGTATGCGACAAGTACACCAGGGACAAGTACACTCGTATGTGACAAGTACACCAGGGACAAGTACACTCGCATGTGACAAGTACACCGGGGATAAGTACACTTGCATGTGACAAGTACACCAAGGACAAGTACACTCGTATGTGACAAGTACACCAAGAACAAGTACACTCGCATGTGACAAGTACACCAAGAACAAGTACACTCGCATGTGACAAGTACACCAGGGACAAGTACACTCGCATGTGACAAGTACACCAAGGATAAGTACACATCTATGAGCTTACCCAGTTTAAAGAATAGTCTAAATGTGTAAGCTCTGCTGCCTGTCAAGACCTACGATTCTGTTGTCATTATAGTTAATCTGGTGTCCTGTACTGGATGTTGCAATCAACCCCAGCATTTTTTGGCTGTTTGTGATTAACTAGACAAATTTACGTTCAATAGTTTACCATTGCCCTCTGAAAGGCCAACATCTCATACCCTGGATCTCAACACAAACTAGTCCATGTGTCATACCACCTACCCAAGCGTGAAGCATTTCAGTCCAGCTAGCCTGGTCTGGTGTGCCCTCAGCCAGTCGTCATGTGTGTTGTTTCGAACAATCTGACTGTTCTCATCTTTCAGGATATGTTCTTTTGTTGCTTTCAGGTCACTTTTGAGGCAGTTGTGCCGGCTGATCATCTTTCTCATCGCTTCAGCCACTGGACTACTGCTGCCCTCCACCATTCTCTAGGTCTTCTTCCATCTCTGTGGCTGTCTCTGCCTAGGAACAGGAAATAATAGGGAACCAAATAGTGAGAGACTGATAACCAAAGTGTTTCTACGATTGTTATCTACCGTAAGAATTCCTCACTAGCTAATGTGAGATCACAATGGGCAGTGCACTGGCTAATGTTGTGATATCATAGTGGATAGTGCACTGTTTGTTGTGATATGGTAGTGGATAGTGCACTGGTTGTTGTGAATTGTGATATGATAGTGCACAGGCTGTTGTGATATGGTAGTGGAAAGTGTACTGGTTGTTGTGATATGGTAGTGGATAGTGCACTTGTGATATGGTAGTGGATAGTGCACATGTGATATGGTAGTGGATAGTGCATTTGTGATATGGTAGTGGATAGTGCACTTGTGATATGGTAGTGGGTAGTACATTTGTGACATGGTAGTGGATAGTGCACTTGTGATATGGTAGTGGGTAGTGCACTTGTGATATGGTAGTGGATAGTGCACTGGTTGTTGTGATATGGTAGTGGATAGTGCACTTGTGATATGGTAGTGGATAGTGCACTTGTTGTTGTGATATAGTAGTGGATAGTGCACTTGCAATATGGTAGTGGATAGTGCACTGGTTGTTGTGATACGGTAATGGATAGTGCACTGGTTGTTGTGATATGGTAGTGGATAGTGCACTGGTTGTTGTGATATGGTAGTGGATAGTGCACTTGTGATATGGTAGTGGATAGTGCACTGGTTGTGATATGGTAGTGGATAGTACACTTGCGATATGGTAGTGGATAGTGAACTGGTTGTTGTGATACAGTAATGGATAGTGCACTGGTTGTTGTGATATGGTAGTGGATAGTGCACTGGTTGTTGTGATATGGTAGTGGATAGTGCACTGGTTGTTGTGATATGGTAATGGATAGTGCACTGGTTGTTGTGATATGGTAGTGGATAGTACACTTGCGATATGGTAGTGGATAGTGAACTGGTTGTTGTGATATGGTAGTGGATAGTGCACTGGTTGTTGTGATATGGTAGTGCATAGTGCACTGGCTGTTGTGATATGGTAGTGCATAGTGCACTGGCTGTTGTGATATGGTAGTGGATAGTGCACTGGTTGTTGTGATATGGTAGTGGATAGTGCACTGGTTGTTGTGATATGGTAGTGGATAGTGCACTGGTTGTTGTGATATGGTAGTGGATAGTGCACTGGCTGTTGTGATATGGTAGTGGATAGTGCACTGGTTGTTGTGATATGGTAGTGGATAGTGCACTGGTTGTGATATGATAGTGGATAGTGCACTGGCTGTTGTAATATGGTAGTGGATAGTGCACTGGATGTTGTAATATGGTAGTGGATAGTGCACTGGTTGTTGTGATATGGTAGTGCATAGTGCACTGGTTGTTGTGATATGGTAGTGCATAGTGCACTGGTTGTTGTGATATGGTAGTGGATAGTGCACTGGTTGTTGTGATATGGTAGTGGATAGTGCACTTGCAATATGGTAGTGGATAGTGCACTGTTTGTTGTGATATGGTAGTAGATATTGCACTGGCTATTGTGATATGGTAGTGGATAGTGCACTGGCTGTTGTAATATGGTAGTGGATAGTGCACTGGTTGTTGTGATATGGTAGTGGATAGTGCACTGGTTGTTGTGATATGGTAGTGGATAGTGCACTGGCTGTTGTAATATGGTAGTGGATAGTGCACTGGTTGTTGTGATATGGTAATGGATAGTGGTAGTGGATAGTGTACTGCTTGTTGTCATATGGTAGTGGATAGTGCAATGTTGTTGTGATATGGTAATGGATAGTGCACTGGTTTTTGTGATATCATAGTGAATAGTGCACTGGTTGTTGTGATATAGTGGATAGTGAACTGGCTGTTGTGATATCATAGTGGATAGTGCACTGATTGCGATATTATAGTAAATGGTGCACAAACAGTGCACCCAATAAAATTATCCACCAGAAACAGTGCACTCAACAAAACTATCCAACAAAAAAGAAAGTGCCCAACGGAAACAGTGCACTAACAAAACTGCACATCAGAAACAGTGCACTATCAAAACTACCCAAAAAAAAAACAGAGCACCCAACAAAACTATACAACAGAAACAGTGCACCCAACAAAACTGCCTAACAGAAACAGTGCACCCTACAAAACTGCCTAACAGAAACAGTGCACCCTACAAAACTGACCAAAAGAAACAGTGCACCTAACAAAACTGCACATCAGAAACAGTGCTCTATCAAAACTATCCAACAGAAACAGTGCACACAACAAATATATCCAACAAAAACAGTGCACAAAACAAAATTGCCCAACAGAAACAGTGCACTTAACAAAACTACCTAAAGGAAACAGCGCACCCAACAAAATGCCCAACAGAAACTGCACCCAACAAAACAACTGCCCAACAAACACAGTACACCTAAAAAACAACTGCCTAACAGAAACAGTGCACCCAACAAAAAAAGTGCACCCAATAAAACAGCAAAACTACCCCACAGAAACAGTGCACTAACAAAACTACCCCACAGAAATAGTGCACTAACAAAACTGGCCAGAGCACCCCACAAAACCTGAGCAGTAAATCCAAGAAAGGATGAGCCAATCTGCCTGGGTTAGAACTTCAATGTTAAAAGGGTTCTACTGTATCGGCCAGCAATGTGGAGAATGATTAAAACAATTACACAAAAACACAAAAATATTAACTTACAGGTGCCTCTGTAGATCAGGCCTATAACAGTTCAATATAATTACAAATGTGGAGCTTCGGGAGACAACTAGAGATTCCAGGACATCAAAAGATGAGGATATGAAGTTACTACTCGATAGCACACAGCTTGAGAAAGGGTGACAAAAGTATTATTAGAAATCCCTTTATTTGAAACAGGGCAACAGACATAAAGGTGTACCTACAACACACAGAGAAAAGAATTAGAGAACGCACATAGGGAGGGCATAGAATGAGCTGCAGAAGATGAGATGGCTTGATCTCAGTTGCTTGAGGACCTATGCTTCAATGGGAGATAAAGGGCAGTAGAAAATCACAACCGAGCACTCAACATTAAACCAAGCACCCAACAGATAGTGATCACTCAACATTAAATCAAGTACTCAACATAAACTGAGCACCCAACAGACAGTGAGCATGTGGAAGTCATCCTCACCTGTCCAGTTACATCCACAGCTTCATCCCAAAGTTCACTGTGCTCATCTGCATACTTATCCATCAGTGCTGAGATCAACTTGCAGCGGTCAGACCCACACCCACACGGGACTGGATGGTCTGTGGAGTCATCAGAGTCTGACCCATCACTTGTATCTTCCGCATCATCGCCATCATCGTGTTCATCAACCAGGGTAACGCTGATATTATAATGCCGTTTGTTGGAGCTGCTTTGTGACATCCTCACCCTACAGCACAGATGAACCCCGCCTTCCACAAGAATTGTTCTCGGTAGAAAGACAACCGTTTGCTTCCAATGAGTAGCTGGGTCATGAGGTCCAGTCTTCAGCACTACATTTGATGATGCTCCGGGGACTACCCGAAGACTTCCTTGTTGGCAACAGGAAACTGAATTGTCCACTGTAGCACACGAATCTTCCAAAGAACAAGAATCTCCTTTCTCAATGACATCTCTGCTAGCAGATGACTCCTTTGTAGTAGTCAATACATTACTGTTACTGGTATCTTCACTCTGTGTATTAAATTCAACATTAAACCAGGCAGCAAAACCAAACACTTTTGAATCCTGGCTCATGGGAAACTTTAGAACAGTGCTAATTGTTTGTATATCCTCAGATGTGACAGTCTTTAAATTGAGGTCTATAATTTTTTCAGGTTCGGCACACAACACGTTGGCGTTCAGACTTGTTATTAGTGGTTTTGATACTTCTTCCATGTTTATTTGTGATGCCACAGGTGAAAAATCAAAGCCATAAATGTTGCTCCATTCCTCTGCACGGTTTTGGAAGTGGTCACTCATGTCCACTGGAGCAAAGAGAAGAGATGCATGTGACGGCAACATGATGCCGTCCGGAGCCAGGAATCTGTCTCTGGCAACAATGACGGAATCAAGCATGGATTCATGGAGCAAGTAGAAGCCCATCCACTCCGAGATGATGATGTCAACATGTTGGATGTCACTGGGAAGAGAGATGGTCTCCACAGTCCCATGTATGACCTCGATAATATGGCCCAGGTTGTTTTCCTGGACAATCTCTTGACACAATCTGGCAATACTGCTGGCTTCGACAGCAAACACTTTTTTGGCTCCAGCTAAGAAAGAACAAAACAGAAAGTTTTATATAACCTGTCATAACAAACACAGAAAAGAAGACTACTACTTTCTCATTTACTGTTTATTTGCTTGGAATCAATATGTATTTCAGTGTTTTCTGCATGAAATACACTGTCTTCTGCTGTTTTGGTATTGTAATCTGCTGGACAGGACTTG
The DNA here is from genome assembly GCA_963921405.1 of Cepaea hortensis. NCBI lineage: Eukaryota > Metazoa > Mollusca > Gastropoda > Stylommatophora > Helicidae > Cepaea > Cepaea hortensis. The sequence goes on along the minus strand of OY992887.1, from coordinate 5,866,308 downwards.
ACACATTATTATCCTAGTTCCTTTACTGTTATGTTCAAAATCAATGCAATTTATCAATGTGAAAATAATAAACCTTTAACCAATCAGCCACAGTGACAATTCTGATCAACACATGGACAAAACCTGATTTAATTTCTCTCATTTGATACCAAACAAGGAACAATACATTCACTGGTGAATTTGGTCACATACATTTGTTACCTTTTTCTACCCCAGCGAGGTATTATATTTGAGAAATAAATGTATGAACAACAGAAGTCAGCACAACTCTGGTTCAGAATACGAGGGCAAAAGGAGTTAACATAATAACTGTCTTGACCAGAATGTGAGATGGGTGTCAATGGTGCAGGACAAGAGTTGCGGACTTAATTACTAGAGCAGAGCTGCTCTGTGTACAAACTGTATGAAGTTAGTAATCTAGGTAAACAAATCACCAGCAAAATGCAATGCCTATGGCTGATAAGGTAGTCCTGATGTCTCTGTGACATGGCTTCCATCTTGAAACTGTACCTGAGTACAGCAGACACCAGAGAAGGTATGTACCTGACCCCCAGTTTGTTCTAACCTTTCATCAAGTCTGGACAGTTTCACCTTGTAGCTTCATAATGCTCACCTACTTATCATACACAGAGGGCAGAGTGCTTGTAACTAGGTCAGAACCTGATATCCTCACAGGCAATGTAGATGGCTTATTCAAACAACACAGCCATACAATACAAATAATAGGTTTCAATATGTAAGAGTGTATGTAAAGCGTTAGAACCATGGTGACATAGTGGTTAACACACTGTCTTGCCTACAGTCACCTAGAATTTAATCCACAGCTGTGACAGGATTGTTTCTCAACAGTTCAGTCTCTAGCTGTGACAGGATTGTTTCTCAACAGTTCAGTCTCTAGCTGTGACAGGATTGTTTCTCAATAGTTCAGTCTCTAGCTGTGACAGGATTGTTTCTCAACAGTTCAATCTCTAGCTGTGACAGGATTGTTTCTCAACAGTTCAGTCTCTAGCTGTGACAGGATTGTTTCTCAACAGTTCAGTCTCTAACTTTGACAGGATTGTTTCTCAACAGTGCAGTCTCTAGCTGTGACAGGATTGTTTCTCAATAGTTCAGTCTCTAGCTGTGACAGGATTGTTTCTCAACAGTTCAATCTCTAGTTGTGACAGGATTGTTTCTCAACAGTTCAGTCTCTAGCTGTGACAGGATTGTTTCTCAACAGTTCAATCTCTAGCTGTGACAGGATTGTTTCTCAACAGTTCAGTCTCTAGATGTGACAGGATTGTTTCTCAACAGTTCAGTCTCTAGCAGTGACAGGATTGTTTCTCAACAGTTCAGTCTCTAGCTGTGACAGGATTGTATCTCAACAGTTCAGTCTCTAGCTGTGACAGGATTGTTTCTCAACAGTTCAGTCTCTAGCAGTGACAGGATTGTTTCAACAGTTCAGTCTCTATCTGTGACAGGATTGTTTCTCAACAGTTCAATCTCTAGCTGTGATAGGATTGTTTCTCAACAGTTCAGTCTCTAGCTGTGACAGGATTGTTTCTCAACAGTTCAGTCTCTAGCTGTGACAGGATTGTTTCTCAACAGTTCAATCTCTAGCTGTGACAGGATTGTTTCTCAACAGTTCAGTCTCTAGATGTGACAGGATTGTTTCTCAACAGTTCAGTCTCTAGCAGTGACAGGATTGTTTCTCAACAGTTCAGTCTCTAGCTGTGACAGGATTGTATCTCAACAGTTCAGTCTCTAGCTGTGACAGGATTGTTTCTCAACAGTTCAGTCTCTAGCAGTGACAGGATTGTTTCAACAGTTCAGTCTCTATCTGTGACAGAATTGTTTCTCAACAGTTCAATCTCTAGCTGTGATAGGATTGTTTCTCAACAGTTCAGTCTCTAGCTGTGACAGGATTGTTTCTCAACAGTTCAGTCTCTAGCTGTGACAGGATTGTTTCTCAACAGTTCAATCTCTAGCTGTGACAGGATTTATCTAAACAATTCAATCTCCAGCTGTGAAAGGATCATATTTCTCCAGCATGGTAGACTGGCTGAATTACCATGTGAAATAGACACAGGGCACATTTCAGAATGTTCTAGGAAGATACTGGGGTGAGAAAAGGAACTGGTCAGCCTGTTATATGATGACCCAGTATATGTGAAAGAATACACCTCTAGGACAGCTTCCATCATGGGATTACCTTGACATTTTTAGATCAGAGTCATGGCTACCATGGTTTTTGTCATCAGTCAGGTTATGGTATTATTTCATTACAGTGTCCTGGGGCTTCAAGTTGGAGAGGGAACATTTGAGGAAAGAAACTAGTCAACTCATGCCATAATTTAGTTTATATGAAGTCAATGGCATTTCACATACACTGCAGTAGCTGACTTGATATTTACTGAATGTGTATCTCCAAGGTCACCTTAACCATGATCATGTGCCATGACGACGCACACGAGTGATCACGGTCACATGTCCAGTCTTGGGTCCACTCAGTGTTCCTGTACCAACAATTCCATTTGGCCAAGCCATCTAGAGTTTATCCCTCTGTCTTCACTTGCTCCTTATTTTCAAGTTTATTTCTTATAACATGTCCACAAATATTTTAATAGATTGTCCAATTTCTTTAATCAATTTGTAATTTTCATCTGCTTCTTGAAGAAGTAAATCATTCACGGTTCTAATCAACCATTGTATTCTTTGCATTTTTTCTCAGAAACCACATGTCAGCTGCCATCATGTTCTTCCCAGGATGACTCATATTGTCCAGGTCCAGCATTTACAGTCTTGCTCTCTCAGCAAGTAGCAGCCTTTTATTGGCAAGGATTTATCCATCTTGGTCAGAAAATGTACTGGCGCCTTACCATCTTGACACACGATTGTTTGTTACGTTGTGCTTCATAAAAGACATAACAACTTCAACCAATGGCAGGGACCAGGGATGGAGTTAAACCTTTCCATAACACAAAGCTCTGGCTGAATTGCAGAGACCATGTGTTGCACGTATAGCATGATCCCTGTCTTGGCCTGCCTAGTGTACACCAATACATCTGGAACAATACAAGCTGCAGATGCTGTTGGATCAGCAAAGCAATGCTCTAACTGTCCACCTGTTGCAGCTTCGATCCTAGACCAGTTGCTGACCAAAGCTTAGGGCCTGGTCTGCCCTGACATTTAGTCTTTAGGCTGCATTTCCTCACACTAGGTTAAGACTTGTACCCACCCAATTGTGCTCCTCTGCCCGAAGCTGTTGGCGCAATAAAGGGTGTTGGGTTTGGTCAAAAAATTATTAGATAATTCATAATTATGTATTGGCCAATAATGATAAAGTCACAAGCATATTATTACTTCTATAGTAAGTAAGTCAAGAACCCTTTCAGCCAGTTCTAGATCTACATTTGTACTGACCAATCGGCACTCGACAGGACAGGTGATGTGATTAGTGTGTATCTTTCTATGTGACAGAAGTGGCACTTGCTGATAATACAATAGCACACATGGATGGATCTGTGCTACAAGGACACCAAGCTGTCTGGGAATTCTGGGTTAGAGTCAGAGGTGCAGAATAAGTTCAGCAAACAGGCTGGAGGTAACCAGAGACAACTGACGATCACTACACTGAATAGATTTGTCCGGGATACAAAGTAACAGAAATATATACCCACCACTAGCAGCAAACAGTGACAGTATTCCAGTGCCTGCCCCAACATCCATCACTATCTTGTCCTTGAACAGGTGAAAGTTGGCTTCAATGAACTTCCTGTAGGCCTGTGTCCTTGGCCGATCTTTGAGCATGAGTTCATGGACACTGAGGTCACCATAACTGATGAAATAGTCATCCTGGGAGGCATCACCTGTAGCCATGGCAACTGACAATAAAGAAACAAAGCTCTTTATTCGATGTGAAAGGAAGCAACACAGAATTACACTACAATGGTTACCACACTCACATATCAATGTGTTTGTTATTTATTCAACTCACACAAGTGAGAACACTGGACATGTCCTTCATCAGATTTGGCTGCCTTGTACTTGGCAGATTGTTTACAGAAGAAAATGCGCTCCTTTGATGTGCCCTTTGGATCTTGTATGGGTGGGGAGATGTGTGTGAGTGTATGGGTGGTGAGATGTGTAGTTAAGGGATGTGTGATTGGGGTTTGGAGATCAGGGTGGGATGGTTGGCGAGTGGGTGGATGGAGGATGTGTGAGAGGGTGAGTGTGTGTAGGTTGGGGGTGGGAGGAGATGTGTGTGTGTGGGTGCGGGATGTGTTGGTGGGGGAGATTGTGTGGTGGGTGATGTGTGTGCAAGTGGGGTATGTGTGGGTGGGTGCGGGTTTTGTGTGTGGGTAAGTGCAGGATATGTGAGTTGGCGGGAATATGTGTGTGTGGGTGTTGGAAATGTGGTTGGGGGATGTGTGTTTGGCTGAGTGTTTGGGGGTGTGTGGGTGGGTGGTGGAGGATATGTGGGTGGGTGAGTGTTGGTAGGTTATGGGATGGGTGGAGGATGCGTGCGTGTGGGTGGGGAGATGTGAGAAGGTGGGGGGATGTGTGGTGGGGGGATGTGTGATGGGTGGGAGATGTGTGTGTGTGGGTAGGGAGATGATGTATGTGGGGGTGTGTTTGGGACCCTGACAGGGGGATTGGTGGATGGATGGGGTCATGTATGTGCCTGTGGGTATGTGTGTGGTTGGGTGGTGGATGTGTGTGTGGGGCACATGCGGATGGATAGGGGATGTGTGGGTGGGTGGGGGATTTGTCTCATAACATGGTAACATGCTTTGTTTATGCTTACAACATTCATTTGACAATGTTTTTTTCCCTATGTGAATGCACTATGCACTGATGAACGAAAGATGAGTGATTGGAAGGGCCGAATGTAAGATGGGCCTGCGTGCCCAATTTGTTACCCTTTGAAAATAAAGTTTGTTCGTTCGTTTGCCTCTTACACACAATTCATTTCAAAAGACAATATTCAGCATCAGGGGTGCTCTGTGAGCTTCTCCTCTGAGTCCAGCAGGTTCCTAATCAAACTGGCAGTGTTTGTTTTCTTTTACAATTTCTGTAAGTGCTCAGTTCATATAACATGCACTTTCTGTTAATTTACTGAATTTACTGAACTAGTACCTAAAACTGGTGTTTTTGGCTTGCTAAGACCACGAGTAGTCTGATTATCGAAGTCATGGCAGCAAGTAAGGCAATGACATGGCTCGAGACAGACCTTTACTCGGGCATGCTTCCTTAGTGACTCAATGAGTATGCTCAGGAAGATAGCGATGGGTTGGATCAGAAGACAGTGGTTGGTGTCTCCGGGGCAGTCATGGCTTTCAATGATTAGTTTAATTTTCATGCCAAGGCATACAGGTGTACGAGGAAATGGGCAGACTGACAGGCGTGCAGGTAAGGCTACTGTGGAGGGTGGATGAGCCATGGACTAAGCTGATATACTGAATGCTCTATGAGAAGTAAAACTTTTATGAAAACCAAGTGATGACTGTGAACCATGGTCAGACTGCAAGAACAGCAAGTTAAAAGAGGTGTGGCCAGACAAGAGCACAATGCAGGAAGCTAAAGAAGAGTAATAAACCAACACATAACTGGTGTGGTGAGCCGCTACACGCTGCGGGATTTACTGAGGAGGGGATCCGAGCACTTATGGACTGAATGGTTTGATGTGCAATGAAGATGATCTGTTCACTAACTAACTAACTAACGAACATAGAGAAACATCTTGGAGCATTTGGAGACCAACGCAATGAAAGAAATAATAATGGAAGTAGATTGATAGAGCTATGCACTCAACATAATCTCTTTATAACAAACACATTTTTTTAAACACAAAAACTCAAATATACACCTGGTATAAATGGAATGATCTAGAAACCAACAGCCAAACTGATTTCATATTAACAAGAAGGGAGATTTTATTCACAATCGAACTGCAAATAATACTGAGCATTATTCGCAATCGAACTGCAGGAATTAACTAGTCAATTTTAATTAGGTGATTATGCTAGTTGCGATATGCTGATTCAGGGACGATATTTTTAGTTGAGAAATAAAATTCACGTTAAACAAAGACATCTATTGGATCTATCAATTCCGACACTCGATCACTCCGTCACTGCCTGGGGGATTGCATCCCCCCACCCTCCCCCTGCAACTTCCACAGATCCATAGAGGACACTTTATTCACACGCTTCGAGTTTCTCTGTTCTATATTTTAGTCTGTGGCTAAGGGCTTGAGAACGCGGTTTGTGAGCCTGTATACCCGGGTTCGAAACGCAGCGGTGCTGGTTTTTTTGAAAAAGGTATAGGAGCCGGTCGTTCAGAAATCAATGGCAAACTACTGGACGTAAAATCTGCCCAGGAATCATGAACAGCGAAAATGCTGGGGTTGACTGCTACTTCCTGTGAAGGACATGCAGCTTAATTAATTAAAATATTTCATATTTTTTTTATTATATCACTAAATTAATTTCTGAAAAATGAAAAAAAGAATTTGCCTGCCCAGCGGAGAATCCAAATCCGGTCTCCGGCGTGACAGGTGGAGATACTTACCACTATACTACTGAGGACACAACAATAGTTCCAAAATTAATAATGTAGTCAAACACATTGTCCCAATGACGTAAACGTACGTCACGTGACCAGCTGCAATTGTGAATAATGCTCAGTATTATTCACAATTCAATTGTGAATAATCTCTACTTAACAGGAAACAACAGAAAGAGAAATGTAAATGTATCAGATGCAAGGACAGTGTCCAACTTAAGTTTAAGCACAGACCACAATGCAGTAATTTACAGTATATTTATTACCATAATAACAGCCAATAGAAGACAAAACGCATTTTCAAAAAAGCAAATACCAGGTAAAAACATTTTCATTTACATTACATACCATGGGAATTAGTGAAAGACGAGACAGTGAGGGAAAATTACTTTGGTTGTCTAGATTAACCAGAAGAAATGACCGACCATGTAAACGATGGATAGAGAGAATAACAAAATCCATGGAAATCATGACATATTATGAAGCCCATAAACGGGCACTCTCCCGCTGTCTAATTGCATTGCTTATGATAGCGTGTTCCATCGTGCCATTACCCGAAGTAAAAACAAAATTCATGTACGGAGTCATCTCTCCATTGAAAATCTTGTCCCGGAAAACGCTGTCGAATTTACCATGCATTCTTTCGACGTCATTCATTCATTCAAATCTCACGTGACAAGAACACAAATCATCCTGGGTTTTCCAGGAAAGGTTGGCCTAATATTCCGTGCATGGCGATTGGTTGAAATCATGGTGAACTTTTATATAAATAAATAATTTATTTTATACTTACCGTAATTAATTTTTTTTTTCATATATAATAGATATACGTAAATTTATTATGGATTTTCAAATTCCCCATCCAAATTTACATACATTTGGAAAGTTTCATCTCAATATATGCTTTATTTGTTGATGAAAACAAATTTTTCTGCTAGGATGTGTTTTTGTTCTTTGGGCATATCGATCAGATGGGCATGTACACTTTGTAACATTATTCTGGCTTATAATAGACATATGTAAATTTTTGATGGATTTTCAAACTTTCCATCCAAATTTACATACATTTGGAAAGTTTCATCACAGTATATGTTTTATTTAGTTAGTTAGTTAATTAGTCGACAGATCATCCTCGTTGCACATCGAACCATTCAGTCCATAAGTGCTCGGATCCCCTCCTCAGCAAATCCCGCAGCGTGTAGCGGCTAACGACGCCAGTTATGTGTTGGTTTATCAATCTTCTTTGGCTTCCTGCGTAGTGTTCTTGTTTGGCCACCCCTCTTTTAATTTGCTGCTCTCGCAGTCTGGCCATTGTTGTAGATTCACAGTCATCACTTGGTTCTCGCAAAAGTCTCACTTCACGTAGAGCATTCAGAATGTCAGCCTGGTCCATGGCGCGTCCGCCCTCCACAGTAGCCTCACCTGCGAGCTTGTCAGCCCGCTCATTTCCTTGTACTCCCGCATGCCCTGGCACATATATATGTTTTATTTGTGGGTGAAAAAGAATATTTTCGGTGAAGCGTGTTTTTGTGAATGGGTAAACGCATGGCCCTGTGCCATGGTGACTGCGCATGTGCATATCGATCGAATTGGCATTACACTTTCACTTTTCAACACTCAAAACGTGCAACTTGATCTACAAAACTTAAAGAGAACACAAGTTTAAAGATTATTAATAATTTATTTGTATACTTGTACTATCTTTTGATCATTTAACATGACGGAACATATTTTTGGAGTCAGTTTTCATAATCCGCCTATGACCCGTTGGTTTAGACCAACCTCGCACGCGGAGAAAAATTAAAACGGCACTCTGAACCATAAATAATTTTTTTCTGATGCTTGCAATAGAAAACCATCAATTGTAGATGGATCTTCGAATTCTGCATCAGATTTTTCAGAAATTTGGAAAGTTTCATCGCTAACTTGCTTTAATTGTGGTTGAAAAACAGGCGAAAATGTCACGATCATGAAACCCAAAACGGCGGCTTGACTATATAAATATCTTTGTAGAACAAACATTGTGTCCTCACTAGCGTAGTCGTAAGCAGTCCGCCAGTCACGCGGGAGACCGGGGTTCTCTTCCCGGCTGGGCATTTTTTTTTTTTTTTTCACAAAATTATTAGGTGATATAATAGAAACCCATTAAACATTACGAACTAAAATATTATACAGAACTAAGAAACTGGAAGTTTGTGAATACAGTGTGCTCTATGAATCTGTGCGAGCTGCAGACTGCCGGGGAGCACATCCCACAGAGGCAGCAGATTGATCGCGTATCGGAATTGATGCGTCCAATAGATGTCTTTGTTTAATGTAAATTTTAATTGCCATATAAAATATCGCCCCTGAATCAGTATAGTTTCATCGCTAAACTTGCTCGAATTGTGGTTGAAAAACAGATTTTCTGCGAAGATGTGACTTTGTGAATTGGAATCCCATGGGTCATGACGACCGCCGCATATCGATTGCGCTACACTTTCCATGAACTCGAGTCCCTGCCCACACGAGCATTGAAATCACCGAGCATATAAATGTAGTCGGATTTTGGAACTGCCTTGATCACAAATAACTTTACACTATAAATAATTTTTAAAGAAATTTTCTTTATAATAAATGTTACTCGTGTCTTGCGTTAGATGTTATCACAATCAGTAGTTTGCAAGTGCTAACGCACTTCTTTCTGAACGAAAATTCCTTTTTTTATAAGGCATATTGAGGTAAAATCATCAGACACCCAGAACAGAACAGACTAGCACTATACTACATAGGCCACAACATCAAACATCTCATACCTCTTAACAATGGAACTGCACACTACCAGGGAAGACTGCCAACATTCTATCAGACATGCATACAGGCAATAAAAGGACATGAACAGTTAATACAGCAAACAACACACAAAATATACAAACATTTAGTTAGAGAACAAGCACCATCACTAAGACTTAGGATTAAAAGAGGACACAAATACTTCATGACTGACTTCACATGTACCTTTTCAAACCTACACAACAAACACATAACACCAAAAGCTAGGGAGATCACATATAGACTGTTATACAGTATGACCCCAACAACACAGGTAGAAGCATACATATCCAAACAATGTCAATTATGTAGAAACAACACACAAGAGACAGAGGAACACATTTATTATACATGTACAACAATTACTGCCACACGCGCAACACTCAAACACCTCATACAAACACACACAGGCAAACAAACCGACATATATAAAGCAATTTTTCTCAATACTATACCACAGACAGCTAAGGACATACATACAAAAGACAACTTATATGGACCTGCAGAAATTTTGCCAGATACAAACACCACACATATAACACACATTTAATTTCCTTTATGTACACACACAAGATATCAAAACTATTTCCAGAGTAAATCATATGTACTCTTCCTTATTTTATTACAAATTTGGTATACATGAGGGCAAGAAAGAAAGTAGAAACTGTGAGTGAATGATTAAAAAAGATCACATATGGTCAAAAGACCAATGGAAAATCCCTTATGTAAAGAATAGTGGAAGTATAAATGCTTGTTTTATTTGCTTCAAAATATGGTTTCAACCCTTATAGATAAGGGAACAAGAAAAAAAAGGAGAAAAGAAAATCAACTCCTCTCATTCCAAATTACTATTAATGGAATGTTTGCTTTAAATGCACTTGTTGTGCTATACCACCCCCACTACTAAGATTATCACTTTAGTAAATAAAATCACATATCTATTATATTATTATTATTATTAATATTATTATTTTTTATTTTATTATTTATTAATATTTTATTTTTACTACTATTATTATCATTATTATTATTACTATCCTTTATCTTACTGAGACAGTGTGCTTTCATTGTCTCTAGGCGCCTGAGTTTACTGGAGGGCATTAACTGGAATATTTTTTTCTGACAAAGAGTTCACCGACCCGTAAGTTCAAAATTAGTGAGTGGCCGGGCCATGACTCTGCTGCAGCCCGCTAACCGACAGTTTACCTTTCGTTGTTAGTGGAATAAGAAATTCAGGAAACATGAAACCAAAACGTAGCATAGGCTTTTGGGGAACTGTCAGTTTGGGCAAGGAGTACAACGGAGGTGGCTAGATATATGGGAACGGCCACGCCTCATGAACCAAGACAGGCCAAGGTGGTAAAAATAGGCCGTTAACCTCAAACTATAACCTAGTGGTATCAAGGAAGCTAGAATAAAGCGGTTTAGGGAGAATTAATTATGCAGCACAGCTAAATGCTGATTGGGTAGTCTTTCACAAGGAAGAGAAATGTCACGTGATTCCAGAAAGAAGCACCAAGTATATCGTTATATATACTTTGGGATCCAGTCAGTTGGAGAAGAGTCGAGCAGGAGAGAGGACAGTTAATAGTGGACTCCGGGAGTGGCGGGGGCCTGAGCCCTCTTGGGGCAGCCCAAGGAACATATTAACAGGACTTCAGAAATTGTGGCTAATCCGTGCCCAAGTCTGTATAGTATCTGGAGGAGGAGGAAGTGAAGGAAGACGGACAAGCGCCCATGCTAGAACTCGTCTGAATCACTGATAGGAGTGAGAACGACTAAGGATCTGTGAACGGAACCTACCCAAGGCAGATAAGCCAAAGAAGGGAAAGACACGCAGAGTCCGAGGGTCGCCTAAGTGCAAGAAAGCCACTTGAGTTAGAGGACCGCCAGCTAAGGAGACCGCTCGTTAGTTGCAGTAGATGGCTAAACATCAGACAAGACGACCATAGCCAGGGACACTGCGGTTGGAACCACGCAGGAGACTAAAGGTCAGATAGGACAATAAGGTCAAGTGGGATCCATGACAAGCGATTGATTGGGCAGAGACAAATGAAACCCAGAAGGACGACCAGAAAACCCACTGGATGGCAGAAGTTGAATGTAAGTTGACATAAGACTTAGACCTAATTAGTTTAATTGTATATTATAATCAGGTATCTTGATTTAGAGAGCTATAGCAAACTACAGTAGGTGAACTTACCGCGACCCGACAAGGAGCAGGATTGGATGCGACGTCCTGCAAATGACCTATATTTAAATGGCCGAAATAGAGTGTTGGGAGTCAAACTAATCGGTTAGGTGGGCAGAGTGTGGATAAACCATATATGTGCAGGTAAATTAAGTAATTAGACTAAAAGATTAATGATAACTAGGCGGGTCAACACGGCATATAAAACGAAAGGCTATTGCAAGAATATAAACACAGCGACCAAACACAGCAGACGGCAGAAGAAGATAGCCAGGCACTCGCGATCACTAGGTCAACCAGACAATAGGGGCAGGTGAGATCGTTGGCCAGAGACGGAGCGGGCACAGGAAGGAATGTTGTCTTTTGTCCGCTGGACATAGGTGAAAGGAGGTCACGCTTCTGTGGTTGTGTAGTTGAGTTGGCCTGGCGGGATACAGGCAGCGAGTTCAAATCTTCCGGTAAATGGTTAAATACCAAATGTTGGCTGTAGGCGACGCGTCGGGAAATAGGCGATAATAATGTTAGTTAAATATATATAAACGATAAATTACTGTGTTTAAAATACTGTTGTTAATTTATGTTATGGTTAAGATATATTGATACTAGCGTAGATAGGGAAGCAATAGCTGTTAAGGACTTTGTAGGTAGTGAAAGACTAAAGTTTATTTTGACATAAAACTCACGGGTATTGTTTTATAATGTTTCAGGCATGGCCTGGGTAAAATGGAGTCGCCCAAGCATACCGGGCATACTTGACTAAACAGATATCCATCTGAACAAAATAATCCCTGGGTATATGGATTGATGGATCAATGGGTATTTGGGCTGAATATATGGACCACTAATAAGCCTACGGAAAGATAGTTAGGAAACAAAGGCCGGTGTAATTCCTAGCTTTAGTCTTTTACTTCATGCGGTTAATAGGTGATAATAAGTGGCATCCCCCTAACATCCAGTTGCATAGGCTGTTACACTATCTATCTCTCTCTTGTGAGGCAATGCAGCATCGTATTATTACAGTTCAATATGCATTATGTGTCTGCAATGCATGTACTGATTACTCTATGCGATTATGTTGTAGATTGTCACTCTGTTATTGTTCAAGAAGGAAATAAATATATGATTGAGTTGTCTTTTATTTCGACTTGTCAGTCTGAAGTAATATAAGTAGAGTAGCTTAGAGACCTTGTGAGGCTGTACATCTCTTCTATAACCTGATAACGTACACCACGAGACATTGATGGTGCAATAGTAATTAACTATTGTTCTCACGCGGAGACACGAACCTAAATCTTTCCTATCCCTTACTCTCATCCTCTTTTTCTCCTTCTCTCTCTTCATCTTTCTTTACTATCAAAGGTAGTGTGTAGTAGGCAGAGTTCAACTGAGGAACGAACTTTTAGGCTTCACACTATTTATATCGTTTCCCTCATCATTCCTTTCTTTCTCTTCTCTCTCTCTCCTCCATCCCTCCTCTCTCTCTCCTCCATCCCTCCTCTCTCTTCTTCCTCTTCTTTTCTAGCTGTCACATTACCCTTACTATCCTTAGTATCATTAATGTTATAAGTATTAGTGATATTATCATTATTATTTTACAACTTCATCTCCCCTGGTGCCCCCTTTTGCTTATGGTTTGTTGCCTTTGCTACCACCCCCACTGGTCGGTTCAAACATTTATCCTGCCTGTACCATCATTAAGAGTGGGCATGAGGCATTGGTGGAGTGGAACCGATTGATGAGAGTGTGGCAAAGTAAACAAAATGTAAAGATTTCCCTTTCTCCTTGTCACCCCCTTTGAATCATGTGAGTGAGTGTTGAATGAATTAATACAAAATCACATATGGTTACCAAACCAATGATACTGTAAAGATTTTTGTAAAAGCAAATGCTTGGGGAAATGAGGGGGGGGGGGGGGGGGGGGGGGGGAAACTCCTTTTACTCCAACTATTATTAAAAACTGCAGTTTTACAGTTGTATGTACCTGCTATGCTATGTTAACACCATTCCAAAGAAAATCATCCTAGCAAATGGAATCACAATTTGTAGAAAGTTTATCATTTTCATAACTATTATTACCATTGCTGGTTTTTATATTGGCTGTTATTACCCTCAGTATGTCTCTTCTTGTCATCATTATTATTGTCATCATTAGTAATAAAACAAAAACCCTTTCCCATGTGCCCCCCTCCCCTCGCACATATCTGTTGTTGCCTTTGCTGATACCCACACCACTTTGGTCAAAAAAAAGTATCCTGCCTTTACCATCATTGCCCAGATAGTGGTGATTAAGGCATTGGTGGGTTGGAACAAATTGGTGAGAGGATGGCAAGGGAAACAAAAATGTAAAGATTTCCCCTTTTCCTTGTTTAATTTTTACATTTTAAGTTTTTACATTCACATGTAAATGAGTTCAAGAAATTAAACATGCAAATGGGTATCTTTCCATGCTATAAACACAAAATATCACAGATATCTCCAGAGTAAACACAAGTACTCTTCTTTAAGATATCAAATTTTAGTATACATGAGTGCGAAAAAGAAACAGGAAAAAGTGATTGAATGTTAAATGAATGAACACAAAATCACAGATGTTTACCAAACCAATGAGATTGTAAATATTTATGTTGATACAAATGCTTGTTTTTTTTTAAAAAAAAAAAAAAAAAAAAAAAAAAGGCAATGGGAAAAAAATGAATGAACCCTTACATAAATGGGAAAAAATGAAGGACCCAAAAAAAAAAAAAAAATAAAAGCAAGGAGAAAAAAGATCAACTCCTTTTACACCTACTATATTATTGAACAGTGCGGTTTGCAATTGTTATTGTTATGTATTGTTTGATCATTATCAAAACTAATTTTATCATTGTGTTTTTTAGCAGTGCTGTTATCACCCTTAGTAGTTTTATTCTTTGTCTTTATTATTATAAGATGTGTTTCATGTAAACACCATTCCTAAGAAAATCAATTTAGCACATGGGATCACATGTTAAAACTATTATTATCATTGAGTCTATCAGTACTATTACTATCACTATCACCCTTAGCAGTGTTATTCCTTGTCATTATTATATCATTTAATGTATTTGGTTGTTATTTGCATTATTATCATTGTAACCACTATTAATATATATGGCTTTGTAAACCCGTAAACTGTCACATCCCCCTTTCCCACCCTTTTGACACTGTGATTGTTGTTTTCTACTGCCGCCCTCACCGGTTGTTTGTAAACAGTTTTGCACCGCCATGTTTCATCATCACCGAGGGGTAGTGATGGTACTTGGTAGGAGTTTTGGAGCTGACAGGAGAGCGAGGCGGCAGGGGAAATAACAACGGTGCACTATCATCATGCGTTTTGTTTTGAAATATTCCCTTACAACAATGTCAATGAAGAAAGGTTCAAATGTATAAAATGTTGGAAATTTTGCTCATATGTCACCTACACGTCCACATGCAACGCTCTGTAAAAACACGAACAATACAATTCGCAACAATTTAAACACTCAATAAACGTTTAAAAAAAAAAAAAAAAAATAAGGCATATTGATATATGCCGAGAGAAAATCAAATGTTCCTATATACTTATCATTTCAGCGTCTATTTTGTTTGTTTGTTGGTTTGTTTGTTTGTTTGTTTTTAAGTTATGTCTCTTTATTTCACTTCATCGATTGTTCGTCTTTTTCTGTATTAGTATTATGATTATTGGTAACACAATGAAAGAAATTAAACGACGACTATCAATTGCTCTTCAAAGACTAATACAACTGAATAAATTATGGAATGGGACAGACAGAACTACAAAAATTAAATTTTTAAGATCATGCATCTTTCCCATAGCAACATACGCCTGTGAGACCTGGACACTTACTAAACAAGCTGAACAGCTAATAAATGCCTTTGAATATAAATGTTATAGACGAGTTCTAAGAATATCTTGGGTAAAGAAAAGAACAAATGCATCCATACTTCAAGAGCTGAATATTGAAGAAGGCTCGGTACTAAAAACGATAAAACAAAGAAAATTGAAATATTTTGGTCACTTGAAACGTCACGAAAGTTTGGAGACAACAATAATGGAAGGATATATGACTGGGAAGAGAGGAAGAGGAAGGCCAAAGAGAAGATGGGTGCAGGATGTGGCGGATGATCTCCAGATGGGTGTATCGGATGCAGGACATCTTGCTTATGGTCGAGAGCTTTTCAGGAAGGTTGTTATGGGAGCGAGGTTCTGCAAAGGACATGCTACTGAATGAATGAATTTCCCTTCACCGGTTGTAGGTTTTCATTTATTTCATTTGCTCTATTTAAAACAATGTTTTCTTGTTGTGAATGTGAATAGTAAAGATAAACAATAACAATGCTAGCCACTACATACACCACCACAGTGACTCAGTTGTCATGTGCCCACGTATTAATCTAGAGCAGTGGTAAAAACATAAAGGGAAATAATTATGGAAATGTTATAAGGGCAATAATACAAACAAAAATTATTTTTAAAATATATATAAAAGTATTATTTTACTACTTTAAAATGGGCTAATATTTTTCCTGTTATTCTAATAGCCACATTTTCCCTATATTACAGTTTTAAAATTTTAGCAGACATTATGTTTTAGAAAAGTATGCCTACAAATAACTTTACACTATAAATAATTTTTAAAGAAATTTTTTTTATAATAAATGTTACTCGTGTCTTGCGTTAGATGTTATTACAATCAGTAGTTTGCAAGTGCTAACGCACTTCTTTCTGAATGAAAATTCCTTTTTTTATAAGGCATATTCATATATGCCATGAGAAAATCAAATGTTTGTATATACTTATCATTTCATTGTCTATTTTGTTTGTTCGTTTATTTATTTTGAAGTTATGTCTCTTTATTTCACTGCATCGATTTTACGTCTGTTTCTATATTAGTGGTTGCCGACACTCCTGTCTATTCCATTGTTCACATAGGGCAGTGAGGAGCAATTTGTGTGATATTCACTGGCACAGGAACGGAGCAATATGGGGATCATCCTAGCAAATGGAATCACATATTGTAAAAATGTTATCATTTTCATAACTATTAGTACCCTTGCTGTTTTTTTATAATTGCTGTTATTACCCTCAGTATGCCTCTTCTTGCCATTATTATTATTGTCATCATTAGTAATAAACAAAAAACCCTTTCCCATGTTCCCCCCTCCCCTTGCTCATGGTTTGTGTTTGCCTTTGCTGATACCCACACCGGTGTGGTTCAAATAATTATCCTGCCTTTACCATCATTGCCCAGATAAGGGTGATGAAGGCATTGGTGGAATGAAACATATTGGTGAGGAGATGGCAAGGGAAACAAAAATGTAAAGATTGTAAAAACTTTTGTGCTAATACTGATGCTTGTTTTACTTTTTACAAAAAGTAATTAAAAAAAAAATTAAAAAAAAAAAAAACAAACAAGAGGAAGGGAAAAAATGAATGAACCCTTACAAATAAGACCAAAAAATAAGCAAGGAGAAAAAGAAAACCAACTCCTTTTACTTCTACTATTATTGAACATTGCATGTTGCAATTTATATGTACCTACTATGCTATGCTAACACCATTCCTAGGAAAATCATTCTAGCAAATGGAATCACAGTTTTGGAAAGTGGGATCATTATCATAACTATTATCATCATTGCTGTTACTATCAGTACAGTTATCACCCTTAGTAGGTAAATGTTAGTCATCATTATTATTGATGTATTTGGTTTAGTTGCATTATTATTATAGTAACCTTTATTAATATATAACCTCATCTCCCATGTGACCCCCCACCCCTTCCCTCACTCATGGTTTTGTTTGTTGCCTTTGCTGACACCCTCACCCTTTGGTTCCAAAAATTATCCTGCCTTTACCATCATTACCCATTAGTGTGGTGGGTCAAATGGGTGAGAGTGGGACTATCACTATTTTCATTCCGTATTTATCATTGCTAATCACTGGTATCATGAAGGCTAATAGACTACAATGGCTGGGGCATATAGAAAGAATGGAAGACAATAAGGAAACAAAACTCGCTTACACTCAGGAAATAAATGACCGTAGACCCCGAGGTAGACCAAGAAGGCGGTGGAGAGATAATACATGTACAGACCTGCAAGCACTTGGAATCAACGACTGGCAAGAGAAGGTCCACCAGAGAGACGAATGGAGACGGATTGTATTTGCAGCAAAGAACCTCAATGGCTCGGAACGCTGAAGAAGAAGAAGAAGAAGATTTATCATTGCATTTATTAGCATTGCTGTTATCACCCTTAGTAGTTTTATTCTTTGTCATTATTATTGTAGATGCATTTCATGTAAACACCATTCCTAAGATAATCATTTTAGCAAATGGAATCACATGTTTAACTATTATTATCATTGCTGTTTATTAATATTATCATTGTTATTATTGTTATCACCCTTAGCAGTTTTACTCTTTGTCATTATTATTATAGATGTATTTCATGTAAACACCATTCCTAGGATAATCATTTTAGCAAATGGAACCACATGTTTAACTATTATTATCATTGCTGTTTATTATCATTGCTGTTACTGTTATCACCCTTAGCAGTTTTATTCTTTGTCATTATTATATATTATTAATATTATTATGAATGAATTGAATGTTTCATTTTCATTCACCTCGACATGACACAAGAAGATAAGAGATGAGACAGAAAGAAGTGAAATATCCATCCATCCATCATGTGCCATGCCGGTAAGCGTGGGCGGTCATGTTCTGCCATCTCACTCGATCAACAGAGTCGTGGATCAGTTCCGTGTTTTTGTCTCGACCATGCCACAAGGCCAAGCCATCCAGATACTTGTTTCTAGGTCTTCCCCTTGGTCTGTTCCCCTCGATCTTACCAGTTGTCACCAAGTTCTCCAAATCATTTCTTCTCATAACATGCCCAAAAAATTGTGACTGTCTACGTCTAATGTCTCTGATCAGTTTACGATCTTCATTTGTTTCTTGAAGGACTTGTTCATTGGTCTTTCTGGCTGTCCATGGTATTCTTTGCATTTTCCTCAGAAACCACATTTCTACAGCCATCAGATGTTTCTCAGCCTGGCTGCTCATTGTCCAAGCTTCACATCCATATAAAAGTACAGGTTCTATGTAGCATCTCAACACTCTTTTTCTCGTTTCAATTGACATCTTTTTATTGGTCAGTATGTTTTTCATCTTGCTAAAGGCTACTTTTGCCATGGCGATTCTTGTTCTAATCTCTTCAAGGCATCTCCCATCAGATGTTATTACTGTTCCGAGGTAATTGTACCTATTCACTTGTTGAAGAATATTCCCATTTACTTGTATATTACATTGTGGTATTTCGTCCTTCCTAGTGACGACCATAATCTGTGTCTTTTTACAATTTAATTCTAACCCTTGTTGTTCACTGTGTGTAACAACCGCATCTACTAAATTTTGCAGGTCCTGTTCATTATCTGCAATCAAGACTGTATCATCTGCATATCTAATGTTATTGATGCATCGTCCCCCAATGTTGATTCCTTCCATATTTTCAATATTTCTGAAAATATTTTCACTGTACAGGGAAAACAGATCTGGAGACATTACACATCCCTGTCTCACACCTCTCTTAATAGGCTGATATTGGCTTACTTCATTATCAACTCTTATGGCAGCTTGTTGTTTCCAATATATGTTTTTTACAAGTCTAAGGTCTTTCCCATCCATTTGTAGATCTTCAAGCATCCTTATCATGTTGACATGTCTCACTTTATCAAAAGCCTTTGTGTAGTCAATGAAGCAAAGGTGTAGATCTTTGTTTACTTCTATAGAACGTTCGATTACGGTTCTCAGTATATACACAGCATTTACTGTACCCTTGCCTACTACAAACCCACATTGTTCTTCTCCTATTTCAGGTTGTATTTTCCTCCTAACTCTTTGCATGATAATTCTTAGCAAAATCTTCGTGATGTGACTCATTATACTAATTGTTCGATGTTGATCACATTCCAAGGCTCCTGATTTCTTTGGGATTGCGAACACAACATGATTTTCTTGGCATGTGTAAAGAAGGTAGTTTGCCATTGCTTTCCTTCCCAGCAGTGACCATACTGGTCAGTGACCGTAGCCATTGTCTCCTCAAAAAAGGAGATCCTCTGCCTACCGTCGTGAAGGTGTAGACCATAACCTACAACTATCTGTCGGCTGCTCTACATCTTCATCCACCACCTGCACCCATGGCTTCACGTAACCCTGATCGGGGGGCTAAACGGGTACTCCACCTTGCCCAAGGGTGTCCCGTAGGCTAGCGGAGGGAAGGAGGCGCCTTACTTCTCCTTTGATAGGGGATACCCCTACCCCGCTACCCGGGGTAATATCAGTGAAATATCAAGAAAGCGTAAATAACATTCACAGAATTACAATGCTCTACTAGAAGTATGGAACTATTTACACTAGGCAGTGAACACTTAAATGAAACATCACCTCCTAGATTCTCTCTCTTCTGTCTCTCTCACATGCGACCGTCTCTGCCTGCAGCTGTAATCAATAGTCGTTCAGAGTAATCTCCCTCGGCCATAATCTCCTGTTATAAGAAACAAGAATTCCTACTTTCGTTATTATCCTTGTTGGGGCTTGGAGGTTCGTGCTCAGTGTGGAGATTTTCCTTGTGTCATCTATGTATGGGCGGGAACTGAAGAGATATATCATATATGACTGCAGTTAAAAAAAAAAAAAAGTCATCATAGTGATAACAACTCCACCGCGGAGAAAACACGGCCGGGGGGGGGGGGGGGGGGTCTGATCGTCAGATGTGGTCCTCCTTTTCCGAATGTTTCGGTCCTTTTATCCTTTTACCACTCTCGGGAGGGGGGCGCCCGTCCGGATCATGACTCCGGGCGTCATTCCCCTGCCGTTCGAGACGTTCGGTCGATTTCATCTAATCATGTCCACTCTGCCTTCTCGGTGGCATTGGGGAACTTGGTTTTCGCCCTGAGACTCTCGAAAGGTTGCTCGGGTGCGTCACAGGTGACATCGACTTGAGTATTCTCAGCTGTGTGTGGTTCTCCCTGGCTGAAATCCTTTGGCGTCTTATGTATATCCCGTTCACGGGAGCGATGTCGTGCCTCCTGTGACGCACTCTCGCACCCCCCCCCCCCTTTTTTTTCGCCCAGCGTGAATTCTCATTCCCCTGTAGGAGGCGAGAAGCCTTTACCACAAACGCATGCCCAATTGTATGTGATAGAAACTCCACCGCAGGGCAAACACGGCAGGGGGCTTCTTATCATCAGAAGTGTCCCCTATCCCCGAATGTTTCGGCCTGTTTATCCTCTTAACATTCTGTAGGGACGGGCCCGTCCGGGTCATGACTCGCGGCGTCTTTCCTCTGCCGCGCGAGACGTTCGGTATTTACTAGAATGAAACAGAATGGTGCCAACAAAATTTATCAAAACAAAAAAGCCTTGATTTTAAAATCCGGAATGAAGATAAGCAATGGTGCCATCATCCAAAACGTTGATAAGTGTAACAGCCAACAACGACGAAGAGCGAAGCACAGAGTAACACGTCAATGTCGCAAGCCGATGCTAGCGATCTACATCCGACTGAAATAGCTCAACCAACGACAGTAAAGGAAAGTGAGAAAGAACTGAAAAATCAAGAAAGCGTAAATAACATTCACGGAATTACAATGCTCTAATAGAAGTGTGGAGCTATTTACACTATGATTGAAGGTGACTGCGAAGATTTAACTGAAACCTCACCTCCTAAGATCGGCAACAAAGATTACAGCGACTGTCAAAGCTGAGACAGCCCTACAGCCAAGGACTGAAACACTCCGCCAAACTAAGGAGGAGAAGAAGCGGCCATGCAATCAAAGAAAATTCATATACCTCAGACAAACAAAGGACAAGATCAAGTGTCAGCCTTGCCGACGTAAAAAAAAAAAAAGAAAATCAGAATCCTTCTCGAGAGCGTCCTAGGCAAGAAAAGTGGTCAACCTTAAAAAACTCACAACAACGCTCAGGCCAAAATCACCAGAACTGAGAGACAGCCTTCACACAGACAGACATTGCAGCTCAACACAGAGAGCTGCACCTACTCTAACTTTACCATCGAAGCCACCGTATTCAAGGCTGGTAAGAAGTTGGGTGGTAAAGCACACCAGAACATGTCTCTCCAGTGCAGGTCAGCATGGCCGAATGGATAAGAACACAGATCTTAAACTGCGGATGCTGAAGTAACAGGCCATCCCCTACACTGGTGCTTTATTTTAACCAGCTAACTGTCTCACCTTTTCATTTGCCCTTCCTTATAGGGTAGATCTGATGTGACAGCGACTTACATTGCGTTCTTAGAGCTACGAGCAGCCCGGATTCATTTCTCCAAAGCAATTACTACGTTTCCTTTTTTGTTCTCCAGTCTCCATGGCAGCAGACCGTGTTGCGCTGGTTTTAATGTGTTGGTATG
This sequence comes from Cepaea hortensis, assembly GCA_963921405.1. NCBI lineage: Eukaryota > Metazoa > Mollusca > Gastropoda > Stylommatophora > Helicidae > Cepaea > Cepaea hortensis. Next base: position 5,844,309 of record OY992887.1, on the reverse strand, counting down.
GGAGCCGGTCGTTCAGAAATTAATGGCAAACTACTGAACGTAAACTTGCCAAGACATCAACAACGGCAGTAAAATGCTGGTGTTGACTGCAACGTCCTGTAAGGGATATGAAACTTAAAAATAAAAAAAAAAATTGCGTTAAATATCTGGAAGTCAGGGTCGTTCTTGGCCAACAGGAAACCTCTCTTGCTGCGGCAGCTAGCCTTGGTGAACCAGGCATTCTGACATCATGGGCATTGCACAGCCTTCAAAATTTAATATTTCAGCTGCTGTGGTCTCTTGTTGATTGTAACAGTGTTGGGCATGTCCCACTCTGACTTCTGAGATACTTGTAATTTATGTTCCCAAGTCAAGGACGAGCAGTCAACATTTTGGTCCAGCTGACCAGTGTAGGGGTTAAACCAACTACCTCAGCATCAGAACACCGGAAGTACGCCTACTACAGATGAGCAACCTTGATATATATTCATGTAGATTGTTTTGTGTAGTTCAAAAAATTTTTCTTTTTTCACTGTTGTTTCTTGTTTGTGTGCTGGTGATGATGAAGGCTTTAGCTGCAAAATCCATTTTCTCACTTGTGATTGTGTTATAGTAGAATATATACTGGAAAGATCCCTTAGTGAAATCAAACCACACATCTCCACAGTGGTAGATTAACGTGCTGTCCACAGAACATCCTCACAATGAATCCACACATCTCCACAGTGGTAGATTAACGTGCTGTCCACAGAACATCCTCACAATCAATCCACACATCTCCACAGTGGTAGATTAACGTGCTGTCCACAAAACATCCTCACAATCAATCCACACATCTCCACAGTGGTAGATTAACGTGCTGTCCACAGAACATCCTCACAATCAATCCAAATACACTATGGAAAATGTAGAATCAAGAATAAAAATGAAAAGTAAAGCTGTAGATTGAAAAGAATACAACTAATAAGAAATGACAACACAGACAAGAAAATACAGTTTTATGAGTATAATAATAATAATAATAATAATAATAATAATAATAAGTCTTTATTTTCAAAGGGTTAAGAATTGGGCACGCAGGCCCGTCTGACATTCTGCCCTTCTTCTCTATTTCCTCTCATACATTCTTTCATTCAACATCACTTATGAAGCAACTTTTGACAACAAAAGAACATTAAAACGCATGAAAAATAATCAATAACAAATGACTCACTGAGGCAGTGTTTAACAAGGGCGTTATAAATACCTAAGGAGGGTGTAACGTGCCATACATAAGGGAATGTTTTTTGGCTAGTTGTCGTTTGAGATAAGTTACCATTATTGTCTTTTTTGTGTTGTTTGTTATGGGGGCATGTAGTCTGTACTAAGGTAGTGTTCAAACAGGTTGCGAATGTATGTATCATGATTGGTGGTGTCTTTGATTTCTTGTGGAAGATTGTTCCACAACTGAGCGGCAGAGTATGCTAAGCTTGTTTTATATAAGTCTATCCTAGGTTTAGGGACATGAAGTATATTTAGTCGTTCGCTATGTCTAGCGTTATATTTAAACAATGGCCAAAGGTAGCTTGGAGCATTTTGAAATAGGATTTTGTGAATTAGTTTGGTCTTATTAAAAAGCAGGTGCTTGTGGAGTGGCAGTAACCGGAGACGTTTATATAGGTTAGAATTGTCGGTACGCTTTTCACCATTAATTAAACGCACTGCCCTTTTCTGGAGTGAATATAGGCGTTTTGTTATTGATTTGGAGCATCCATCCCAGACTGTGGAGCAGTAATCAATATGTGTTTGTATATGAGAAGTATAGAATATCTTTCTTGTGTTTTCGTCAAGGAAATTTTTAATTTTGGCAAGTTGGTTAACTTTTTTGGCTATTTGTTTAACTAGAGCATGAACATGTGAGTTAAAAGTTAGATTTTGATCTATGATAACACCCAGTGTCTTGTGCTCGGTGACACTTTCTACAGGCGTGCTGCCAATATGCAGCTGAAGAGTTCTCTGCGAGTTTAGAGTGTGAAGTCTTTGCCTGGTTCCTATTAACATAGACTTTGTTTTAGTAATGTTAATTTGCATGCGGTTTGCATGACTCCAGTTAACTACACTATTTATTTCCTGTTGCAAGGATAATTCTAGCACATTACGATCAACAGCGTTTGTATATACTGTGCAGTCATCAGCAAATAGATCGCAGGACGACGACAGATTTAATGGAAGATCATTTATATAAATGGCAAATAATAGAGGGCCAAGAATAGACCCCTGAGGTACTCCAATATTAATGGTAATGGCTTGAGATAAAACTTTATTGTGTGATACTACTTGCTTTCTGTCTAATAAGAATGATTTTATTAATGTCACTATATTAAAACTTACTTTCATTGTTTCTAGTTTTTTAATTAGAATAGTATGATCTATCATATCGAATGCTTTCCTAAAGTCTATAAACACCGCTCCACATAGAGTATTGTTGTTAATATTTTGATGCCAGTTTTCTATCATGTTTGTTAGTGCCGTATGGCAAGAATATTTTGGCCGAAATCCTGACTGACTGTCAACTATCAGTTTATGGCGAACTAAGTGATCTAGTGTTGTTTTGTGGATGTGCTTTTCTAGCGGTTTGGATAATGAGGATAATATGGAAATTGGTCTATAATTACTCATGAGACGATCGTCTAGAGGACCAGCTTTTAAATGAGGATACACTTTAGCAATTTTAAAGGCTGATGGGAAGTGACCTCTGGTTAGACATTGATTATATATAAAAGTTAGTGACTCGCAGATCGCCGGTGCAGCATGGCGAAGGATCCGACTACTAATTCCATCTAGTCCTGATGAGTTATTGTTTTTTAGATTACGGAGATGAGTAAATACTTCAGTTGTCGTCATTAGCGGTATGTTGGAGGAAATGTGTCCATAGCATTTGTTCTCACAGAATGATGATAATAAAGATATGTCATGAGGCGCATCTGGTATTGCAGCTTTCAGTTAGTTTATGTCGGGCTGAAAGTATCTACTGAATTGATCACATGTAACCTGATTTGATGGTAATGATTGTGATGATTTGTGTTTGTTTGTCAAGGTATTAATTGCTTTCCATATATCTTTAGTGTTGGTTTTATCTATTACTATGTTCTTAAAATAGTGTTTCTTTTCCTTCCGAATAACATATTGAACTTTGTTTCTCAGACTACGGTACATAGTTAGATCTCTATTTTTGTGAGCCCTGTCGCGATCTCTCATAAGTTCAACTACCTCCTGTGTGATCCACGGGGGCTTTGTGTGATGTTTAACACGAACTTCCTTAAATGGAACATGTTTATCAAATATACTTAGAAAGGTCTTTAGCCAGTGGTCCAGAGCATCGTCTGGGTCAGGAAGCTGGTAAACATAATCTAGAGATGAGTTGACCAAATCTTGTAAGAAGACGTCTCGATTGAAATTTTTGTAATTTCTATATTTTATGCTTATATGTTTGTGTTTGGGAGTTTTGGTGCCCCTTTACGACCACGTGCAACATACTGGATAGTGATCGCTCATTGCATTGATAGGTACACTACATTCTGTGATGTTATCAGCACACGTAGTATAAATATTATCTATAAGTGTTGCAGATGATTTAGTGATTCTAGTGGCTTGTTTGACTAACTGTTGGAAATTATATGACTCTATTATGTTTTCCCATGTTTTGTTTGATTTGTTAGCGTCTATGTTGAAGTCACCTAGCAATATTATTTCCCTAGCATTACTAAAGACTACATCCATCATAGTGGTGAATTTTTCATACCAGATATTTCCTGCACTGGGGTTTCGATAAAGATAGCCAACTACTAGCGGTATGCAATTTTGAAGTTTAACCTCTATCCATACACACTCAATCTCACAGGTTTCAAAGTCTAGCCTGCGGTGGGCGTTAAGCGAGTTGGAAATATAAACTGCAATACCCGTCTCTTGTTTCTGATAGGGATCTCTTCTAATGGTTTTAAAACCTCTGATAGCGATGTCATCATCTGAGATGTTGCCATTTAATCGACTTTCGCTAACGCCAAACATGTGAAAATTTTGATTAAGTATAAGTGATAGTTCGGGCAGCTTCCCTAATTGATGGCATATGTTTACATGACCGATTCTGAGCCCATTATTCCTGAGCCAGTGTTCGTACTTATTAGACATTTCAACAATGCGTAATCACAAGTTTAAAAGCAAAACACACACACACAAAGTGAATACAACTTACGTCCCTTATTACAAAAACACACTCTAAAGTACAGAGAAACAGTAATATCTTTGTAAATATATAAAAATACGTACACAGATCCGTAAGGAAGAGCAGTGAAGACCCCCTCACTCACCGTGAAAACACAATTAGAATTATTATAAAAGCTATACAGCTAAGTATTATCAATTAATATAAAGTCAAAACCAGTCAATGTTTGTAATAACTTATAACCTAATACGTTACTAGATCAAGTTATAACCAAATATGCAGATAAACGTTTAAGGAGAGGCTCTTTCTTGTACCGAGATCCGGTGTAGCTTTGTCCTAAGTTGCTAGTAAATACCAGGTTGTGTTGGTTGTTGGTATAGCGACATTATAAGTGCTTGACGAAGTGTAGCTGGGCTATACCGTGTGAGGTGCAACCATTCTGGATTACAATTAAATGGGTACTGATGATGTCTCATGGGTATGTAATGACTACCAACTAGAGCCTCTGGTTGGTGGCTAACAGGAGGTTGTGCTGGCACGTCGTTGTTGCTGAGAGTCGGATCCTTTCTGGGGAGAATAGGAATCATATCTTCGTAATTATTACCCTCCTGTGTGAAAGAAGACGTATTTAACGGACTTGGTGTTGTGGTAGTGTCCCGTCTGGCTTGGATTTCAGGTGCAGTGGTTATGAGTGGTCTGCACACTTCTGTCCTATTGGTACTTGATGTGACGGGAGTATGTCGCCTGGCTTGAGTTTCAGGAGTAGCTAAAAGTGTCCGGCGCGATCCCGTATTGGATGTATGGTATGTCCGTTCTGGATATTTTAAATTCTTGGCGAGAAAACTGGTGCCCAATGTAGATAAATGTATTTGATCCTTGTAAAGACTCTTTTTTTGGTGCACCAGCCTGTGAAGTGAATGATGCTGTATTGTTGATGAATTATATCTTGTTTTGAGAACAGAACTTCTGCAACATGTTGTTATTTATGTCAGCTAGACGGCGCTGGTGTCCATAACTCGGTGATATGATGGAGGAGAAGAAAATGGATGAGTTAGGAAAAGTGTGACGTAATCCGTTCAAGAGTGCTAGCAGCTGAGACCCTGTGATTTGTTGGTTGTTCATGGTGTCGGTGATGCCAATATGTACGCTTGCCCTTCTGACGCTATGATTTACAGCCAACCTGCTAATCTTGTCTGTTAGCCGGTCTACACCAGCCCCAGGCAGTGGGATTATTGAAACAATGTCTTTGTCTGATGTGGCCATTCTTTCGCTGTATAAACCTTTCATTAAGGAATCGCCTAGTATAATATGTGTACAGTCAGGTCGTGCTGTCTGTACATGTTGGTTGTCAGCACGTCTCGACCGTTGTTTCATCCATTTCCGATTATCAGCAGTCTTTATGTCTCCATGTGGTTCTCCCGATGTATCTTGTTGGCGTGTCTTGCCCGTTTGCAGCATGTTAAAGCACTGTAATTTTTCTGGTGACTTTTCTTGAAGTACTTCAAATGAAAAAAGAGGGGGGGGGGGGGGCCTGCGTGGTCTCGAGGTATGGTGTCTGCCTCGAGTGCTGGAGGTCCCGGGTTCAGGCCCCGGAGAGGACTGGGATTTATTTAAAAAATCCACCTGGACTTCCAGTAATAAAATTTCCCCTGGTCTCTGGGTAGTGAGATCGGACGCCCGTGTGTATTGTTGTCTCTGGGTAGTGAGATCGGACGCCCGTGTGTATTGTTGTCTCTGGGTAGTGAGATCGGACGCCCGTGTGTATTGTTGTCTCTGGGTAGTGAGATCGGACGCCCGTGTGTATTGTTGTCTCTGGGTAGTGAGATCGGACGCCCGTGTGTATTGTTGTCTCTGGGTAGTGAGATCGGACGCCCGTGTGTATTGTTGTCTCTGGGTAGTGAGATCGGACGCCCGTGTGTATTGTTGTCTCTGGGTAGTGAGACCGGACGCCCGTGTGTATTGTTGTCTCTGGGTAGTGAGATCGGACGCCCGTGTGTATTGTTGTCTCTGGGTAGTGAGATCGGACGCCCGTGTGTATTGTTGTCTCTGGGTAGTGAGATCGGACGCCCGTGTGTATTGTTGTCTCTGGGTAGTGAGATCGGACGCCTGTGTGTATTGTTGTCTCTGGGTAGTGAGATCGGACGCCCGTGTGTATTGTTGTCTCTGGGTAGTGAGATCGGACGCCCGTGTGTATTGTTGTCTCTGGGTAGTGAGATCGGACGCCCGTGTGTATTGTTGTCTCTGGGTAGTGAGATCGGACGCCCGTGTGTATTGTTGTCTCTGGGTAGTGAGATCGGACGCCCGTGTGTATTGTTGTCTCTGGGTAGTGAGATCGGACGCCCGTGTGTATTGTTGTCTCTGGGTAGTGAGATCGGACGCCTGTGTGTATTGTTGTCTCTGGGTAGTGAGATCGGACGCCTGTGTGTATTGTTGTCTCTGGGTAGTGAGATCGGACGCCCGTGTGTATTGTTGTCTCTGGGTAGTGAGATCGGACGCCCGTGTGTATTGTTGTCTCTGGGTAGTGAGATCGGACGTCCGTGTGTATTGTTGTCTCTGGGTAGTGAGATCGGACGCCCGTGTGTATTGTTGTCTCTGGGTAGTGAGATCGGACGCCCGTGTGTATTGTTGTCTCTGGGTAGTGAGATCGGACGCCCGTGTGTATTGTTGTCTCTGGGTAGTGAGATCGGACGCCCGTGTGTATTGTTGTCTCTGGGTAGTGAGATCGGACGCCCGTGTGTATTGTTGTCTCTGGGTAGTGAGATCGGACGCCCGTGTGTATTGTTGTCTCTGGGTAGTGAGATCGGACGCCCGTGTGTATTGTTGTCTCTGGGTAGTGAGATCGGACGCCCGTGTGTATTGTTGTCTCTGGGTAGTGAGATCGGACGCCCGTGTGTATTGTTGTCTCTGGGTAGTGAGATCGGACGCCCGTGTGTATTGTTGTCTCTGGGTAGTGAGATCGGACGCCCGTGTGTATTGTTGTCTCTGGGTAGTGAGATCGGACGCCCGTGTGTATTGTTGTCTCTGGGTAGTGAGATCGGACGCCCGTGTGTATTGTTGTCTCTGGGTAGTGAGATCGGACGCCCGTGTGTATTGTTGTCTCTGGGTAGTGAGATCGGACGCCCGTGTGTATTGTTGTCTCTGGGTAGTGAGATCGGACGCCCGTGTGTATTGTTGTCTCTGGGTAGTGAGACCGGACGCCCGTGTGTATTGTTGTCTCTGGGTAGTGAGATCGGACGCCCGTGTGTATTGTTGTCTCTGGGTAGTGAGATCGGACGCCCGTGTGTATTGTTGTCTCTGGGTAGTGAGATCGGACGCCCGTGTGTATTGTTGTCTCTGGGTAGTGAGATCGGACGCCCGTGTGTATTGTTGTCTCTGGGTAGTGAGATCGGACGCCCGTGTGTATTGTTGTCTCTGGGTAGTGAGATCGGACGCCCGTGTGTATTGTTGTCTCTGGGTAGTGAGATCGGACGCCCGTGTGTATTGTTGTCTCTGGGTAGTGAGATCGGACGCCCGTGTGTATTGTTGTCTCTGGGTAGTGAGATCGGACGCCCGTGTGTATTGTTGTCTCTGGGTAGTGAGATCGGACGCCCGTGTGTATTGTTGTCTCTGGGTAGTGAGACCGGACGCCCGTGTGTATTGTTGTCTCTGGGTAGTGAGATCGGACGCCCGTGTGTATTGTTGTCTCTGGGTAGTGAGATCGGACGCCCGTGTGTATTGTTGTCTCTGGGTAGTGAGATCGGACGCCCGTGTGTATTGTTGTCTCTGGGTAGTGAGATCGGACGCCCGTGTGTATTGTTGTCTCTGGGTAGTGAGATCGGACGCCCGTGTGTATTGTTGTCTCTGGGTAGTGAGATCGGACGCCCGTGTGTATTGTTGTCTCTGGGTAGTGAGATCGGACGCCCGTGTGTATTGTTGTCTCTGGGTAGTGAGATCGGACGCCCGTGTGTATTGTTGTCTCTGGGTAGTGAGATCGGACGCCCGTGTGTATTGTTGTCTCTGGGTAGTGAGATCGGACGCCCGTGTGTATTGTTGTCTCTGGGTAGTGAGATCGGACGCCCGTGTGTATTGTTGTCTCTGGGTAGTGAGATCGGACGCCCGTGTGTATTGTTGTCTCTGGGTAGTGAGATCGGACGCCCGTGTGTATTGTTGTCTCTGGGTAGTGAGATCGGACGCCCGTGTGTATTGTTGTCTCTGGGTAGTGAGATCGGACGCCCGTGTGTATTGTTGTCTCTGGGTAGTGAGATCGGACGCCCGTGTGTATTGTTGTCTCTGGGTAGTGAGATCGGACGCCCGTGTGTATTGTTGTCTCTGGGTAGTGAGATCGGACGCCCGTGTGTATTGTTGTCTCTGGGTAGTGAGATCGGACGCCCGTGTGTATTGTTGTCTCTGGGTAGTGAGATCGGACGCCCGTGTGTATTGTTGTCTCTGGGTAGTGAGATCGGACGCCCGTGTGTATTGTTGTCTCTGGGTAGTGAGATCGGACGCCCGTGTGTATTGTTGTCTCTGGGTAGTGAGACCGGACGCCCGTGTGTATTGTTGTCTCTGGGTAGTGAGATCGGACGCCCGTGTGTATTGTTGTCTCTGGGTAGTGAGATCGGACGCCCGTGTGTATTGTTGTCTCTGGGTAGTGAGATCGGACGCCCGTGTGTATTGTTGTCTCTGGGTAGTGAGATCGGACGCCCGTGTGTATTGTTGTCTCTGGGTAGTGAGATCGGACGCCCGTGTGTATTGTTGTCTCTGGGTAGTGAGATCGGACGCCCGTGTGTATTGTTGTCTCTGGGTAGTGAGATCGGACGCCCGTGTGTATTGTTGTCTCTGGGTAGTGAGATCGGACGCCCGTGTGTATTGTTGTCTCTGGGTAGTGAGATCGGACGCCCGTGTGTATTGTTGTCTCTGGGTAGTGAGATCGGACGCCCGTGTGTATTGTTGTCTCTGGGTAGTGAGATCGGACGCCCGTGTGTATTGTTGTCTCTGGGTAGTGAGATCGGACGCCCGTGTGTATTGTTGTCTCTGGGTAGTGAGATCGGACGCCCGTGTGTATTGTTGTCTCTGGGTAGTGAGATCGGACGCCCGTGTGTATTGTTGTCTCTGGGTAGTGAGATCGGACGCCCGTGTGTATTGTTGTCTCTGGGTAGTGAGATCGGACGCCCGTGTGTATTGTTGTCTCTGGGTAGTGAGATCGGACGCCCGTGTGTATTGTTGTCTCTGGGTAGTGAGATCGGACGCCCGTGTGTATTGTTGTCTCTGGGTAGTGAGATCGGACGCCCGTGTGTATTGTTGTCTCTGGGTAGTGAGATCGGACGCCCGTGTGTATTGTTGTCTCTGGGTAGTGAGATCGGACGCCCGTGTGTATTGTTGTCTCTGGGTAGTGAGATCGGACGCCCGTGTGTATTGTTGTCTCTGGGTAGTGAGATCGGACGCCCGTGTGTATTGTTGTCTCTGGGTAGTGAGATCGGACGCCCGTGTGTATTGTTGTCTCTGGGTAGTGAGATCGGACGCCCGTGTGTATTGTTGTCTCTGGGTAGTGAGATCGGACGCCCGTGTGTATTGTTGTCTCTGGGTAGTGAGATCGGACGCCCGTGTGTATTGTTGTCTCTGGGTAGTGAGATCGGACGCCCGTGTGTATTGTTGTCTCTGGGTAGTGAGATCGGACGCCCGTGTGTATTGTTGTCTCTGGGTAGTGAGATCGGACGCTCGTGTGTATTGTTGTCTCTGGGTAGTGAGATCGGACGCCCGTGTGTATTGTTGTCTCTGGGTAGTGAGATCGGACGCCCGTGTGTATTGTTGTCTCTGGGTAGTGAGATCGGACGCCCGTGTGTATTGTTGTCTCTGGGTAGTGAGATCGGACGCCCGTGTGTATTGTTGTCTCTGGGTAGTGAGATCGGACGCCCGTGTGTATTGTTGTCTCTGGGTAGTGAGATCGGACGCCCGTGTGTATTGTTGTCTCTGGGTAGTGAGATCGGACGCCCGTGTGTATTGTTGTCTCTGGGTAGTGAGATCGGACGCCCGTGTGTATTGTTGTCTCTGGGTAGTGAGATCGGACGCCCGTGTGTATTGTTGTCTCTGGGTAGTGAGATCGGACGCCCGTGTGTATTGTTGTCTCTGGGTAGTGAGATCGGACGCCCGTGTGTATTGTTGTCTCTGGGTAGTGAGATCGGACGCCCGTGTGTATTGTTGTCTCTGGGTAGTGAGATCGGACGCCCGTGTGTATTGTTGTCTCTGGGTAGTGAGATCGGACGCCCGTGTGTATTGTTGTCTCTGGGTAGTGAGATCGGACGCCCGTGTGTATTGTTGTCTCTGGGTAGTGAGATCGGACGCCCGTGTGTATTGTTGTCTCTGGGTAGTGAGATCGGACGCCCGTGTGTATTGTTGTCTCTGGGTAGTGAGATCGGACGCCCGTGTGTATTGTTGTCTCTGGGTAGTGAGATCGGACGCCCGTGTGTATTGTTGTCTCTGGGTAGTGAGATCGGACGCCCGTGTGTATTGTTGTCTCTGGGTAGTGAGATCGGACGCCCGTGTGTATTGTTGTCTCTGGGTAGTGAGATCGGACGCTCGTGTGTATTGTTGTCTCTGGGTAGTGAGATCGGACGCCCGTGTGTATTGTTGTCTCTGGGTAGTGAGATCGGACGCCCGTGTGTATTGTTGTCTCTGGGTAGTGAGATCGGACGCCCGTGTGTATTGTTGTCTCTGGGTAGTGAGATCGGACGCCCGTGTGTATTGTTGTCTCTGGGTAGTGAGATCGGACGCCCGTGTGTATTGTTGTCTCTGGGTAGTGAGATCGGACGCCCGTGTGTATTGTTGTCTCTGGGTAGTGAGATCGGACGCCCGTGTGTATTGTTGTCTCTGGGTAGTGAGATCGGACGCCCGTGTGTATTGTTGTCTCTGGGTAGTGAGATCGGACGCCCGTGTGTATTGTTGTCTCTGGGTAGTGAGATCGGACGCCCGTGTGTATTGTTGTCTCTGGGTAGTGAGACCGGACGCCCGTGTGTATTGTTGTCTCTGGGTAGTGAGATCGGACGCCCGTGTGTATTGTTGTCTCTGGGTAGTGAGATCGGACGCCCGTGTGTATTGTTGTCTCTGGGTAGTGAGATCGGACGCCCGTGTGTATTGTTGTCTCTGGGTAGTGAGATCGGACGCCCGTGTGTATTGTTGTCTCTGGGTAGTGAGATCGGACGCCCGTGTGTATTGTTGTCTCTGGGTAGTGAGATCGGACGCCCGTGTGTATTGTTGTCTCTGGGTAGTGAGATCGGACGCCCGTGTGTATTGTTGTCTCTGGGTAGTGAGATCGGACGCCCGTGTGTATTGTTGTCTCTGGGTAGTGAGATCGGACGCCCGTGTGTATTGTTGTCTCTGGGTAGTGAGATCGGACGCCCGTGTGTATTGTTGTCTCTGGGTAGTGAGATCGGACGCCCGTGTGTATTGTTGTCTCTGGGTAGTGAGATCGGACGCCCGTGTGTATTGTTGTCTCTGGGTAGTGAGATCGGACGCCCGTGTGTATTGTTGTCTCTGGGTAGTGAGATCGGACGCCCGTGTGTATTGTTGCGCACGTAAAAAATCCCCTGGCAGTTGGAAATCGAAAAAAAGTAGCCAAACGGCGCTGCCTGGGCAAAATTTCGAGTTAAAAATCTACCCAAAGTATTTCAGGATCCTCGCCGATGCAACGGAGTTCGTGCATTGAGCTGAGTTTCTCCAGACTCAGGTTTGAGTTAGTAGGAAAACGGAGCACTTATGGATTAAACCGTGTGCCGTGATGTTGATCCGACGACTAAACTAAACTATGAAAAAAGAACTAGAAACAAAACCAACGATGATGAATCAAATAATAGATACACTCTGATAAACATAAATGAATTTGGGAGTCTCTGTGGCGAAGTAGTCAAGCCGTTTGACTCGTGCTCCGAAGGTTGTGGGTTCGATTTCGGGCCGCATCCTTCGGTTTACAAGTTAAATATTTCGGAGACTCCTGTGGGTCGTCGCTAAAAGCTACGGAGTTTGTGCTTTGTGCAACGCTTTCCATGCTGCGAAAAGAGACCGAGCCATAGGGGATAAAACCCGGTGCAATGAAGTTGACCCTGTCGACTTTTAAGCAACTTTTTTTGTAAACATAAATGAAACATGATAGATTTATATCATAGCACAGAGGTAATATCGGCAAATAAATAAACAAACTTAAGAATCAGGGATCTCACATATCAGCCAGTAAGGTACACAACATATAGAACATACAACAATACTGAAAAAATGGTTTTTATTTGTGTATACTTCATAATAATGCAACAAAGTGAGTAATCCAGCACATAACAGTCATAGTATTATCCGTGGAGAAAATAGAACATCTTCAGCATGCCTTTGCAGACAATAAACATTGCCATTATAATAATGAAATGCAATATGAATATAAAATATATACATACAACTTCTGTGAGATTCACAAAGTAAAAGCAGTTGTCTATAAAACTTAATGTATTTGAATAATGATGACAGTAAAAACAATGACAATGGTGATAATAATAAGTCAAAGAAGTCCAATAGTGGTACCAATATAGAGAAGCTGTCAACGACTCCTTGCCATGCCTGGAGATGTGTTTGGCATATGGGGGATAGCTCCACATTTTCACAGACCAAAGAGGGCTGCATGGTCTCGAGGTATGGTGTCCGCCTCGAGCGCTGGAGGTCCCGGTGAGGGCTGGGATTTTTTCACATGGACTTCTAGTAACAAAATTTCCCCTGGTCTCGGGGTAATGAGATCGGACGCCCGTGTGTATTTCTGTGCACGTAAAAAAATCCCTCGGCAGTTGGAAATCAAAAAAGAGTAGCTAACGGCGCTGCCCGAACAAAATTTTCAGTTAAAGATCTACCCAAAGTATTTCAGGATCCTCACCAATACAACGGAGTTCATGCACTGAGCTGAGATTCTCCAGACTCGGGCTTGAAGTTAGGAGCAGAACAGAGCACTTATGAGTTACATCCGTGTGCCGTGATTTTGATCTGTGGACTAAACTGAACTTTCATAGACCAAGTGGCTGTTAATGGGTAATGAGGTTAATATAGCCACTTTATTTTACCCACACTCAGCCCCCCCCCACCCACAAGCATTCCCATGCACCAAGTCCATAAGCCATGACTTTATGAGGTGAAGTGATAGTTGCTGTCTGTGGTATGGTGAGTTTGATCACTGGCATAGGTGAAAGCTTAGTGGACCCTGTTAGAAGTAATGGCAATGGGAGATAATCTCTGAATTAGATGACCCTCGTAACAAGCAATGACAATGGGAGATAATCTCTGAATTAGTGGACCCTGTCAGAAGTAATGTCTATGGAAGATAATCTCTGGTGGACCCTGTAAGAAGTAATGTCAATGGAAGATAATCTCTGAATTAGTGGACCTCGTAAGAAACAATGTCAATGGAAGATAATCTCTGAATTAGTGGACCTCGTAAGAAGTAATGTCAATGGAAGATAATCTCTGAATTAGTGGACCTCGTAAGAAACAATGTCAATGGAAGATAATCTCTGAATTAGTGGACCTCGTAAGAAGTAATGTCAATGGAAGATAATCTCTGAATTAGTGGACCTCGTAAGAAACAATGTCAATGGAAGATAATCTCTGAATTAGTGGAACCCCTAGATGCAATGTCCACACACACACAAAATGACACAGTCTCTGACACGCATCAGCACAACCCCAAACAATCAGCAGCTAATGCCACTTTAATACATGTCATATAAAAGAACAAATCATTGCTATGAGGGGAAAGCTTGTTGCTGTTATACATATCTCAAAATTGAAGAAAAGACCATAGCTTTCTCCAAAATTTGCCAACATATTTACGAGGTAAAGAATGTCCACTGAATCATTCATAAAAATGAAAAATGCCAGCTCACAAATTTCTGAGGTGAAAATTCTACTCTGACTAGACGGCTTTGTGGTTGGCAAGTTATTTGTCCAAGGCAAGTCCACCATGAACTCAAAGGGCTAGCCCTGCACATGTTTCCATCGCTGCTATACTGCCTGGAGCATGTTGCTCTCAATGAACACCCACAGACCCTGATACAGGAAACAAACAGCAGTTTGTTTTGCTACACAGGCACAGTAATCTGGGGCTCAATCCCTAGCAGTGGCAATCACCCCGACCAGTACAGACAGGGGTTCACCCTGTCCCGACCAGTACAGCTTCAGGATCCACCCTGCCCCAACCAGTACAGCTTCAGGATCCACCCTGCCCCAACCAGTACAGCTTCAGGATCCACCCTGCCCCAACCAGTACAGCTTCAGGATCCACCCTGCCCCAACCAGTACAGCTTCAGGATCCACCCTGCCCCAACCAGTACAGCTTCAGGATCCACCCTGCCCCAACCAGTACAGCTTCAGGATCCACCCTGCCCCAACCAGTACAGCTTCAGGATCCACCCTGCCCCAACCAGTACAGCTTCAGGATCCACCCTGCCCCAACCAGTACAGCTTCAGGATCCACCCTGTCCTGACCAGTACAGACAGGGATCCACCCTGTCCCAACCAGTACAGCTTCAGGATCCACCCTGCCCCGACCAGTACAGCTTCAGGATCCACCCTGCCCTGACAGTACAGCTTCAGGATCCACCCTGCCCCAACCAGTACAGCTTCAGGATCCACCCTGTCCTGACCAGTACAGACAGGGATCCACCCTGCCCCAACCAGTACAGCTTCAGGATCCACCCTGCCCCAACCAGTACAGCTTCAGGATCCACCCTGTCCTGACCAGTACAGACAGGGATCCACCCTGTCCCAACCAGTACAGCTTCAGGATCCACCCTGCCCCGACCAGTACAGCTTCAGGATCCACCCTGCCCCAACCAGTACAGCTTCAGGATCCACCCTGCCCCAACCAGTACAGCTTCAGGATCCACCCTGTCCTGACCAGTACAGACAGGGATCCACCCTGCCCCAACCAGTACAGCTTCAGGATCCACCCTGCCCCAACCAGTACAGACAGGGGTCCACCCTGTCCTGACAGTACAGCTTTGGTGTTTACTCACCTTCATAAATTGGATGTAGAGATATTTATGGTAATGACAGGTGGCAAGGAAGGGGCGTGGACACGTCATCATCTCATGACCTAGTCCAACAGCTCAGATACCCATACAGCAGGAACTGCTGCTACGAAGTTACACTTACATTTCAAGAAAATGCAGAAACATGTGAACAGTTTGTGGAATGTTACTAACAAAAATGTGAACACAACCTAAACATTTCATTGTGGAATGTTACATGAAATGTTTCACAACTCTTAAAGCTAATTGGAATGTTACATGGAATGTTTCACAATTCTTAAAGTTAATTGGAATGTTACATAGAATGTTTCGCAACTCTCAAAGTTACCTAAAATGTTCTGGGAACAGTTAACTATGCTGTACACAGCTTTATAGAGATATATATATACAACAGCAACACTTGGACGAACACAACGATCTTTACAGCAATATTACCACTGCTGTTTTGCAAGAGAAAGGTTTCTGTGTGAAGGGAAACAAGATTCTGGCCTTGGCTATCGTTGCTCAACCTTCAGGAATATCATCATCATGTCATATTTACAAGCATAGGCAGTTATTCATCTCCGCAAACACGCATTCTGTGGCATTGAAGTTCTACAGCTGGTCATCTTCTGTGCTACTGCCAACCCATCCAGCATTTTCTTCCTCTACCTCTAACACCTTTGATCTTTCATGTTATCACAACCTTCTCAACACGCTCTCGTCTCATAACATGCCCACAAAATGTCTTCTGATGATGTGGCTACTCAAAAGTTTTTGTGAACTGGTCTTTTGCGCTATTTGGATATTCATTGTCTTAGCCATCTAGGAGATGCTTAGCATTCTACAAAGAAACCACATCTTTGTGTCCTCATTTTTCTAACCCTCTTCAATTAGTGTCCTTTATTCACAAATAAATCCCACTTTCTGACTCATGAACAGGGATAAATTCCACAGAATGTTCTTCATATCATAATTTAGATCATGTTAACCCTGTGTTACTGTTTCCATCCATTGTTATCATGAACTCTAGATAAATGAATCTCCACTTGTTCCAGTGTTATACTGTCTGCTGTAACTGTAAGCTCTGGTTGCTTTCTTTTCTTGGTTGTGAAAAATTGTCAGTTAGGCTCTGTATTTCATTTATGATAGAAAAGAATAACTTGTTTTAATGAGGTCTGAACTTATGCCTCCAGACTGACAGACCACCAACCTAACCATTCAGCAGGCTGATCCTTGTGCTAGATAGTCATAAATGATACCTTACAATTGTCAATTAACCACTGACTGATATAACCACACAGACAGATAACTTACAACTATCAATGAAACACTGATTCATATAACCACACAGATAGATAACTTACAACTGTCAATGAAACACTGATTCATATAACCACACAGATAGATAACTTACAATTGTCAATTAACTACTGACTGATATAACTACACAGACAGATAACCACCAGTGCTGAACAACAGGTGCACATCATCAGATGTCGTCCGTCGACTGGTATGGGTGATCATGCTGCCCCACACGCCTCTACCTTCACAAAGTGTATCTGGTCATGTGTTATTATCCATCTCTCATCTCATCATGTTCTTCTTGTACCTTGCGGTGTCGAGGTGAAGTATAAACAGCGGAAGAATGCCCACTTATGGGCTTCACGTATCAATATTCCCATGGACTGTTATTCCCTGCATCCATCGTTTACGTGGTCAGCCTCTTCCTCTGCTTCCCTCTGGTCTGTACATCATTGCTTGTTTTGGTATACTGTTAGTTGGTAACATACTTTTATGACCAAACCATTTGACTTGCTGCCTTCTAATAAAATCTAGTGCAGCCATACCCCCACTTTAGTCCTGATTTCTTCATTTCCGATCTTATCTCTTCTTGATACATTGAGTATTCTTCTCAGGAATCTCATTTCTGTTGTTGTGATTTTTCTTTTCTCCTTTTCTGTCATTGTCCAGATTTGGCATTCGTTATTATCCATGCCATGATGAAAGTCAAACAAGAATCTTCTGTTATTTATTGTCTTCCTATATCTCTTTCCTCACTAACCTATCCAGTTGTTACAATATATTCTATCTTTCTCTTCTATTGGCAAACAATGTTGAAAAATGTAGACAAATAATGTTGATATGATGAAAAATATAGACAAAAAATGTTGACATGATGAAAAAATATAGACAAAAAATGTTGACTTGTTGAAAAATATAGACAAAAAATGTTGACTGCTTCTTTCTTTTGTTGGAGTATGTCTGTATGCCTTAGCCACATGTAAAACAAATATAATGAACTCGGACAAAAATATAATAATATAATATACACATTACAATTGTTATTTACATTGTTATTTCCTCATTAGCTCTGTCAGTCTCCAGGGATTTCATATGAAAAGCTTTTTTTTTTATTAAATTGAAAAATCCCCATTTTGAGGCTGGGTCAACCTGGATCCCAGTCAACGGAAGAAACACCCCACCTGGATGGTGGTTGAACTCCAGTCACTGGAGGAGACACCCCGTCTTGGTGGTGGTTGAACCCCAGTCACTGGAGGAGACACCCCGTCTTGGTGGTGGTTGAACCCCAGTCACTGGAGGAGACACCCCGTCTTGGTGGTGGTTGAACCCCAGTCACTGGAGGAGACACCCCGTCTTGGTGGTGGTTGAAGTACATGGCCACCAGCCTGGCAGCAGCTCTCTTGTGCGCTCTGACCAAACCTAAACAGTCAAACACATGACGCAATGTGTGGGACTCACATGGAAAAGTGTCGAAACACTTTGCAGTAAATGGGTTACAAGTAATATTTGTTCCGGGGTATAAATCCGCAGCTGGCGAGCATCTGTACATAACAGACACTATAAAAGGACATTGAAAGCAAATCAAATCAACCAACCATTAAATGTATAAATGCATTCAATGCTTGCCAACATTACAAAGAAAACTTTCTCCTGCAGTAAAAGAAACAAGGCAATTGTGAATCATCATTCAAACTTTAGATGTCAGGTCTGGGGCAGACATCAGCCGCACAACTCTCTACTCCCCTCTGTCATATGATTTTTTATGAATATAGTGTTGCTTTTATTATTATTATTCTTTTGTTTGCTTGAAATTTGTCTATATCTGCAATTTTGTCCCTTGTATGAACTTCACTGTCAATTTTTAGTTTACCCAGTGGTCTATAGAGTTTATCTTCCACTGTCAAATTCTGGACAGTCTTGCAGTATGTGATCTGCTGTCTGTGGTGCCATTCCACATGTGTGCGTGGCTGATTTATTATTATCTGTTGGTCAGCCATTCAAGCTTCCTGCCTCTCTAGTCTGGGATTGTCTACAATAAGTTTATAATTCTATTCCACCTCTTCTGTTGCTGTGTCCCATAAATTTCCCATCTCTTGATTCTGATTTTGGTGCGTGATCCTGTAACTCCTGCAGATGTCTATATCCCAGTGTTTGACTTCTCTGTTCATGATATTCTTAACATATCTTTTAAAAAAAAAAAAAAGAACACATCTCCACAGGTCCCAGTTTCTCCACAATTGATTACTTATGGTCCAGCATTCGCACCCATACAAAGAACAGATCACAAACAATACTTCAGCAAGCAGTTCTGTGCTCTTGTCATGATATGCCTCTCATGGTGTTGGAAATTCTTGTAAAGGAATCTTTGGATGATCATTCAAACCATACAGTCAGATAACGAGGTCATAATAAGACTCTCAAATAACAACAAGTGTAGTCCCTCCTGCCAGCAGCTATCACTGGGAAACTAACCCAACACAGATGACGTTAGGGACCAAGTATTTCTGGGATGAAGTATCCCAAAAGTGACAGTATCACTATATTTATAGCCACCTTTTCACTGGAATATATTTATGTTTTATCTAACTAAAGAGCTTACTTCATGTATGAATCCAACATTGCAGTTTGTGACTGAGATAATGAGTGGTGTGTTAGGCAGGTTCAAGTGTCTATGCTTGGGTAAAATACAGTTCAGGTTTTATTCTGAGACCAACAAAAAGTTAACAGACAGGGGAACTGTCAAGTGAAGAGAATAACATAACTTGCTTCTCTGTGACTTGTCAGAAAGAAAACAGTTTTCAACAAAGAATATCTTAGGTTAATGTTCAAAATGAGTTATAAATGCTTTATCTTAGGCGTTCAGTGTCATGCAAACACTGAATGTGTGCTCCTTTTGTTTGTCATGTTTATCTATATGTTGTGATGTGTAACAACAACTTTTGTTTGTTGTAATTATCTATATGTTGTGATGCGTGATAAAAACTTTTGTTTGTTGGGTTTATCTATATGTTGTGATGTGTGATGAAAACTTTTGTTTGACATAATTATCTATATGTTGTGATGTGTGATGAAAACTTGCTGTTGTCATGTTCTTTTTTCTTCTCCTTGCCAGTCAGGTACAGACAGACAGCAGCAAACAGACAGAACCATCCTGACATGACACACATCCCATACGACCAGGACAGCAGATTCATGTCTGGACGAGGGATCCAGCGACGATCTTCTTTGTACACTCCAAATACAATCAGCGCTATAAAAATTGCAACAGCTGCAGAAGAGAAGAAAATATGTGATGAAAATAAGATAAATATACAGAAGGTTAAATGTTATAATCATCTGTTCTTTAGTTAATTCTATTCCAAGCATATTACACTACATTAACTCATTTTCTTTAATACTTTGGGATACAGAAGTGAAATGCCAAGGTCAAGGCTAATATTCCACATGGACAATCTTGGGCAGACATCTCTGCATGGAGCATTCTGGGCAGACACCAGTTTAGTTATCACCTCTTTCCCTCTACATGGGGCATCCTGGGCAGACATTAGGTTGGCTATCCTCTCTCCCCCCTCTACATGATGCGTCCTGGGCACTAATTTGGCTATCCTCTTGTACCTAGGGCTTTCTAGACAGACACTAGTCTAGCTAATTAAAGATCAACCGTGATCTCTGCTGTGAACTGTCTATGCTTTGAGACCGCAAGAGAATTACAGGAACTCAATAACTAGTGGGGTGTGCGAGACCAGTACTGCAACTTTAATCTGCAGAGAGGTACCTAGGAAGCCACCAGGTGATGACTCAGCTCAGTACACCCAGGGTGGCTGAGGTCAGCCTCAGGTGGGTAGTGTTTCCCCCCACAGGTGTTAAATGTTTCCCCAACAGGTGTTAGGTGTTTCCTCCACAGGTCTTAGGTTGTCAACAGACTCCAATCAAATGCTCCAAGGAGGATGTACAAAGTAAATAATGAGTCTGTGATGTTCAATACAGCCTTCAGAACGTTGGTTGTGTTAGTTTACAGACAAGCTGTGATACATGCACCTTCTGGCTGAAATCTGACATTAACATGACATTTTGTTTCAGTTCAGTTCATTGCAGATTATCATCATTGCATTCTGTACATGCCCATTGCAGCTCTGATTTCATCCATCAAAAATGCAGTGGGCTAACTGCCCATTCAAAGTTAAGCTGAGTCAAGAATTGACATTGCAGAGTTCTCGGGATATTCTTATATGTGTTCCATCCTCATCTTCAACAGCCAGCGAAGAGTCTCTATACTAATGATAACAGTAGCAGTCTGATTTTATGTGTCTGTCTGGCTTCTCGGAGTCCATTCAATGTCAATTGATGAATACATCCATGAGTCTTGCTCTCGTCTTACCAGGGCTCATAACAAACAGAGGATCATAACACAGTAACCTCCCATGCAGGTCATAAGACATGACTAAGACAGACTGGCATGAGACTGGCCACTTCATCTCACAGGAAAACTTAAGCGGCACAATCTGACCAATCTGACCCAATTCTACAAACCTTAGCTGCACAATCTGAACCAAGTCTACAAACTTAGCGACGCAATCTGACCCAAGTCTACAAACCTTAGCTGCACAATCTGAACCAAGTCTATAAACTTAACGGCACAATCTGACTGATCTGAACCAAGTCTACAAAAGGTGTGACTTGCATTAGTGAAGGCTTATGCTTCAATGGGAGACCACAGGCAACAGAAGATGAAATCTGTGAGTCTGTAGTGATTATCATGGTGTGACTGGCATGCTGCTCTGTTCTGCCCACTCAGATCCTCAGTTCTAATGTTTGCATTCCAACTATTTCTGTGATTCATTCAGCTGAAACTTCATATTTCAGCCCACATTGCTGTGGGGCATTCAACTCTCTGATATAGAGGCAGTGCCAAGCAAGCTATACATGCATTGCCTGCCCATAACGTCTGCACACAGTAGTACAAAGAGACGATGAATGAAACTATATGGATTGCAGACCTTTACAAGGATCAATTAAGTTCTTGTCAGGACCCTGATTTTGTTGTTTTTGAAAAGTCTATAGATAGTGTAATCATTGTCTTTTGTTGTTGCTTACTGCTTGCCACTTCACCAGGAAAATTGGCAGTTAACCCCATGTCAAACAATGCAGTGGGGGGATACTAAACATGTACCTCAGACTAGACCACCGCATTAGGAGATGGGTTAATCAGCTTCATTCTGTGATGGAATTCCCTTGTGAACTGAGCGTTAACATGGGTATCAACTTTACAAACCAAGAAACGTTTACATAAATATTATGTTAAAAATAAAACAACTCACTGCACACAGCCATTGCCGCTGCTGAGCCAAGGTACACTGCGTAGTCCATATGTTTTGGGAATAATCGAAAAACATTCAATGTCAGAGTTACAGACGTGAGGAAAATAAACAACAGGGATGCTGACACCATCACTTGAACAGAAATGAACCAAGCTGTGAAAAAACAACAACAACAAAGTAATTAGCATGTATGTGTATTTACTTCGAAACTAATCTGAAGACAGAAATGCCTGACAATAATTGTATTTCAGATATTAATTGAACTGTGATGTCTCAACAGACGGCTGCCGCAGTTGAGATAATACTCATACCTGTATGTCCTAGAAGGGCTGAAAACAACTAGACATTCTCGTCAAGGCTTACACATGTATTCTTCTTCTTCTATCATCTATGTTTTGTTTTGAACATAACTTTGTTGTGCCAGTTTACAGCAGATATGTGATATTTGAATTATTTGTCTCTCGCTGACACATCCAATTTTTTAAAATTATATGATTAATTTTACAACAATGAAGGAAAAGTGTTTCATTGCGAAAGAAAAAGCAGGTTTGGGCCTAACATAGGACACAATCAACTGAGCAAGCATTATAATGTAAATTTCCGTTCACTGAACATTGAAATTGCGGAAGATGCCACAAAACAAAGCAAATAACACGATAACCCTATTATAGCGGTATATCGTCCTTCTATCCAAATTGAAGGTCATATGGGGTGATATATTATCCTTCGGCACTGAATTAGTTAAAATCTGAACTGTTGAGATCAGAGGTCAACACTTGTGTATCAACGCAGCACAGCTCAGGTTGAGGTCAGCACTTGTGTATCAACGCAGCACAGTTCTGGCACCGATTCTGTACTGTACTACCTGCACATAGTACAGCTGTCAACACCTGTGTATCAACGCAGCACAGCTTAGGTTGAGGTCAGAGGTCAACAATTGTGTATCAATGCTGCACAGCTCAGGTTGAGGTCAAAACTTGTGTATCAACGCGGCACAGCTCTGACACACATTCTGTACTGTATTACCTGGACATGTGTCACAAGATAGACGCCATTGATTGGGCCTTGTGGTAGAAAAGCAGACTGTAAGGTATAAGGCAGACAACCCTACTATTACCCGACCCGGTTCTCTGGAGAATTATCGCCCTTTGGTTGGTGTTCAAGTAGTCTCGAGAAACCGAGGCCGGATGAACTTGATTCACTCAGGCTGATGGCACATGGTGCATGCGCAGTTGATTGGGCCAGGCGGACAAAGACGGGAGTTGTTGGCTGTCAGTGCTCATGACCAGACATTGTTTTGCACAGTGTGTTTTCATGGAGAGCTGGGGCTACTGATGTCTCAAGATTGTTGAAGAAACCCGACATCTAGTACTGCTGAATTACAGCTGCTCCAGTATGACATGGTGGTCGGCCATCTGAAGGTAGGTGTAACCATTTAGTTTATTTAACTTTGGTACTCGGTGACCCGATAGTGCTAGGTGGTATGTACTAACTGCGGCATGGGAAAGTGGGGCAAGTGTGAACAGACAACTGGTGCGGCCTGAAGCCAACCCTTTTGAAATAGTGTATTTGCTAGCAGTGTAATACCGGGATATTTGTTGTGCTAGCCGCGCTGGGGTTATTAACAGCCACTGTAGGTTGGGTTAAGTGGGTTCAGGTCAACGAGAGCTTTAATTTGAGTTCACACATGACCCAGCTTCCTGAAATCGAACGTCGTCGAGGCTGAATGACGTCATGAGGGGGAACCGGAAGTAATGTAGGACGTTGCCTATACTAGGGCATGTGCGGTCTTGATTGACGCAGCTTGGCAAGGCGAATGTAGTGCGAAGGTTGGCAGGAGTATCAGAGGTCGTTTCAAGGTCGTGCATTGAGTTGAAGGTCGTTGTCACCTGGTGTGGCGACCACTCGCTTTTCTTCTTTGCTTTCCTCACATCTGTTTTATATATAGTGTCCCTCAATGGAATGCCAGCTTAATATATAGTGGATTCCGAAGACCAATGTGTGAGACTTGACTGAAGGGACAGGGCTGTTCTATAAGGGCAGTGAAACCGTTTTAAATGCTCCGGCCCTTGATGAGGGAGGAGAGAATGGGGTGTGGATGTCTGCTACATGGAGAAGGATTGAGACCATGTATATACTATTGGATTTGGATTTTGTACCTGAGGCACGGTACTATATCTGCTCTGGCTGGCAATAGGGACGTGAACCAGGGAGATTGCCGTGAACCAGGAGGGGGTCCAGATGCATCATCACCAGCCCTACTTCAGGGCCAATCTGCCTACCATTACTAATGAGTCACTAACCCTATATGAGTCATGTAGAAGTTTTGGAGGGTAGGCCGACACCTCAGGGACGAGTGACCAGCAACCACGGCCCAAGCTAAACTCCTGTCCGGGGAAGATGACGTATGACACTTAGCAGCCTGCCAAGTTCTAGACCCAGTTCCTCTCCAGCACCTGTGAGTGGCATATGTAGAGACCGGGACTCTCATGGGAAGAGTCCATATGGCTGAGGAAGGAGGTGAGAGTGAGCTCACTTAGGGTAAGCTTGGTGTTCCAGATACTTTCACTGAGTGTTGCCTTCCACAGGTTCTACCTTCTTGAGTGAAACCTTATCAGTTAGTGATGGGTCCAATGACTGGGACCAGGCAAGTGTGAGTAGTGGACCAAGAACCCAATATGAATCCCACCGTGTACTGGTCACAAGAGTTTACTATACTGGAGGTTGAGTCCTGCTAACCCTTGGCCATCGTCATTACCAAGTATTTTTACAATGTCAACGCTATCTGATGATCGACCATACTCACTGCAAGTAATTGTGTGGAGTGATTGTGCCCTGTATCACAACTATTGACAGATCCACGACCAGCTAGAACCAGATTATCTTGACGTTGTGTGCCAGGCCATTTTGGCCTATGAATCCGCTGGAGTCTAGAGACTATATCTCCAGCACCAACATCCTACATCATCACCCGAGAAGTTGCTCTCATATGTCTGACACTCTTCTTGACTCTTGTAAGCAATGAATGAATCACTGAAAAACGAGAAGTAGATTGAAAGCTTTACCAAAGCACGACTACAAAAAACAATGGACGTTGCGGCCAAAGCATTCATCAGCAAAGAACAAACAAACAAAAATAGATTAACAAATATACGATCGACACTACATGAGAGTATAAATTTCAACTTATCTGTGTCCTAACATGAACGGCTATCCATGAATGGAATAAAACGGATGTTGTGGTAGCGGGGTCAACTGACTAAAGGTCAGTACAACCGGAAACTCTGTGATTGGCTAAGTCAACCAGTGAGGGAACCCGCGCTGGGGGGATGGGGGTGCACCTAGGAGAGCGAATGAAAAAATATGAATATGTAGAGCACTGTAGCTAACTCTGGGGCGATGTAATGGATGCAGTTCGCAATTCCGCTCGCCAAGTTCGAAACGATGCTGTGGGCAATATGGATGCAGACCAACAAGCATTTACTGTCATAAAGTAGCACAAGTGATGGTTGTTCAGATCGCAATGAGAAGTGACCCTACGCAAACCAACCAGGAAGTCACAGAAGGCAGAGATAATGCTGGTGTTGACTACCACGTCCTGTGAAGGACATGCAACTGGCTTGGAAGTGGACTATACGACTACGAAGATGGGGGGGGGGGGGAGGACAAGGGGCATTAGGGACTTAAATAAAACAGTGTTGGACATTAAGGCCGTGAGGGGAGAGTGAACCCAACTGGAAGATAAGACGATTTTCCAAAAGAGTCAACGAAAATTTTTTTTCGGTTGACTCTGTAAGAGAGGGCAACCACGTGTTTCATATTGTGGCCACCCACAAGACCTTGAACATTTAGCCATCTGTGTGGACCACCCATTTGGAGCATCATGGAATAGGTTTTCCGGAACTAGTCCAGGTCGACCGACCATTATCCTTTCATCTGTGCGAAGACGAGAGCTTGATGGAAGACTAGCTACATCCGGTGAGATCTAGTAGCAAGATGACCTGTAGCGTCTACTCGAAGCCTTTCCAGTGATGACTGCTCCATCCTGAAGCTACTCCCAGGCTTGCTTTCTTGACCAACCTATCGGTTAATAGGTCTATCTCATCATCATCATCTCCACCATCATCATCCTCATTTGTATAATACCCACTTCTGTTACCATATAGATGCCAGAGTTGAGTGTTGAGTCATGCATTCAGGACGAGGTGTGAGAGGGTAGTATCCCTTGGTTAGTTGAACAGTGAGATAGGTATTCAGAGACCGGTGGGGTAAAGTAGACTGAGGTTACCTAGTCCCGGGCATATCACCTCCCGTTATTAAGGTGTGGCATCAGGTTCCCCTCACCCCAGGGAGTGTTGCTACAGCAGCAATAAGTAACAATGAACTAAAAACATGAATTATCAATTAAACATCATTAATTTGAAAAAGAAAAAAAAACATGAAGAAAATAACTTACGAGGTGAAACCCATTCCCAAATGGGTCGAATCTCTGGGGAGAATACATAGAAACAGCCCAGGTATCGCTTGCCGTTGTAATCTTTGTAAAACGTGTAGTCATTGAAACAGAACTCCCACAGGCCCAGTTTGACGAATGGAGATTTAAATTCTTCGTACGATTCCACCCAGTAAGGGCTTGCAAAGGCCACCACCATGAAGACCAGGCTGGCCCCAACAAAGAACATCCCCACCAGAGCCGTCCCTGCCATGTTTCAACTGTCCCTGCTGGGTAATGTAGTCAAATCTGTTTGTAATCAAATAGTTTAAATTATTATTCAACTGATTTTAACATGTTTCCTGCAAACATTCTAAAAAATGAACGATGATCAGACCTACAAGTCCACATGTAACTTATAATTAATGTTAAGATGCCAAATTTAAAAAAAAAAAAAATTATAGTTTTTATAGCAATGTCAGAGTTATCGAACTTTGCCCTCGGGGTGGGGAAACTCAATCTTGATTTTGTGCGCTATTCTTAGCGACCAACGATTCACTTCCGGTTGTTACCATGTCCTGCTAGATGTGAATTATTCGAAACTAGCGTGGTATGACAAAAGGGGAACCTAATCTGATATTTGCAGTATTGGTTCTTCTGCTAAGCACCAGAAGTTTGAGGCCGAGAAAGTGTTTTCTCTTGAATTTCTTTGAGTCTATTCACGAATAGTAGCTAATTTGTCTTATAACTTCTGCATTTAAAAGAATCCTTAATTTTTTGTTGCCTTTTTGAATCCCTGGTTCAATTTTACATAAATGTGAAGAGTTTCAACATTGCCCGATTCGTCCTCTGTTAGAAATTTTTTTTTAGTATAGCAGCAGAGCCAGTCAGATAGTCTCTGAATAGCGCATCCATTTCGCAAAATTCTATCTATGGCGACACCCACGCTATAGTATAGTAATAGTATTATACTATCATAGGCGATCCTTTGTTTATTTTAACATTTGAACCATCAGTTTAATTACTAAAATTAAACAGAATAGATTAGAAGTTTAATTCATAGTAATTATTTATCTGTGTTATGTGTGTAAAGTCTTCTCTTCACCATTTGACATGTCTGAAAATTATTTTAAAAGTCAGTTTTCAGACACGTCTATACAAACCTGTAAGGATTACTTGAATACTTTTTTTCAGGGAGAGCAGTACATTAATAATCAGATTTAAATAAAATACGGCGAGATAGTTTTTTTTTTTTTTTGTGGTTTAAATTCACAACCAATGTAACTTTTATTTTTGTTTGGAGGCATTTCATGAGATCTTTAGGTCAGGTTAGTAAAAACATCATTTCTAAGGTGTTAGTGAACAGAATGCTATAAAATAAAGAACAGAATGAAAGAAAACGAAGGCAGATTTAAAACTGTACTCACCTATAAAATAGATAATCCAATCTTGCCTGTAATCCACACATGAACACAAACATTTACAAAATACAACATATTGTATGTGATTGTCAGACATCTGTACACTATTTCATATGATATACTATCAGTTAATGTACTATCATTTTCTTCAAAGTCCGAGAGAACTGAACATCCTATTGAAAAATAAATAATATGTCAAGTTAGGCTTTGCCACCCCGGACGCAATGATATATGGTTGTCCGATTAAAACTAAACAAGCCACAATAATAGAAGTCTAATAATACACAATTGGCGGCAATTTTAAATTGTTAATTAGGTCACGGCACATCCTATCAAAAAATAAAAAATACGTCAAGTTAGGCCTCACTGCCCCGGATGCAATGATATATGGCACAACGTTGTCCGTTTAAAAATAAACAAGCCACGGTAATAGAAGGCAGAATTTCTCAGCTTCCAATTTTAGGGCCGTGAGAAAATCTGACTTACCTTTTGTTTAGTTTATCATTGCACTTCCTGGTATTAAATTACGGCACCAAATAATTCATAACTCCGCTTAATTACCAACCCTCTTCGTTGAGATACCGTTGGATTCGTCTTGTCAAGCTCTATCTAACTGGTATGATTTCATAAGTAAAAACCAAATTTTTAAATATTGACCAAAATTGCTAGGAATTCTCTAATTAGTATAGTAATTCTGAATTGTAACCGCACGCATCATTAATTAAACAGATGAGAGGAAGAACTGTCACCCCGATCAAGTCTAGCAGAATTCTACAGGCCTACATACTACATGATCGTGTGCCCTAACTGTTTAGCTACATTTGAATAACGAAGACACAAACAATAGATTGCACGATTTATTGCCTGGCATATTTCGCTGCATCTCGTCAGGTACATACTGCAGAAATCACACAACTTACGTGAATTAATTAGATAAATCCTTCAAACTGAAATATACACATGTTCGCACAGTAATGTCGATTGTCTACCACGGTAATTTTAAACTGACTAACATGTCTTTCTGCTTACACAAGGACGGCTTACGAAGGTTGATTAGAATAGCTTCAGCAAACTTTAACAATCGACTACTTTGTGTGTTGAACAACACACGGAAGGCACTGTCTCTTTCAACCACGTGACCACTCTCGAACACGTGTCTCCCGACCGATGAAGCCAGACTTTTCTGGTGTGTCGGCCTTCCTAGGCTACCATCTTCTGTGTGTAGTATCTTGTCCAACCAATTCGGGATATGTTCCGAAACCCTGCAATGTAACTGTCGCTCAGTTCTGCCTATGTAGATGGCCTCGCATCTGCATGTAAATTGGTAAATACAATTTGATTTGGCGTACAAAGCTACAGGTTCTTTTACTGCTGGGACTGGGATTGGTGTGTTTCTGTACCTGATGACTAGAGCTGCAGCACAGAATGTTCGCTCGACTGCTGTGGTTAGCCGGTCCCGCAGACGTTGCATTACGTCATCTCCTCGGAAGGTTAGCTGGATGAATACTTTTTTTAGTTTAGGGACTGTAGTTACTTCTGATTTCAGTTTGGGCTGTTGGCAGTGGCGCTTTATAAATCCTGTGGAGTACCCATTCAGGTTTAAGGCATTCTTCAGAGTTTTAAATTCCTCTGTCAGTGTGTCCTGGGTGCATATCTTCCTAGCACGGTCAAACAGGGTCCGTACTAAGCCCCGTTTGTACTGGACAGGTGCGAAGCTCTGAAAATTTAAGTATTGGCCAGTCCATGTTTCTTTGCGGTACACCGATCTTTGAATTGTGCCGTCTGCTCTACGTGTCATTAAATGTTTTGCGTATCCTTTTACAGGACTTAGCTGTCAACAGCAGCATCTTTCAGCTGTCTGTTGATCTCTTGGCAAGATTACGCTCAGTAGTTTGCCATTGCTTTCTGAGCGGCCGGCTCAGTATCCGCAAGTCACGAGCGGGGGTCGAACCACCTCAGTTCTCGCTCCGCTGCGAGACTCTGCGTGATAAACGGGATTACAGAGAGAAAGTGTTGTAACCCCACAGCCAGAGAGACCGGCTCTACGTGTCATTAGTATATGAGATATCTAGAAACGGCAACGCTTCGTTGTGTTCGTGTTCCATAGATAAAGAGATGTTTATATGTGTCTCGTTCTTTGTGGCCTGGAACGACGTTGCTTGTAGCTCGTCTGTGGTGATACTCACTCTATTAAAAAATTATCTTTCTCTTTCTTACCTCTCCTCTAGTCCTCTAGTCTAGTTAGGACCCAGATGGCGTGTGTTGACAACTTCAACTTGTCTGGCGTAGGTAGAACAAACAGGTCGCTGAGAGTGACAGCCCTCTAGTCCACTCTTCTGTACTCCACGGTACGTTTGTTATCATCATCATCAAGTGCCGTGCCGGCTGGCGTAGGCGTTCATGGCTCTCCATAGATCTCGGTCTTTGGTTCTCTGGATCAACTCTGCTGCTGATATTCCTCCATGCCACCGTCTCAATCCATCCAGCATCACTTCTCTTGGTCTACCTCTGCCTCTCTTCCCCTCGATCTTTCCAGTTGTTACGATGTTCTCCAATGCCTCTCTTCTCATCACATGACCGAGGAAAGCTGTTTGTCTCTGTCTTATTGTTGTATATAATGTTCTAGTTTCATTAGCCTGTTTCAGGCAGTCGTCGTTAGTTACTCTGGCAGTCCAAGGAATTCGCAACATTCGTCTCAGGAACCACATCTCTGTTGCTTCTAATTTTTTCTTAATTTGTTCATTTACATTCCAAGATTCACTGCCATACAGCAAAACTGGTTCTACATAGCATTTCAGCACTCTCTTTCTTACATTCAGTGACAGTGACTTATCGCATAAGATACTCTTCATTTTCTGAAATGCGGCTTTTGCCTGCCCTATTCTGCTCCTAATCTCTGTTGTACATCTTCCATCTGATGTTATAAATGCCCCTAGGTATCTAAAATTATCAACTTTGTTAAGGATTTTCCCTTCTATTTCTATGTCACATTTTGGTGTCACCATTTTCTTTGATATTACCATTGTTACTGTTTTCTTGATATTCAAGTTGAGTCCTTTCCTTGCACTCTCTGTTACTACAACGTCTAATAATTGTTGTAGGTCTGTTGAATTATCCGCCACCAATACTGTGTCATCTGCATAGCGTATATTATTTATATTATAACCTCCAACTAGTATTCCTGGCATCTCTTTGATCTCTCTCATTATTACTTCGCTATACAGGGAGAAAAGATCTGGTGACAAGACACACCCTTGTCGTACTCCTAGCTTTATCTGTTCGTAACTACCCTCTTTATTTCCCATTTTAATTGCTGCTACTTGGTTCCAGTAAATATTCTTTATTATTCTTAAATCTTTTCCATCAGTGTTGATATCTTCCAACATTTTAATCAGTTCATCATGTTTTACTTTATCAAATGCCTTAGTATAATCTATGAAGCACAAATACATGTCCCTCTGTTTCTCTATTGACCTTTCTATTAGTGTCCGCAATGTATAAATTGCATTGTTTGTGCCCTTTCCTTCCACAAATCCATACTGTTCTTCACTAATTTCCATTTTTATTTTCTTTTTGGTTCTTCTCATTATGATTCTGAGTAGAAGCTTAGTGATATGGTTTATAAGGTTAATTGTACGAAAATCTTCACAATCAATTGCTCCTGGTCTTTTTGGTATAGCTATAAATACAGATTTCAGCATATCACTGGGTAAATATCCACTGCTGTAAATATCATTCAACATTTTGGTTAATATATCTACTCCAAATTCTCCCAATACTTCTAATTCTTCTATTGTGATTTCATCTGGCCCAGCTGTTTTTCCTTTCTTCATACGTTTCATAGCGTCAGCGACTTCTTCTTTCAGAATAGGTGGACCTTCTAAGTTACTATCTTCTGTTAATTCTGCCCTTTCTCCTTCATATAATTCTCTTATATACTCATTCCACCTCTTCATTATAGCATCTTCCTCTAATATTATCTTTCCTGTTTTTGATTTCAAACACCCTGTATTTATTCTTATTTTTTTTTCCTGTAAGCTCACTGATTTGTCTGTGCATATTTTTTGTATCTTTAATGGAATTTAATTCAATTTTTTTGCATTGCTCGTTTAACCAACTTTCTTTAGCCTTCCCACATTTATCTTTTATTTCTTTATTTATCTTAGCGTATTCTTGTTTGTCATTTTTATACTGTTTTCTTTTGTCCATCAGGTTTAAGATATCTTCATTCATCCATTTTTTCTTAGCTATTTTGCCTCTCTCTGGTAATACTTCTTTGCTAGTTTGATGAATGGAGTCCCTTAACATTTCCCATTGTTCATCTATACTCTGTATTTTAGTTATTGCATTGTACCTATTTTTCACAGTCACTCTGTATTGTTCTTGCATTTCGTTATCTATTTTTAGAACCTCTTTATTAAGTCTCATGTTCTTAACCATTTTTTTCCCTCTTTTTAATCTTACTTTTATTTGTCCACATAGTGTGGCTACCAGTCAACAGCATGCCACAACAGGCAATGACGTACAGACCAGATGGAAACAGAGGAAGAGGCCGACCACGTAAACGCTGGACGGAGGGAATAACAGAATCCATGGGAATGTCGATATACGAAGCCCATAACCGGGCACTCTCACGAAGTTTATACTTCACCTCGACACCGCAAGGTACAAGAGGAACATGATGAGATGAGATGAGTGGTACATGATCACTATTACAGTCAGCACCAGGCATTGTCTTTACATTAATTAAAGCATTTCTAAATCTTTTATTAATTAGTATGTAGTCAATTTGGTTGCGTATTTTCTTATCAGGGCTTATCCATGTGTACAGTCGTCTTTTATGGTGTTTAAACCATGTGTTTCCAATTATCATATCATTGATATTTGCCCATTCTATTAGCTTTTCCCCTCTTTCATTTCTTGTACCTAAACCATAATTCCCCACTACATCCTCCATTTTTCCCTTTCCTACTTTTGCATTAAAATCACCAAGTATTATTTTTATTTCTTGTGATCCAATTTGAGCCATCACCATTTCTATTTCGTCGTAAAAGTGTTGTATTTCTTCATCACTACTGCTTGCTGTTGGTGCATATACTTGTATAATATTTATGTCTATTGGTTTGCCTTTGATTTTGACCATAATAACTCTATCTGAAATACACCAGTATCCATTAATTGACTTGGCTGTTTTTTCATCTAATATTATTCCTACCCCTTTCTCATGTGTCTCCCCTCCAGAATAAATTATTGTGCGATTGTCAGCTATAATTTTGCCCGATCCCTTCCATCTCATCTCACTAACGCCTAGTATATTCATTTTCATGCTATCCATCTCTCTTAGAACATTGGTCAACTTTCCTAGCTCATTTAATGTCCTAACATTCCATGTTCCTACTCTAAATTTATTTATTTTAGTTAAGATTTTGCCATCAGTAGCTGGATGACGGTCTGGTGTCACCTGTGGCTCATGACTGTCCCTACCGGACGAGGATGCCCTAAGACAGCCATTAACGTCCTTCACTAACTTTGATTTATGTTTTGCCATGAAGTCTTGGGAAGATAATGTGGTGGTTTCCCCTTGCCTTCCACATTCACATGGTGGTCTTTTTACCTCTGCTTTTGACAGCCATTTCCGACTGCAAGGACAAGTGAGTGCCCTGCTCTGCTCAGCTGCAGGGTTGTCCACTTATTCCGGTGGATACTCGGTCCCCAGAGCTGTGTTAGCCACACCGTAGTGTGTTTCCATCCTCTACCGCGTGGAGGTGCAGTTGGGATTTTCCCTTCATAAAGTTATGGTCTCTGACCAAAACTCTCCAGTACTTTTAGAGGACGTTTGTTATAAGGACATTAAACCCAACACCAGGAATGGATTGACGACATCAGAGACATTGTACAACCACACGGAATGACACTATCCAGTGCTGCCCACCGAGCGCTGGAACGCAAATTATTCCTCCCCACGACACTTGACGGCAGAAGTGGAAGATGATGATGATGATGACCAGGACAGCTTAGCCACAGTTGCCATGTGAACACCAAATATAGTTAGGGCATAGATAAACAGCCGGCTTCATAGCAAAGGCCTTACGGACGCGATTCGTAAGCCCGCTTATCGCGTTTGAAACAAATCTGCGACCGATTTGGCAGCAGATCGCGTTGCGCAGGCTTGTAACGAGTTGGTATAGGAGCCGGTCGTTCACAAAGCAGTGCAGTAGCAAACCTTTTTTTACGTTGCATAGCCACATCCTTTACAGGACGTTGCAGTCATCACCAGCACTTTACTGTCGTTGTTGATGTCTTGGCAAGTTTTACGTTCAGTAGTTTGCCATTGCTTTCTGGACAACCGGTTCCCATACCAACACGTTAAAACCAGCGAGTCACGGTCTGCTGCCAAATCGTTCGCAGCTGTGTTTCGAACGCGGGTAAGCGGCATTACGAATCGCGCCCGCAACGCCATCGCCACGGATATCGGTAATGGCAAACTACTGAGCGTAAAACTTGCCAAGACATCAACAACAGCAGTAAAATGCTGGTGTTGACAGCGATGTCCTGTGAAAAGGATATGCCAAAAACAAAACACAAATAGATAAACAAGATTTCGAACCAGTCTCTTCTCCATGCCAACAATCCCTATCATCAGAACACTACGTGAATACCAAATACAGTTAGGAAACTGCCCAACATCTTCTCTCTTGGTCTGCTCCTATTTCCCTTCTAACTTTCTCGTTGCGGCGATAAGACTGGCTTTCCCTTCTCATGACATGCCCAAATAATGTGGACTGTTAATGATGAGAGTAATTAGTTCTCTGTGTACGTTATCTTCCCTCCAGATCACCATTATTATTTGTATTATAGTATATAGTTCATAAATAAACGCACATGTATTGCTTAGCGCTCGTAGAAGTGAAGAAAGAAGTTGAGGCTAGATAACACCTCTAGGGACGCAGAGGTGTTTCCAAGGCACCAGGGCTGGGTTCTGTACTGGCCAAGACCTGTTGACACGTCCTCGCCGAGCGTCCTGGGCAACAGGTCCCTTCGGGGTCCTGGCTAAAGTTAGTAGGATCGCTGATTCTTCCGAAGTCGGAGAGTATCTGCCTGCACGGCGAGGAACCACCAGTCTGCACACCAATAAGCTAGACATGGGACAACGGATACTCACGCAAACCTCAGGCCCGATATGACATCACACTGATGTTTGACAACAGGATGTCTTCATCCGGCATACAGGACTTCACGCTGGAGTTCACAGCCAGCGAACACAAGCAAGCAACACCTCATTGGGTGTCTAGATGGTCATGTGTGGAAGTACACCAGTTACTGCAGCGAAGTACACTTGTCTTGTTGTCATATAATAATTAATAATAATATCACCACCACCACGCTGTAGGTCCTTTGCAGAATGCTGATCTCATCACGGCCAGCCTCCGATCTCATCACGACCAGCCTCCGATCTCATCACGACCAGCCTCCGATCTCATCACGACCAGCCATCGATTTCGGCTCTAGAGTCTCTATCCAGAAACAATGCCTTCCATAATTGTTCTTTCCAGACCGTGTGATGTTCAATATCACCAAAGTATTTTATTTTTATTTATTTTTTTTTTTGGGGGGGGGGGGGGGGGAGTGGGGGTGTTCCGAGACATGGTATCAGTTTTCTTGTACGTTCAGATCTTGAAAAATTTCAATATTTGTCTTCTACTTGGTTCATGAAATTGTAAGAATGTTTCTGTCGTATTTAAGCCCAAAAGCCTCAGTTTACTTCTTTAGTGATTACGAAAGCGCACAGGACAGACACCAGTATGTTCCAACAGATAATGTTCATCTTCTCAACAATGTTACATTACTATAACGTATGTGCTGGTGTTGTGCCATGGGTTCTCAATACTGTTTAAGCTTTGCATCGTTGTGGCCAGCCTGTACAGGAATTATTTCGAACAATTCCCATTATTTCGAACCCTTCACCATAAGATCTGGAATACGACAAGGGTTGTGTCCTGTCCCCTCTCTTGTTCATAGCATATATAGACAACATATGTAAAGAAACCAGCCAAACAGAGACCGCAAGTATACCGCATGACGAGAACACGGAAGAAGAACCATTTGCAAATCTAACCATTAGAGAACTCCTGTTTGCGGACGACCAAGCACTAATAGCAAAATCAGAAGCTGAATTACAAGACCACATGAATTGTCTAAACGAAATGTGTAGGGAAGATAACATTAAAATTAGCACAAGCAAAGCAGAGGTAATGACTATAATAACTAAAGAAAAAAAAACAACAACGATTCACCTAAATGGACATCTCTTGAAACAAGTAAAGAGTTTCAAGTACCTAGGAAGTATAATATCATCAAATGGCAAATCAGAAGACGAGATTGAAAATAGGTGCAATAAGGCAAAACAGCTCATTGGACAAATGGCACCAATACTAAAGAACAAACATGTGTCAATAACTACCAAGAAAGCACTTTACAACACAATCTTCCTACCAACTCTATGCTACAAATGCCAAACCTGGACAATGAAAGACAAAGAGAAATGAAAAATCACAACAACAGAAATGAGATTCCTGAGAAGAATACTCAACGTATCAAGAAAAGATAAGATCAGAAATGAAGAAATCAGGACTAAAGTGGGGGTTAAAGCAGCACTAGATTTTATTAGAAAGCAGCAAGTCAAATGGTTTGGCCATGCAAGTAGGTTACCAGTCAACAGCATGCCACAACAAGCAATGATGTACAGACCAGATGGAGACAGAGGAAAAGGCCGACCACGTAAACGTTGGACGGAGGGAATAGCAGAGTCTATGGGAATATCGATACATGAAGCCCATAATCGGGCACTCTCACGATGTTTATACTTCACCTCGACACCGCAAGGTGCAAGAGATGAATCCCCATTTCTGGTGAATATGGAGCCATAAAACTGCACTATTTTAAATTTCTTCATTCTTGATTGTGATCTTTGGTTGACGTACAGTTTTGTCTTTGGTGTGTGTGTGTGATTGTGATCTTTTGTTGACGTACAGTTTTGTCTTTGGTGTGTGTGTGATTGTGATCTTTTGTTGACGTACAGTTTTGTCCTTGGTTTGTGTGTGTGTGTGATTGTGATCTTTGGTTGACGTACAGTTTTGTCCTTGGTTGTGTGTGTGTGTGTGTGTGTGTGATTGTGATCTTTGGTTGACGTACAGTTTTGTCCTTGGTTTGTGTGTGTGTGTGTGTGATTGTGATCTTTGGTTGACGTACAGTTTTGCCCTTGGTTTGTGTGTGATCTTTGGTTGACGTAGTTTTGTTCGTGTGTGTGTGTGTGTTTTTTTTTTTTTTTTTTTTTTTTTCGAGCACTCGAACACACTCACATATATTACTTTTGTTCCGTTCAGCTGTTTCTTTTTTCGGGTGCTGTTTTAGTTTTTATTCTGTCAGCACCACGTTTTCGTCCATTCTTGCCAGCCAAGAAGTGAGTGGTCTGATTACAATCCCCAGCGAGGCACAATTGGTTTGTCCCACCAGCACCACTTTGGGATCCACCTAGACTCACAAACATGGGTAATGGCACGACTCTAGTGATCGAGTAAGATGGCGAAACATGACCTCCCACGCTTATTGGCATGGCACATGATGAATGAATAAATGACCGGTATAGCGGTTGAACCCATTAACTCAGTACAGCAGAAGTCTAAGAGCTAGAGCTCTTATCCATTAGACCATGCTGATCTGTCTCTACGGGATGTTATGAATCTCTTGAACGTCGTATTCATGTTACTTATCAAAAGATGATGATCTGCATCTCTTAAAAACTATGACATCATGCAGAGATATTTAAATTTCTTGTGGATACAGATAACGTCAATTTAATTTCTGTTCTGTGGTCAGGTGAAGACCATGTAACTTTGTGTATTCTTTTATGTGGAAAAAAGTCTAATGTCAGTGGTTTAATGCCAACAATAATGGAGGCCTGATTCCTGACAGACAAGGTAGTGGCTGCTCAACACAGCAGGGAACACAGGGCTGAGATTCTCCTTGTGTCATACATGGGAGTAGAGTGGAGCACCCAGGGCTGAGATCCTCCTTGTGTCATACATGGGAGTAGAGTGGAGCACCCAGGGCTGAGATCCTTCTTGTGTCATACATGGGAGTAGAGTGGAGCACCCAGGGCTGAGATCCTCCTTGTGTCATACATGGGAGTAGAGTGGAGCACCCAGGGCTGAGATCCTTCTTGTGTCATACATGGGAGTAGAGTGGGGCACCCAGGGCTGAGATTCTCCTTGTGTCATACATGGGAGTAGAGTGGGGCACCCAGGGCTGAGATTCTCCTTGTGTCATACATGGGAGTAGAGTGGGGCACCCAGGGCTGAGATTCTCCTTGTGTCATACATGGGAGTAGAGTGGGGCACCCAGGGCTGAGATTCTCCTTGTGTCATACATGGGAGTAGAATGGGGCACCCAGGGCTGAGATTCTCCTTGTGTCATACATGGGAGTAGAGTGGGGCACCCAGGGCTGAGATTCTCCTTGTGTCATACATGGGAGTAGAGTGGGGCACCCAGGGCTGAGATTCTCCTTGTGTCATACATGGGAGTAGAGTGGGGCACCCAGGGCTGAGATTCTCCTTGTGTCATACATGGGAGTAGAGTGGGGCACCCAGGGCTGAGATCCTCCTTGTGTCATACATGGGAGTAGAGTGGGGCACCCAGGGCTGAGATTCTCCTTGTGTCATACATGGGAGTAGAGTGGGGCACCCAGGGCTGAGATTCTCCTTGTGTCATACATGGGGGTAGAGTGGAGCACCCAGGGCTGAGATCCTCCTTGTGTCATACATGGGAGTAGAGTGGGGCACCCAGGGCTGAGATCCTCCGTGTGTCATACATGGGAGTAGAGTGGGGCACCCAGGGCTGAGATCCTCCTTGTGTCATACATGGGAGTAGAGTGGGGCACCCAGGGCTGAGATTCTCCTTGTGTCATACATGGGAGTAGAGTGGGGCACCCAGGGCTGAGATTCTCCTTGTGTCATACATAGGAGTAGAGTGGGGCACCCAGGGCTGAGATCCTCCTTGTGTCATACATGGGAGTAGAGTGGGGCACCCAGGGCTGAGATCCTCCGTGTGTCATACATGGGAGTAGAGTGGGGCACCCAGGGCTGAGATCCTCCGTGTGTCATACATGGGAGTAGAGTGGAGCACCCAGGGCTGAGACCCTCCGTGTGTCATACATGGGAGTAGAGTGGGGCACCCAGGGCTGAGATTCTCCGTGTGTCTTACATGGGAGTAGAGTGGAGCACCCAGTGCTGAGATCCTCCTTGTGTCATACATGGGAGTAGAGTGGGGCACCCAGGGCTGAGATCCTCCGTGTGTCTTACATGGGAGTAGAGTGGAGCACCCAGGGCTGAGACCCTCCTTGTGTCATACATGGGAGTAGAGTGGGGCACCCAGGGCTGAGATCCTTCTTGTGTCATACATGGGAGTAGAGTGGGGCACCCAGGGTTGAGATCCTCCTTGTGTCATACATGGGAGTAGTGTGGGGCACCCAGGGTTGAGATCCTCCTTGTGTCATACATGGGAGTAGTGTGGGGCACGCAGGGCTGAGATTCTCCGTGTGTCATACATGGGAGTAGAGTGGGGCACCCAGGGCTGAGATCCTCCGTGTGTCATACATGGGAGTAGAGTGGAGCACCCAGGGCTGAGACCCTCCTTGTGTCATACATGGGAGTAGAGTGGAGCACCCAGGGCTGAGATTCTCCTTGTGTCATACATGGGAGTAGAGTGGGGCACCCAGGGCTGAGATCCTCCGTGTGTCATACATGGGAGTAGAGTGGAGCACCCAGAGCTGAGACCCTCCTTGTGTCATACATGGGAGTAGAGTGGGGCACCCAGGGCTGAGATCCTTCTTGTGTCATACATGGGAGTAGAGTGGAGCACCCAGGGCTGAGATTCTCCTTGTGTCATACATGGGAGTAGAGTGGAGCACCCAGGGCTGAGATCCTTCTTGTGTCATACATGGGAGTAGAGTGGAGCACCCAGGGCTGAGACCCTCCTTGTGTCATACATGGGAGTAGAGTGGGGCACCCAGGAATGAGATCCTCCTTGTGTCATACATGGGAGTAGAGTGGGGCACCCAGGGCTGAGACCCTCCTTGTGTCATACATGGGAGTAGAGTGGAGCACCCAGGGCTGAGATCCTTCTTGTGTCATACATGGGAGTAGAGTGGGGCACCCAGGGCTGAGATCCTCCTTGTGTCATACACGGGAGTAGAGTGGGGCATCCAGGGCTGAGATCCTCCGTGTGTCATACATGGGAGTAGAGTGGGGCACCCAGGGCTGAGATCCTCCTTGTGTCATACATGGGAGTAGAGTGGGGCACCCAGGGCTGAGATCCTCTTTGTGTCATACATGGGAGTAGAGTGGGGCACCCAGGGCTGAGATCCTCCTTGTGTCATACATGGGAGTAGAGTGGGGCACCCAGGGCTGAGA
Source organism: Cepaea hortensis (assembly GCA_963921405.1). Taxonomy (NCBI): domain Eukaryota; kingdom Metazoa; phylum Mollusca; class Gastropoda; order Stylommatophora; family Helicidae; genus Cepaea; species Cepaea hortensis. The sequence goes on along the minus strand of OY992887.1, from coordinate 5,804,177 downwards.
TCGTTTCTTGTGTCATACATGGGAGTAGAGTGGAGCACCCAGGGTTGAGATCCTCCTTCTTGTCATACATGGGAGTAGAGTGGAGCACCCAGGGCTGAGATCCTTCTTGTGTCTTACATGGGAGTAGAGTGGAGCACCCAGGGCTGAGATCCTTCTTGTGTCATACATGGGAGTAGAGTGGAGCGCCCAGGGCTGAGATCCTCCTTGTGTCATACACGGGAGTAGAGTGGGGCACCCAGGGCTGATATCCTCAGTGTGTCATACATGGGAGTAGAGTGGGGCACCCAGGGCTGAGATCCTCCTTGTGTCATACATGGGAGTAGAGTGGGGCACCCAGGGCTGAGATCCTCCTTGTGTCATACATGGGAGTAGAGTGGAGCACCCAGGGCTGAGATCCTCGTGTCATACATGGGAGTAGAGTGGAGCACCCAGGGCTGAGATCCTCCTTGTGTCATACATGGGAGTAGAGTCGGGCACCCAGGGCTGAGATCGTTTCTTGTGTCATACATGGGAGTAGAGTGGGGCACCCAGGGTTGAGATCCTCCTTGTGTCATACATGGGAGTAGAGTGGAGCACCCAGGGCTGAGATCCTCATTGTGTCATACATGGGAGTAGTGTGGAGCACCCAGGGCTGAGATCCTCCTTGTGTCATACATGGGAGTAGAGTCGGGCACCCAGGGCTGAGATCGTTTCTTGTGTCATACATGGGAGTAGAGTGGAGCACCCAGGGCTGAGATCCTCCTTGTGTCATACATGGGAGTAGAGTGGAGCACCCAGGACTGAGATCGTTTCTTGTGTCATACATGGGAGTAGAGTGGAGCACCCAGGGCTGAGATCCTCTTTGTGTCATACATGGGAGTAGAGTCGGGCACCCAGGGCTGAGATCGTTTCTTGTGTCATACATGGGAGTAGAGTGGAGCACCCAGGGCTGAGATCCTCCTTGTGTCATACATGGGAGTAGAGTGGAGCACCCAGGGCTGAAAGCCTCCTTGTGTCATACATGGGAGTAGAGTGGAGCACCCAGGGCTGAGATCCTCCGTGTGTCATACAAGGGAGTAGAGTGGAGCACCCAGGGCTGAGATCCTCCTTGTGTCATACATGGGAGTAGAGTCGGGCACCCAGGGCTGAGATCGTTTCTTGTCTCATACATGGGAGTAGAGTGGAGCAACCAGGGCTGAGATCCTCCTTGTGTCATACATGGGAGTAGAGTGAAGCACCCAGGGTTGAGATCCTCCTTGTGTCATACATGGGAGTAGAGTCGGGCACCCAGGGCTGAGATCGTTTCTTGTGTCATACATGGGAGTAGAGTGGAGCACCCAGGGCTGAGATCCTCCTTGTGTCATACATGGGAGTAGAGTGGAGCACCCAGGGTTGAGATCCTCCTTGTTTCATACATGGGAGTAGAGTGGAGCACCCAGGGCTGAGATCCTTCTTGTGTCATACATGGGAGTAGAGTGGAGCACCCAGGGCTGAGATCCTTCTTGTGTCATACATGGGAGTAGAGTGGAGCACCCAGGGCTGAGATCCTCCTTGTGTCATACACGGGAGTAGAGTGGGGCAACCAGGGCTGAGATCCTCAGTGTGTCATACATGGGAGTAGAGTGGGGCACCCAGGGCTGAGATCCTCCTTATGTCATACATGGGAGTAGTGTGGAGCACCCAGGGCTGAGATCCTCCTTGTGTCATACACGGGAGTAGAGTGGGGCAACCAGGGCTGAGATCCTCCTTGTGTCATACATGGGAGTAGAGTGAAGCACCCAGGGCTGAGATCCTCCTTGTGTCATACATGGGAGTAGAGTGGGGCACCCAGGGCTGAGATCATCCTTGTGTCATACATGGGAGTAGTGTGGAGCACCCAGGGTTGAGATCCTCCTTGTGTCATACATGGGAGTAGAGTCGGGCACCCAGGGCTGAGATCGTTTCTTGTGTCATACATGGGAGTAGAGTGGAGCACCCAGGGCTGAGATCCTCCTTGTGTCATACATGGGAGTAGAGTGGAGCACCCAGGGTTGAGATCCTCCTTGTTTCATACATGGGAGTAGAGTGGAGCACCCAGGGCTGAGATCCTTCTTGTGTCATACATGGGAGTAGAGTGGAGCACCCAGGGCTGAGATCCTTCTTGTGTCATACATGGGAGTAGAGTGGAGCACCCAGGGCTGAGATCCTCCTTGTGTCATACACGGGAGTAGAGTGGGGCAACCAGGGCTGAGATCGTTTCTTGTGTCATACATGGGAGTAGAGTGGAGCACCCAGGGTTGAGATCCTCCTTGTGTCATACATGGGAGTAGAGTGGAGCACCCAGGGCTGAGATCCTTCTTGTGTCTTACATGGGAGTAGAGTGGAGCACCCAGGGCTGAGATCCTTCTTGTGTCATACATGGGAGTAGAGTGGAGCGCCCAGGGCTGAGATCCTCCTTGTGTCATACACGGGAGTAGAGTGGGGCACCCAGGGCTGATATCCTCAGTGTGTCATACATGGGAGTAGAGTGGGGCACCCAGGGCTGAGATCCTCCTTGTGTCATACATGGGAGTAGAGTGGGGCACCCAGGGCTGAGATCCTCCTTGTGTCATACATGGGAGTAGAGTGGAGCACCCAGGGCTGAGATCCTCGTGTCATACATGGGAGTAGAGTGGAGCACCCAGGGCTGAGATCCTCCTTGTGTCATACATGGGAGTAGAGTCGGGCACCCAGGGCTGAGATCGTTTCTTGTGTCATACATGGGAGTAGAGTGGGGCACCCAGGGTTGAGATCCTCCTTGTGTCATACATGGGAGTAGAGTGGAGCACCCAGGGCTGAGATCCTCATTGTGTCATACATGGGAGTAGTGTGGAGCACCCAGGGCTGAGATCCTCCTTGTGTCATACATGGGAGTAGAGTCGGGCACCCAGGGCTGAGATCGTTTCTTGTGTCATACATGGGAGTAGAGTGGAGCACCCAGGGCTGAGATCCTCCTTGTGTCATACATGGGAGTAGAGTGGAGCACCCAGGACTGAGATCGTTTCTTGTGTCATACATGGGAGTAGAGTGGAGCACCCAGGGCTGAGATCCTCTTTGTGTCATACATGGGAGTAAAGTCGGGCACCCAGGGCTGAGATCGTTTCTTGTGTCATACATGGGAGTAGAGTGGAGCACCCAGGGCTGAGATCCTCCTTGTGTCATACATGGGAGTAGAGTGGAGCACCCAGGGCTGAAAGCCTCCTTGTGTCATACATGGGAGTAGAGTGGAGCACCCAGGGCTGAGATCCTCCGTGTGTCATACAAGGGAGTAGAGTGGAGCACCCAGGGCTGAGATCCTCCTTGTGTCATACATGGGAGTAGAGTCGGGCACCCAGGGCTGAGATCGTTTCTTGTCTCATACATGGGAGTAGAGTGGAGCAACCAGGGCTGAGATCCTCCTTGTGTCATACATGGGAGTAGAGTGAAGCACCCAGGGTTGAGATCCTCCTTGTGTCATACATGGGAGTAGAGTCGGGCACCCAGGGCTGAGATCGTTTCTTGTGTCATACATGGGAGTAGAGTGGAGCACCCAGGGCTGAGATCCTCCTTGTGTCATACATGGGAGTAGAGTGGAGCACCCAGGGTTGAGATCCTCCTTGTTTCATACATGGGAGTAGAGTGGAGCACCCAGGGCTGAGATCCTTCTTGTGTCATACATGGGAGTAGAGTGGAGCACCCAGGGCTGAGATCCTTCTTGTGTCATACATGGGAGTAGAGTGGAGCACCCAGGGCTGAGATCCTCCTTGTGTCATACACGGGAGTAGAGTGGGGCAACCAGGGCTGAGATCCTCAGTGTGTCATACATGGGAGTAGAGTGGGGCACCCAGGGCTGAGATCCTCCTTATGTCATACATGGGAGTAGTGTGGAGCACCCAGGGCTGAGATCCTCCTTGTGTCATACACGGGAGTAGAGTGGGGCAACCAGGGCTGAGATCCTCCTTGTGTCATACATGGGAGTAGAGTGAAGCACCCAGGGCTGAGATCCTCCTTGTGTCATACATGGGAGTAGAGTGGGGCACCCAGGGCTGAGATCATCCTTGTGTCATACATGGGAGTAGTGTGGAGCACCCAGGGTTGAGATCCTCCTTGTGTCATACATGGGAGTAGAGTCGGGCACCCAGGGCTGATATCGTTTCTTGTGTCATACATGGGAGTAGAGTGGAGCACCCAGGGCTGAGATCCTCCTTGTGTCATACATGGGAGTAGAGTGGAGCACCCAGGGTTGAGATCCTCCTTGTTTCATACATGGGAGTAGAGTGGAGCAACCAGGGCTGAGATCCTTCTTGTGTCATACATGGGAGTAGAGTGGAGCACCCAGGGCTGAGATCCTTCTTGTGTCATACATGGGAGTAGAGTGGAGCACCCAGGGCTGAGATCCTCCTTGTGTCATACACGGGAGTAGAGTGGGGCAACCAGGGCTGAGATCCTCAGTGTGTCATACATGGGAGTAGAGTGGGGCACCCAGGGCTGAGATCCTCCTTATGTAATACATGGGAGTAGTGTGGAGCACCCAGGGCTGAGATCCTCCTTGTGTCATACACGGGAGTAGAGTGGGGCAATCAGGGCTGAGATCCTCAGTGTGTCATACACGGGAGTAGAGTGGGGCACCCAGGGCTGAGATCATCCTTGTGTCATACATGGGAGTAGTGTGGAGCACCCAGGGCTGAGATCCTCCTTGTGTCATACATGGGAGTAGAGTGGGGCACCCAGGGCTGAGATCCTCCGTGTGTCATACATGGGAGTAGAGTGGAGCACCTAGGGCTGAGACCCTCCTTGTGTCATACATGGGAGTAGAGTGGGGCACCCAGGGCTGAGATCCTCCGTGTGTCATACATGGGAGTAGAGTGGGGCACCCAGGGCTGAGATCCTCCTTGTGTCATACATGGGAGTAGTGTGAAGCACCCAGGGCTGAGATCCTCCTTGTGTCATACATGGGAGTAGAGTGGGGCACCCAGGGCTGAGATCCTCCGTGTGTCATACATGGGAGTAGAGTGGGGCACCCAGGGCTGAGATCCTCCTTGTGTCATACATGGGAGTAGAGTAGGGCACCCAGGGCTGAGATTCTCCTTGTGTCATACATGGGAGTAGAGTGGGGCACCCAGGGCTGAGATCCCCCTTGTGTCATACATGGGAGTAGAGTGGGGCACCCAGGGCTGAGATCCTCCTTGTGTCATACATGGGAGTAGAATGGGGCACCCAGGGCTGAGATCATTCTTGTGTCATACATGGGAGTAGAGTGGGGCACCCAGGGCTGAGATCCTCCTTGTGTCATACATGGGAGTAGAGTGGGGCACCCAGGGCTGAGATCCTCCTTGTGTCATACATGGGAGTAGTGTGGAGCACCCAGGGCTGAGATCCTCCTTGTGTCATACATGGGAGTAGAGTGGGGCACCCAGGGCTGAGATTCTCCGTGTGTCATACATGGGAGTAGAGTGGGGCACCCAGGGCTGAGATCCTCCTTGTGTCATACATGGGAGTAGAGTGGGGCACCCAGGGCTGAGATTCTCCTTGTGTCATACATGGGAGTAGAGTGGGGCACCCAGGGCTGAGATCCTCCTTGTGTCATACATGGGAGTAGAGTGGAGTACCCAGGGCTGAGACCCTCCTTGTGTCATACATGGGAGTAGAGTGGGGCAACCAAGGCTGAGACCCTCCTTGTGTCATACATGGGAGTAGAGTGGGGCACCCAGGGCTGAGATTCTCCGCGTGTCATACATGGGAGTAGAGTGGAGCACCCAGGGCTGAGACCCTCCTTGTGTCATACATGGGAGTAGAGTGGGGCACCCAGGGCTGAGATCCTCCTTGTGTCATACCTGGGAGTAGAGTGGGGCACCCAGGGCTGAGATCCTCCTTGTGTCATACATGGGAGTAGAGTGGGGCACCCAGGGCTGAGACCCTCCTTGTGTCATACATGGGAGTAGAGTGGAGCACCCAGGGCTGAGATCCTCCTTGTGTCATACATGGGAGTAGTGTGGGGCACCCAGGGCTGAGATCCTCCTTGTGTCATACATGGGAGTAGAGTGGGGCACCCAGGGCTGAGATCCTCCTTGTGCCATACATGGGAGTAGAGTGGGGCACCCAGGGCTGAGATCCTCCTTGAGTCATACATGGGAGTAGAGTGGGGCATCCAGGGCTGAGATCCTCCTTGTGTCATACATGGGAGTAGAATGGGGCACCCAGGGCTGAGATCATTCTTGTGTCATACATGGGAGTAGAGTGGGGCACCCAGGGCTGAGATCATTCTTGTGTCATACATGGGAGTAGAGTGGGGCACCCAGGGCTGAGATCATTCTTGTGTCATACATTTGAGTAGAATGGGGCACCCAGGGCTGAGATCATTCTTGTGTCATACATGGGAGTAGAGTGGGGCACCCAGGGCTGAGATCCTCCTTGTGTCATACATGGGAGTAGAATGGGGCACCCAGGGCTGAGATCATTCTTGTGTCATACATGGGAGTAGAGTGGGGCACCCAGGGCTGAGATCCTCCTTGTGTCATACATGGGAGTAGAGTGGGGCACCCAGGGCTGAGATCATTCTTGTGTCATACATGGGAGTAGAGTGGGGCACCCAGGGTTGAGATCCTCCTTGTGTCATACATGGGAGTAGTGTGGGGCACCCAGGGTTGAGATCCTCCTTGTGTCATACATGGGAGTAGTGTGGGGCACGCAGGGCTGAGATTCTCCGTGTGTCATACATGGGAGTAGAGTGGGGCACCCAGGGCTGAGATCCTCCGTGTGTCATACATGGGAGTAGAGTGGAGCACCCAGGGCTGAGACCCTCCTTGTGTCATACATGGGAGTAGAGTGGAGCACCCAGGGCTGAGATTCTCCTTGTGTCATACATGGGAGTAGAGTGGGGCACCCAGGGCTGAGATCCTCCGTGTGTCATACATGGGAGTAGAGTGGAGCACCCATGGCTGAGACCCTCCTTGTGTCATACATGGGAGTAGAGTGGGGCACCCAGGGCTGAGATCCTTCTTGTGTCATACATGGGAGTAGAGTGGAGCACCCAGGGCTGAGATTCTCCTTGTGTCATACATGGGAGTAGAGTGGAGCACCCAGGGCTGAGATCCTTCTTGTGTCATACATGGGAGTAGAGTGGAGCACCCAGGGCTGAGACCCTCCTTGTGTCATACATGGGAGTAGAGTGGGGCACCCAGGAATGAGATCCTCCTTGTGTCATACATGGGAGTAGAGTGGGGCACCCAGGGCTGAGACCCTCCTTGTGTCATACATGGGAGTAGAGTGGAGCACCCAGGGCTGAGATCCATCTTGTGTCATACATGGGAGTAGAGTGGGGCACCCAGGGCTGAGATCCTCCTTGTGTCATACACGGGAGTAGAGTGGGGCATCCAGGGCTGAGATCCTCCGTGTGTCATACATGGGAGTAGAGTGGGGCACCCAGGGCTGAGATCCTCCTTGTGTCATACATGGGAGTAGAGTGGGGCACCCAGGGCTGAGATCCTCTTTGTGTCATACATGGGAGTAGAGTGGGGCACCCAGGGCTGAGATCCTCCTTGTGTCATACATGGGAGTAGAGTGGGGCACCCAGGGCTGAGATCGTTTCTTGTGTCATACATGGGAGTAGAGTGGAGCACCCAGGGTTGAGATCCTCCTTGTGTCATACATGGGAGTAGAGTGGAGCACCCAGGGCTGAGATCCTTCTTGTGTCTTACATGGGAGTAGAGTGGAGCACCCAGGGCTGAGATCCTTCTTGTGTCATACATGGGAGTAGAGTGGAGCGCCCAGGGCTGAGATCCTCCTTGTGTCATACACGGGAGTAGAGTGGGGCACCCAGGGCTGATATCCTCAGTGTGTCATACATGGGAGTAGAGTGGGGCACCCAGGGCTGAGATCCTCCTTGTGTCATACATGGGAGTAGAGTGGGGCACCCAGGGCTGAGATCCTCCTTGTGTCATACATGGGAGTAGAGTGGAGAACCCAGGGCTGAGATCCTCGTGTCATACATGGGAGTAGAGTGGAGCACCCAGGGCTGAGATCCTCCTTGTGTCATACATGGGAGTAGAGTCGGGCACCCAGGGCTGAGATCGTTTCTTGTGTCATACATGGGAGTAGAGTGGGGCACCCAGGGTTGAGATCCTCCTTGTGTCATACATGGGAGTAGAGTGGAGCACCCAGGGCTGAGATCCTCATTGTGTCATACATGGGAGTAGTGTGGAGCACCCAGGGCTGAGATCCTCCTTGTGTCATACATGGGAGTAGAGTCGGGCACCCAGGGCTGAGATCGTTTCTTGTGTCATACATGGGAGTAGAGTGGAGCACCCAGGGCTGAGATCCTCCTTGTGTCATACATGGGAGTAGAGTGGAGCACCCAGGACTGAGATCGTTTCTTGTGTCATACATGGGAGTAGAGTGGAGCACCCAGGGCTGAGATCCTCTTTGTGTCATACATGGGAGTAGAGTCGGGCACCCAGGGCTGAGATCGTTTCTTGTGTCATACATGGGAGTAGAGTGGAGCACCCAGGGCTGAGATCCTCCTTGTGTCATACATGGGAGTAGAGTGGAGCACCCAGGGCTGAAAGCCTCCTTGTGTCATACATGGGAGTAGAGTGGAGCACCCAGGGCTGAGATCCTCCGTGTGTCATACAAGGGAGTAGAGTGGAGCACCCAGGGCTGAGATCCTCCTTGTGTCATACATGGGAGTAGAGTCGGGCACCCAGGGCTGAGATCGTTTCTTGTCTCATACATGGGAGTAGAGTGGAGCAACCAGGGCTGAGATCCTCCTTGTGTCATACATGGGAGTAGAGTGAAGCACCCAGGGTTGAGATCCTCCTTGTGTCATACATGGGAGTAGAGTCGGGCACCCAGGGCTGAGATCGTTTCTTGTGTCATACATGGGAGTAGAGTGGAGCACCCAGGGCTGAGATCCTCCTTGTGTCATACATGGGAGTAGAGTGGAGCACCCAGGGTTGAGATCCTCCTTGTTTCATACATGGGAGTAGAGTGGAGCACCCAGGGCTGAGATCCTTCTTGTGTCATACATGGGAGTAGAGTGGAGCACCCAGGGCTGAGATCCTTCTTGTGTCATACATGGGAGTAGAGTGGAGCACCCAGGGCTGAGATCCTCCTTGTGTCATACATGGGAGTAGAGTAGGGCACCCAGGGCTGAGATTCTCCTTGTGTCATACATGGGAGTAGAGTGGGGCACCCAGGGCTGAGATCCCCCTTGTGTCATACATGGGAGTAGAGTGGGGCACCCAGGGCTGAGATCCTCCTTGTGTCATACATGGGAGTAGAATGGGGCACCCAGGGCTGAGATCATTCTTGTGTCATACATGGGAGTAGAGTGGGGCACCCAGGGCTGAGATCCTCCTTGTGTCATACATGGGAGTAGAGTGGGGCACCCAGGGCTGAGATCCTCCTTGTGTCATACATGGGAGTAGTGTGGAGCACCCAGGGCTGAGATCCTCCTTGTGTCATACATGGGAGTAGAGTGGGGCACCCAGGGCTGAGATCCTCCGTGTGTCATACATGGGAGTAGAGTGGGGCACCCAGGGCTGAGATCCTCCTTGTGTCATACATGGGAGTAGAGTGGGGCACCCAGGGCTGAGATTCTCCTTGTGTCATACATGGGAGTAGAGTGGGGCACCCAGGGCTGAGATCATCCTTGTGTCATACATGGGAGTAGAGTGGAGTACCCAGGGCTGAGACCCTCCTTGTGTCATACATGGGAGTAGAGTGGGGCAACCAAGGCTGAGACCCTCCTTGTGTCATACATGGGAGTAGAGTGGGGCACCCAGGGCTGAGATTCTCCGCGTGTCATACATGGGAGTAGAGTGGAGCACCCAGGGCTGAGACCCTCCTTGTGTCATACATGGGAGTAGAGTGGGGCACCCAGGGCTGAGATCCTCCTTGTGTCATACATGGGAGTAGAGTGGGGCACCCAGGGCTGAGATCCTCCTTGTGTCATACATGGGAGTAGAGTGGGGCACCCAGGGCTGAGACCCTCCTTGTGTCATACATGGGAGTAGAGTGGAGCACCCAGGGCTGAGATCCTCCTTGTGTCATACATGGGAGTAGTGTGGGGCACCCAGGGCTGAGATCCTCCTTGTGTCATACATGGGAGTAGAGTGGGGCACCCAGGGCTGAGATCCTCCTTGTGCCATACATGAGAGTAGAGTGGGGCACCCAGGGCTGAGATCCTCCTTGAGTCATACATGGGAGTAGAGTGGGGCATCCAGGGCTGAGATCCTCCTTGTGTCATACATGGGAGTAGAATGGGGCACCCAGGGCTGAGATCATTCTTGTGTCATACATGGGAGTAGAGTGGGGCACCCAGGGCTGAGATCCTCCTTGTGTCATACATGGGAGTAGAGTGGGGCACCCAGGGCTGAGATCATTCTTGTGTCATACATGGGAGTAGAATGGGGCACCCAGGGCTGAGATCATTCTTGTGTCATACATGGGAGTAGAGTGGGGCACCCAGGGCTGAGATCCTCCTTGTGTCATACATGGGAGTAGAATGGGGCACCCAGGGCTGAGATCATTCTTGTGTCATACATGGGAGTAGAGTGGGGCACCCAGGGCTGAGATCCTCCTTGTGTCATACATGGGAGTAGAGTGGGGCACCCAGGGCTGAGATCATTCTTGTGTCATACATGGGAGTAGAGTGGGGCACCCAGGGCTGAGATCCTCCTTGTGTCATACATGGGAGTAGAGTGGGGCACCCAGGGCTGAGATCCTCCTTGTGTCATACATGGGAGTAGAGTGGGGCACCCAGGGCTGAGATTCTCCGTGTGTCTTACATGGGAGTAGAGTGGAGCACCCAGTGCTGAGATCCTCCTTGTGTCATACATGGGAGTAGAGTGGGGCACGCAGGGCTGAGATCCTCCGTGTGTCTTACATGGGAGTAGAGTGGAGCACCCAGGGCTGAGACCCTCCTTGTGTCATACATGGGAGTAGAGTGGGGCACCCAGGGCTGAGATCCTTCTTGTGTCATACATGGGAGTAGAGTGGGGCACCCAGGGTTGAGATCCTCCTTGTGTCATACATGGGAGTAGTGTGGGGCACCCAGGGTTGAGATCCTCCTTGTGTCATACATGGGAGTAGTGTGGGGCACGCAGGGCTGAGATTCTCCGTGTGTCATACATGGGAGTAGAGTGGGGCACCCAGGGCTGAGATCCTCCTTGTGTCATACATGGGAGTAGAGTGGAGCACCCAGGGCTGAGACCCTCCTTGTGTCATACATGGGAGTAGAGTGGAGCACCCAGGGCTGAGATTCTCCTTGTGTCATACATGGGAGTAGAGTGGGGCACCCAGGGCTGAGATCCTCCGTGTGTCATACATGGGAGTAGAGTGGAGCACCCAGGGCTGAGACCCTCCTTGTGTCATACATGGGAGTAGAGTGGGGCACCCAGGGCTGAGATCCTTCTTGTGTCATACATGGGAGTAGAGTGGAGCACCCAGGGCTGAGATTCTCCTTGTGTCATACATGGGAGTAGAGTGGAGCACCCAGGGCTGAGATCCTTCTTGTGTCATACATGGGAGTAGAGTGGAGCACCCAGGGCTGAGACCCTCCTTGTGTCATACATGGGAGTAGAGTGGGGCACCCAGGAATGAGATCCTCCTTGTGTCATACATGGGAGTAGAGTGGGGCACCCAGGGCTGAGACCCTCCTTGTGTCATACATGGGAGTAGAGTGGAGCACCCAGGGCTGAGATCCTTCTTGTGTCATACATGGGAGTAGAGTGGGGCACCCAGGGCTGAGATCCTCCTTGTGTCATACACGGGAGTAGAGTGGGGCATCCAGGGCTGAGATCCTCCGTGTGTCATACATGGGAGTAGAGTGGGGCACCCAGGGCTGAGATCCTCCTTGTGTCATACATGGGAGTAGAGTGGGGCACCCAGGGCTGAGATCCTCTTTGTGTCATACATGGGAGTAGAGTGGGGCACCCAGGGCTGAGATCCTCCTTGTGTCATACATGGGAGTAGAGTGGGGCACGCAGGGCTGAGATCGTTTCTTGTGTCATACATGGGAGTAGAGTGGAGCACCCAGGGTTGAGATCCTCCTTGTGTCATACATGGGAGTAGAGTGGAGCACCCAGGGCTGAGATCCTTCTTGTGTCTTACATGGGAGTAGAGTGGAGCACCCAGGGCTGAGATCCTTCTTGTGTCATACATGGGAGTAGAGTGGAGCGCCCAGGGCTGAGATCCTCCTTGTGTCATACACGGGAGTAGAGTGGGGCACCCAGGGCTGATATCCTCAGTGTGTCATACATGGGAGTAGAGTGGGGCACCCAGGGCTGAGATCCTCCTTGTGTCATACGTGGGAGTAGAGTGGGGCACCCAGGGCTGAGATCCTCCTTGTGTCATACATGGGAGTAGAGTGGAGCACCCAGGGCTGAGATCCTCGTGTCATACATGGGAGTAGAGTGGAGCACCCAGGGCTGAGATCCTCCTTGTGTCATACATGGGAGTAGAGTCGGGCACCCAGGGCTGAGATCGTTTCTTGTGTCATACATGGGAGTAGAGTGGGGCACCCAGGGTTGAGATCCTCCTTGTGTCATACATGGGAGTAGAGTGGAGCACCCAGGGCTGAGAACCTCATTGTGTCATACATGGGAGTAGTGTGGAGCACCCAGGGCTGAGATCCTCCTTGTGTCATACATGGGAGTAGAGTCGGGCACCCAGGGCTGAGATCGTTTCTTGTGTCATACATGGGAGTAGAGTGGAGCACCCAGGGCTGAGATCCTCCTTGTGTCATACATGGGAGTAGAGTTGAGCACCCAGGACTGAGATCGTTTCTTGTGTCATACATGGGAGTAGAGTGGAGCACCCAGGGCTGAGATCCTCTTTGTGTCATACATGGGAGTAGAGTCGGGCACCCAGGGCTGAGATCGTTTCTTGTGTCATACATGGGAGTAGAGTGGAGCACCCAGGGCTGAGATCCTCCTTGTGTCATACATGGGAGTAGAGTGGAGCACCCAGGGCTGAAAGCCTCCTTGTGTCATACATGGGAGTAGAGTGGAGCACCCAGGGCTGAGATCCTCCGTGTGTCATACAAGGGAGTAGAGTGGAGCACCCAGGGCTGAGATCCTCCTTGTGTCATACATGGGAGTAGAGTCGGGCACCCAGGGCTGAGATCGTTTCTTGTCTCATACATGGGAGTAGAGTGGAGCAACCAGGGCTGAGATCCTCCTTGTGTCATACATGGGAGTAGAGTGAAGCACCCAGGGTTGAGATCCTCCTTGTGTCATACATGGGAGTAGAGTCGGGCACCCAGGGCTGAGATAGTTTCTTGTGTCATACATGGGAGTAGAGTGGAGCACCCAGGGCTGAGATCCTCCTTGTGTCATACATGGGAGTAGAGTGGAGCACCCAGGGCTGAGATCCTTCTTGTGTCATACATGGGAGTAGAGTGGAGCACCCAGGGCTGAGATCCTCCTTGTGTCATACACGGGAGTAGAGTGGGGCAACCAGGGCTGAGATCCTCAGTGTGTCATACATGGGAGTAGAGTGGGGCACCCAGGGCTGAGATCCTCCTTATGTAATACATGGGAGTAGTGTGGAGCACCCAGGGCTGAGATCCTCCTTGTGTCATACACGGGAGTAGAGTGGGGCAACCAGGGCTGAGATCCTCAGTGTGTCATACACGGGAGTAGAGTGGGGCACCCAGGGCTGAGATCATCCTTGTGTCATACATGGGAGTAGTGTGGAGCACCCAGGGCTGAGATCCTCCTTGTGTCATACATGGGAGTAGAGTGGGGCACCCAGGGCTGAGATCCTCCGTGTGTCATACATGGGAGTAGAGTGGAGCACCTAGGGCTGAGACCCTCCTTGTGTCATACATGGGAGTAGAGTGGGGCACCCAGGGCTGAGATCCTCCGTGTGTCATACATGGGAGTAGAGTGGGGCACCCAGGGCTGAGATTCTCCGTGTGTCTTACATGGGAGTAGAGTGGAGCACCCAGTGCTGAGATCCTCCTTGTGTCATACATGGGAGTAGAGTGGGGCACGCAGGGCTGAGATCCTCCGTGTGTCTTACATGGGAGTAGAGTGGAGCACCCAGGGCTGAGACCCTCCTTGTGTCATACATGGGAGTAGAGTGGGGCACCCAGGGCTGAGATCCTTCTTGTGTCATACATGGGAGTAGAGTGGGGCACCCAGGGTTGAGATCCTCCTTGTGTCATACATGGGAGTAGTGTGGGGCACCCAGGGTTGAGATCCTCCTTGTGTCATACATGGGAGTAGTGTGGGGCACGCAGGGCTGAGATTCTCCGTGTGTCATACATGGGAGTAGAGTGGGGCACCCAGGGCTGAGATCCTCCTTGTGTCATACATGGGAGTAGAGTGGAGCACCCAGGGCTGAGACCCTCCTTGTGTCATACATGGGAGTAGAGTGGAGCACCCAGGGCTGAGATTCTCCTTGTGTCATACATGGGAGTAGAGTGGGGCACCCAGGGCTGAGATCCTCCGTGTGTCATACATGGGAGTAGAGTGGAGCACCCAGGGCTGAGACCCTCCTTGTGTCATACATGGGAGTAGAGTGGGGCACCCAGGGCTGAGATCCTTCTTGTGTCATACATGGGAGTAGAGTGGAGCACCCAGGGCTGAGATTCTCCTTGTGTCATACATGGGAGTAGAGTGGAGCACCCAGGGCTGAGATCCTTCTTGTGTCATACATGGGAGTAGAGTGGAGCACCCAGGGCTGAGACCCTCCTTGTGTCATACATGGGAGTAGAGTGGGGCACCCAGGAATGAGATCCTCCTTGTGTCATACATGGGAGTAGAGTGGGGCACCCAGGGCTGAGACCCTCCTTGTGTCATACATGGGAGTAGAGTGGAGCACCCAGGGCTGAGATCCTTCTTGTGTCATACATGGGAGTAGAGTGGGGCACCCAGGGCTGAGATCCTCCTTGTGTCATACACGGGAGTAGAGTGGGGCATCCAGGGCTGAGATCCTCCGTGTGTCATACATGGGAGTAGAGTGGGGCACCCAGGGCTGAGATCCTCCTTGTGTCATACATGGGAGTAGAGTGGGGCACCCAGGGCTGAGATCCTCTTTGTGTCATACATGGGAGTAGAGTGGGGCACCCAGGGCTGAGATCCTCCTTGTGTCATACATGGGAGTAGAGTGGGGCACGCAGGGCTGAGATCGTTTCTTGTGTCATACATGGGAGTAGAGTGGAGCACCCAGGGTTGAGATCCTCCTTGTGTCATACATGGGAGTAGAGTGGAGCACCCAGGGCTGAGATCCTTCTTGTGTCTTACATGGGAGTAGAGTGGAGCACCCAGGGCTGAGATCCTTCTTGTGTCATACATGGGAGTAGAGTGGAGCGCCCAGGGCTGAGATCCTCCTTGTGTCATACACGGGAGTAGAGTGGGGCACCCAGGGCTGATATCCTCAGTGTGTCATACATGGGAGTAGAGTGGGGCACCCAGGGCTGAGATCCTCCTTGTGTCATACGTGGGAGTAGAGTGGGGCACCCAGGGCTGAGATCCTCCTTGTGTCATACATGGGAGTAGAGTGGAGCACCCAGGGCTGAGATCCTCGTGTCATACATGGGAGTAGAGTGGAGCACCCAGGGCTGAGATCCTCCTTGTGTCATACATGGGAGTAGAGTCGGGCACCCAGGGCTGAGATCGTTTCTTGTGTCATACATGGGAGTAGAGTGGGGCACCCAGGGTTGAGATCCTCCTTGTGTCATACATGGGAGTAGAGTGGAGCACCCAGGGCTGAGAACCTCATTGTGTCATACATGGGAGTAGTGTGGAGCACCCAGGGCTGAGATCCTCCTTGTGTCATACATGGGAGTAGAGTCGGGCACCCAGGGCTGAGATCGTTTCTTGTGTCATACATGGGAGTAGAGTGGAGCACCCAGGGCTGAGATCCTCCTTGTGTCATACATGGGAGTAGAGTTGAGCACCCAGGACTGAGATCGTTTCTTGTGTCATACATGGGAGTAGAGTGGAGCACCCAGGGCTGAGATCCTCTTTGTGTCATACATGGGAGTAGAGTCGGGCACCCAGGGCTGAGATCGTTTCTTGTGTCATACATGGGAGTAGAGTGGAGCACCCAGGGCTGAGATCCTCCTTGTGTCATACATGGGAGTAGAGTGGAGCACCCAGGGCTGAAAGCCTCCTTGTGTCATACATGGGAGTAGAGTGGAGCACCCAGGGCTGAGATCCTCCGTGTGTCATACAAGGGAGTAGAGTGGAGCACCCAGGGCTGAGATCCTCCTTGTGTCATACATGGGAGTAGAGTCGGGCACCCAGGGCTGAGATCGTTTCTTGTCTCATACATGGGAGTAGAGTGGAGCAACCAGGGCTGAGATCCTCCTTGTGTCATACATGGGAGTAGAGTGAAGCACCCAGGGTTGAGATCCTCCTTGTGTCATACATGGGAGTAGAGTCGGGCACCCAGGGCTGAGATAGTTTCTTGTGTCATACATGGGAGTAGAGTGGAGCACCCAGGGCTGAGATCCTCCTTGTGTCATACATGGGAGTAGAGTGGAGCACCCAGGGCTGAGATCCTTCTTGTGTCATACATGGGAGTAGAGTGGAGCACCCAGGGCTGAGATCCTCCTTGTGTCATACACGGGAGTAGAGTGGGGCAACCAGGGCTGAGATCCTCAGTGTGTCATACATGGGAGTAGAGTGGGGCACCCAGGGCTGAGATCCTCCTTATGTAATACATGGGAGTAGTGTGGAGCACCCAGGGCTGAGATCCTCCTTGTGTCATACACGGGAGTAGAGTGGGGCAACCAGGGCTGAGATCCTCAGTGTGTCATACACGGGAGTAGAGTGGGGCACCCAGGGCTGAGATCATCCTTGTGTCATACATGGGAGTAGTGTGGAGCACCCAGGGCTGAGATCCTCCTTGTGTCATACATGGGAGTAGAGTGGGGCACCCAGGGCTGAGATCCTCCGTGTGTCATACATGGGAGTAGAGTGGAGCACCTAGGGCTGAGACCCTCCTTGTGTCATACATGGGAGTAGAGTGGGGCACCCAGGGCTGAGATCCTCCGTGTGTCATACATGGGAGTAGAGTGGGGCACCCAGGGCTGAGATCCTCCTTGTGTCATACATGGGAGTAGTGTGGAGCACCCAGGGCTGAGATCCTCCTTGTGTCATACATGGGAGTAGAGTGGGGCACCCAGGGCTGAGATCCTCCGTGTGTCATACATGGGAGTAGAGTGGGGCACCCAGGGCTGAGATCCTCCTTGTGTCATACATGGGAGTAGAGTAGGGCACCCAGGGCTGAGATTCTCCTTGTGTCATACATGGGAGTAGAGTGGGGCACCCAGGGCTGAGATCCCCCTTGTGTCATACATGGGAGTAGAGTGGGGCACCCAGGGCTGAGATCCTCCTTGTGTCATACATGGGAGTAGAATGGGGCACCCAGGGCTGAGATCATTCTTGTGTCATACATGGGAGTAGAGTGGGGCACCCAGGGCTGAGATCCTCCTTGTGTCATACATGGGAGTAGAGTGGGGCACCCAGGGCTGAGATCCTCCTTGTGTCATACATGGGAGTAGTGTGGAGCACCCAGGGCTGAGATCCTCCTTGTGTCATACATGGGAGTAGAGTGGGGCACCCAGGGCTGAGATCCTCCGTGTGTCATACATGGGAGTAGAGTGGGGCACCCAGGGCTGAGATCCTCCTTGTGTCATACATGGGAGTAGAGTGGGGCACCCAGGGCTGAGATTCTCCTTGTGTCATACATGGGAGTAGAGTGGGGCACCCAGGGCTGAGATCCTCCTTGTGTCATACATGGGAGTAGAGTGGAGTACCCAGGGCTGAGACCCTCCTTGTGTCATACATGGGAGTAGAGTGGGGCAACCAAGGCTGAGACCCTCCTTGTGTCATACATGGGAGTAGAGTGGGGCACCCAGGGCTGAGATTCTCCGCGTGTCATACATGGGAGTAGAGTGGAGCACCCAGGGCTGAGACCCTCCTTGTGTCATACATGGGAGTAGAGTGGGGCACCCAGGGCTGAGATCCTCCTTGTGTCATACATGGGAGTAGAGTGGGGCACCCAGGGCTGAGATCCTCCTTGTGTCATACATGGGAGTAGAGTGGGGCAC
The DNA here is from genome assembly GCA_963921405.1 of Cepaea hortensis. NCBI lineage: Eukaryota > Metazoa > Mollusca > Gastropoda > Stylommatophora > Helicidae > Cepaea > Cepaea hortensis. Next base: position 5,786,134 of record OY992887.1, on the reverse strand, counting down.
CCAGGGCTGAGACCCTCCTTGTGTCATACATGGGAGTAGAGTGGAGCACCCAGGGCTGAGATCCTCCTTGTGTCATACATGGGAGTAGTGTGGGGCACCCAGGGCTGAGATCCTCCTTGTGTCATACATGGGAGTAGAGTGGGGCACCCAGGGCTGAGATCCTCCTTGTGCCATATATGGGAGTAGAGTGGGGCACCCAGGGCTGAGATCCTCCTTGAGTCATACATGGGAGTAGAGTGGGGCATCCAGGGCTGAGATCCTCCTTGTGTCATACATGGGAGTAGAATGGGGCACCCAGGGCTGAGATCATTCTTGTGTCATACATGGGAGTAGAGTGGGGCACCCAGGGCTGAGATCCTCCTTGTGTCATACATGGGAGTAGAGTGGGGCACCCAGGGCTGAGATCATTCTTGTGTCATACATGGGAGTAGAATGGGGCACCCAGGGCTGAGATCATTCTTGTGTCATACATGGGAGTAGAGTGGGGCACCCAGGGCTGAGATCCTCCTTGTGTCATACATGGGAGTAGAATGGGGCACCCAGGGCTGAGATCATTCTTGTGTCATATATGGGAGTAGAGTGGGGCACCCAGGGCTGAGATCCTCCTTGTGTCATACATGGGAGTAGAGTGGGGCACCCAGGGCTGAGATCATTCTTGTGTCATACATGGGAGTAGAGTGGGGCACCCAGGGCTGAGATCCTCCTTGTGTCATACATGGGAGTAGAGTGGGGCACCCAGGGCTGAGATCCTCCTTGTGTCATACATGGGAGTAGAGTGGGGCACCCAGGGCTGAGATCCTCCTTGTGTCATACATGGGAGTAGAATGGGGCACCCAGGGCTGAGATCATTCTTGTGTCATACATGGGAGTAGAGTGGGGCACCCAGGGCTGAGATCCTCCTTGTGTCATACATGGGAGTAGAGTGGGGCACCCAGGGCTGAGATCATTCTTGTGTCATACATGGGAGTAGAATGGAGCACCCAGGGCTGAGATCCTCCTTGTGTCATACATGGGAGTAGAGTGAAGCACCCAGGGCTGAGATCCTCCTTGTCATACATGGGAGTAGAGTGGACCCAGGGCTGAGATCCTCCTTTTGTCATACATGGGAGTAGAGTGGAGCACCCAGGGCTGAGATCCTCCTTGTGTCATACATGGAAGTAGAGTGGAGCACCCAGGGTTGAGATCCTCCTTGTGTCATACATGGGAGTAGAATGGAGCACCCAGGGTTGAGATCCTCCTTGTGTCATACATGGGAGTAGAGTGGAGCACCCAGGGCTGAGATCCTCCTTGTGTCATACATGGGAGTAGAATGGAGCACCCAGGGCTGAGATCCTCCTTATGTCATACATGGGAGTAGTGTGGAGCACCCAGGGCTGAGATCCTCCTTGTGTCATACATGGGAGTAGAGTGGGGCACCCAGGGCTGAGATCATCCTTGTGTCATACATGGGAGTAGTGTGGAGCACCCAGGGTTGAGATCCTCCTTGTGTCATACATGGGAGTAGAGTGGGGCAACCAGGGCTGAGATCCTCCTTTTGTCATACATGGGAGTAGAGTGGAGCACCCAGGGCTGAGATCCTCCTTGTGTCATACATGGAAGTAGAGTGGAGCACCCAGGGTTGAGATCCTCCTTGTGTCATACATGGGAGTAGAATGGAGCACCCAGGGTTGAGATCCTCCTTGTGTCATACATGGGAGTAGAGTGGAGCACCCAGGGCTGAGATCATCCTTGTGTCATACATGGGAGTAGTGTGGAGCACCCAGGGTTGAGATCCTCCTTGTGTCATACATGGGAGTAGAGTCGGGCACCCAGGGCTGAGATCGTTTCTTGTGTCATACATGGGAGTAGAGTGGAGCACCCAGGGCTGAGATCCTCCTTGTGTCATACATGGGAGTAGAGTGGAGCACCCAGGGTTGAGATCCTCCTTGTTTCATACATGGGAGTAGAGTGGAGCACCCAGGGCTGAGATCCTTCTTGTGTCATACATGGGAGTAGAGTGGAGCACCCAGGGCTGAGATCCTTCTTGTGTCATACATGGGAGTAGAGTGGAGCACCCAGGGCTGAGATCCTCCTTGTGTCATACACGGGAGTAGAGTGGGGCAACCAGGGCTGAGATCCTCAGTGTGTCATACATGGGAGTAGAGTGGGGCACCCAGGGCTGAGATCCTCCTTATGTAATACATGGGAGTAGTGTGGAGCACCCAGGGCTGAGATCCTCCTTGTGTCATACACGGGAGTAGAGTGGGGCAACCAGGGCTGAGATCCTCAGTGTGTCATACACGGGAGTAGAGTGGGGCACCCAGGGCTGAGATCATCCTTGTGTCATACATGGGAGTAGTGTGGAGCACCCAGGGCTGAGATCCTCCTTGTGTCATACATGGGAGTAGAGTGGGGCACCCAGGGCTGAGATCCTCCGTGTGTCATACATGGGAGTAGAGTGGAGCACCTAGGGCTGAGACCCTCCTTGTGTCATACATGGGAGTAGAGTGGGGCACCCAGGGCTGAGATCCTCCGTGTGTCATACATGGGAGTAGAGTGGGGCACCCAGGGCTGAGATCCTCCTTGTGTCATACATGGGAGTAGTGTGGAGCACCCAGGGCTGAGATCCTCCTTGTGTCATACATGGGAGTAGAGTGGGGCACCCAGGGCTGAGATCCTCCGTGTGTCATACATGGGAGTAGAGTGGGGCACCCAGGGCTGAGATCCTCCTTGTGTCATACATGGGAGTAGAGTAGGGCACCCAGGGCTGAGATTCTCCTTGTGTCATACATGGGAGTAGAGTGGGGCACCCAGGGCTGAGATCCCCCTTGTGTCATACATGGGAGTAGAGTGGGGCACCCAGGGCTGAGATCCTCCTTGTGTCATACATGGGAGTAGAATGGGGCACCCAGGGCTGAGATCATTCTTGTGTCATACATGGGAGTAGAGTGGGGCACCCAGGGCTGAGATCCTCCTTGTGTCATACATGGGAGTAGAGTGGGGCACCCAGGGCTGAGATCCTCCTTGTGTCATACATGGGAGTAGTGTGGAGCACCCAGGGCTGAGATCCTCCTTGTGTCATACATGGGAGTAGAGTGGGGCACCCAGGGCTGAGATCCTCCGTGTGTCATACATGGGAGTAGAGTGGGGCACCCAGGGCTGAGATCCTCCTTGTGTCATACATGGGAGTAGAGTGGGGCACCCAGGGCTGAGATTCTCCTTGTGTCATACATGGGAGTAGAGTGGGGCACCCAGGGCTGAGATCCTCCTTGTGTCATACATGGGAGTAGAGTGGAGTACCCAGGGCTGAGACCCTCCTTGTGTCATACATGGGAGTAGAGTGGGGCAACCAAGGCTGAGACCCTCCTTGTGTCATACATGGGAGTAGAGTGGGGCACCCAGGGCTGAGATTCTCCGCGTGTCATACATGGGAGTAGAGTGGAGCACCCAGGACTGAGACCCTCCTTGTGTCATACATGGGAGTAGAGTGGGGCACCCAGGGCTGAGATCCTCCTTGTGTCATACATGGGAGTAGAGTGGGGCACCCAGGGCTGAGATCCTCCTTGTGTCATACATGGGAGTAGAGTGGGGCATCCAGGGCTGAGACCCTCCTTGTGTCATACATGGGAGTAGAGTGGAGCACCCAGGGCTGAGATCCTCCTTGTGTCATACATGGGAGTAGTGTGGGGCACCCAGGGCTGAGATCCTCCTTGTGTCATACATGGGAGTAGAGTGGCGCACCCAGGGCTGAGATCCTCCTTGTGCCATACATGGGAGTAGAGTGGGGCACCCAGGGCTGAGATCCTCCTTGAGTCATACATGGGAGTAGAGTGGGGCATCCAGGGCTGAGATCCTCCTTGTGTCATACATGGGAGTAGAATGGGGCACCCAGGGCTGAGATCATTCTTGTGTCATACATGGGAGTAGAGTGGGGCACCCAGGGCTGAGATCCTCCTTGTGTCATACATGGGAGTAGAGTGGGGCACCCAGGGCTGAGATCATTCTTGTGTCATACATGGGAGTAGAATGGGGCACCCAGGGCTGAGATCATTCTTGTGTCATACATGGGAGTAGAGTGGGGCACCCAGGGCTGAGATCCTCCTTGTGTCATACATGGGAGTAGAATGGGGCACCCAGGGCTGAGATCATTCTTGTGTCATACATGGGAGTAGAGTGGGGCACCCAGGGCTGAGATCCTCCTTGTGTCATACATGGGAGTAGAGTGGGGCACCCAGGGCTGAGATCATTCTTGTGTCATACATGGGAGTAGAGTGGGGCACCCAGGGCTGAGATCCTCCTTGTGTCATACATGGGAGTAGAGTGGGGCACCCAGGGCTGAGATCCTCCTTGTGTCATACATGGGAGTAGAGTGGGGCACCCAGGGCTGAGATCCTCCTTGTGTCATACATGGGAGTAGAATGGGGCACCCAGGGCTGAGATCATTCTTGTGTCATACATGGGAGTAGAGTGGGGCACCCAGGGCTGAGATCCTCCTTGTGTCATACATGGGAGTAGAGTGGGGCACCCAGGGCTGAGATCATTCTTGTGTCATACATGGGAGTAGAATGGAGCACCCAGGGCTGAGATCCTCCTTGTGTCATACATGGGAGTAGAGTGAAGCACCCAGGGCTGAGATCCTCCTTGTCATACATGGGAGTAGAGTGGACCCAGGGCTGAGATCCTCCTTTTGTCATACATGGGAGTAGAGTGGGGCACCCAGGGCTGAGATCCTCCTTGTGTCATACATGGGAGTAGAGTGGGGCACCCAGGGCTGAGATCCTCCTTGTGTCATACATGGGAGTAGAGTGGGGCACCCAGGGCTGAGATCCTCCTTGTGTCATACATGGGAGTAGAATGGGGCACCCAGGGCTGAGATCATTCTTGTGTCATACATGGGAGTAGAGTGGGGCACCCAGGGCTGAGATCCTCCTTGTGTCATACATGGGAGTAGAGTGGGGCACCCAGGGCTGAGATCATTCTTGTGTCATACATGGGAGTAGAATGGAGCACCCAGGGCTGAGATCCTCCTTGTGTCATACATGGGAGTAGAGTGAAGCACCCAGGGCTGAGATCCTCCTTGTCATACATGGGAGTAGAGTGGACCCAGGGCTGAGATCCTCCTTTTGTCATACATGGGAGTAGAGTGGAGCACCCAGGGCTGAGATCCTCCTTGTGTCATACATGGAAGTAGAGTGGAGCACCCAGGGTTGAGATCCTCCTTGTGTCATACATGGGAGTAGAATGGAGCACCCAGGGTTGAGATCCTCCTTGTGTCATACATGGGAGTAGAGTGGAGCACCCAGGGCTGAGATCCTCCTTGTGTCATACATGGGAGTAGAATGGAGCACCCAGGGCTGAGATCCTCCTTGTGTCATACATGGGAGTAGAGTGGGGCTCCCAGGGCTGAAATCATTCTTGTGTCATACATGGGAGTAGAATGGGGCACCCAGGGCTGAGATCATTCTTGTGTCATACATGGGAGTAGAGTGGGGCACCCAGGGCTGAGATCCTCCTTGTGTCATACATGGGAGTAGAATGGGGCACCCAGGGCTGAGATCATTCTTGTGTCATACATGGGAGTAGAGTGGGGCACCCAGGGCTGAGATCCTCCTTGTGTCATACATGGGAGTAGAGTGGGGCACCCAGGGCTGAGATCATTCTTGTGTCATACATGGGAGTAGAGTGGGGCACCCAGGGCTGAGATCCTCCTTGTGTCATACATGGGAGTAGAGTGGGGCACCCAGGGCTGAGATCCTCCTTGTGTCATACATGGGAGTAGAGTGGGGCACCCAGGGCTGAGATCCTCCTTGTGTCATACATGGGAGTAGAATGGGGCACCCAGGGCTGAGATCATTCTTGTGTCATACATGGGAGTAGAGTGGGGCACCCAGGGCTGAGATCCTCCTTGTGTCATACATGGGAGTAGAGTGGGGCACCCAGGGCTGAGATCATTCTTGTGTCATACATGGGAGTAGAATGGAGCACCCAGGGCTGAGATCCTCCTTGTGTCATACATGGGAGTAGAGTGAAGCACCCAGGGCTGAGACCCTCCTTGTCATACATGGGAGTAGAGTGGACCCAGGGCTGAGATCCTCCTTGTGTCATACATGGGAGTAGAGTGGAGCACCCAGGGCTGAGATCCTCCTTGTGTCATACATGGGAGTAGAGTGGAGCACCCAGGGTTGAGATCCTCCTTGTGTCATACATGGGAGTAGAATGGAGCACCCAGGGTTGAGATCCTCCTTGTGTCATACATGGGAGTAGAGTGGAGCACCCAGGGCTGAGATCCTCCTTGTGTCATACATGGGAGTAGAATGGAGCACCCAGGGCTGAGATCCTCCTTGTGTCATACATGGGAGTAGAGTGGGGCACCCAGGGCTGAGATTCTCCTTGTGTCATACATGGGAGTAGAGTGGGGCACCCAGGGCTGAGATCCTCCTTGTGTCATACATGGGAGTAGAGTGGAGTACCCAGGGCTGAGACCCTCCTTGTGTCATACATGGGAGTAGAGTGGGGCAACCAAGGCTGAGATCCTCCTTGTGTCATACATGGGAGTAGAGTGGGGCACCCAGGGCTGAGATCCTCCTTGTGTCATACATGGGAGTAGAGTGGGGCACCCAGGGCTGAGACCCTCCTTGTGTCATACATGGGAGTAGAGTGGAGCACCCAGGGCTGAGATCCTCCTTGTGTCATACATGGGAGTAGTGTGGGGCACCCAGGGCTGAGATCCTCCTTGTGTCATACATGGGAGTAGAGTGGGGCACCCAGGGCTGAGATCCTCCTTGAGTCATACATGGGAGTAGAGTGGGGCATCCAGGGCTGAGATCCTCCTTGTGTCATACATGGGAGTAGAATGGGGCACCCAGGGCTGAGATCATTCTTGTGTCATACATGGGAGTAGAGTGGGGCACCCAGGGCTGAGATCCTCCTTGTGTTATACATGGGAGTAGAGTGGGGCACCCAGGGCTGAGATCATTCTTGTGTCATACATGGGAGTAGAATGGGGCACCCAGGGCTGAGATCATTCTTGTGTCATACATGGGAGTAGAGTGGGGCACCCAGGGCTGAGATCCTCCTTGTGTCATACATGGGAGTAGAATGGGGCACCCAGGGCTGAGATCATTCTTGTGTCATACATGGGAGTAGAGTGGGGCACCCAGGGCTGAGATCCTCCTTGTGTCATACATGGGAGTAGAGTGGGGCACCCAGGGCTGAGATCATTCTTGTGTCATACATGGGAGTAGAGTGGGGCACCCAGGGCTGAGATCCTCCTTGTGTCATACATGGGAGTAGAGTGGGGCACCCAGGGCTGAGATCCTCCTTGTGTCATACATGGGAGTAGAGTGGGGCACCCAGGGCTGAGATCCTCCTTGTGTCATACATGGGAGTAGAATGGGGCACCCAGGGCTGAGATCATTCTTGTGTCATACATGGGAGTAGAGTGGGGCACCCAGGGCTGAGATCCTCCTTGTGTCATACATGGGAGTAGAGTGGGGCACCCAGGGCTGAGATCATTCTTGTGTCATACATGGGAGTAGAATGGAGCACCCAGGGCTGAGATCCTCCTTGTGTCATACATGGGAGTAGAGTGAAGCACCCAGGGCTGAGATCCTCCTTGTCATACATGGGAGTAGAGTGGACCCAGGGCTGAGATCCTCCTTGTGTCATACATGGGAGTAGAGTGGAGCACCCAGGGCTGAGATCCTCCTTGTGTCATACATGGGAGTAGAGTGGAGCACCCAGGGTTGAGATCCTCCTTGTGTCATACATGGGAGTAGAATGGAGCACCCAGGGTTGAGATCCTCCTTGTGTCATACATGGGAGTAGAGTGGAGCACCCAGGGCTGAGATCCTCCTTGTGTCATACATGGGAGTAGAATGGAGCACCCAGGGCTGAGATCCTCCTTGTGTCATACATGGGAGTAGAGTGGAGCACCCAGGGCTGAGATCCTCCGTGTGTCATACATGGGAGTAGAGTGGGGCTCCCAGGGCTGAGATCATTCTTGTGTCATACATGGGAGTAGAATGGGGCACCCAGGGCTGAGATCATTCTTGTGTCATACATGGGAGTAGAGTGGGGCACCCAGGGCTGAGATCCTCCTTGTGTCATACATGGGAGTAGAATGGGGCACCCAGGGCTGAGATCATTCTTGTGTCATACATGGGAGTAGAGTGGGGCACCCAGGGCTGAGATCCTCCTTGTGTCATACATGGGAGTAGAGTGGGGCACCCAGGGCTGAGATCATTCTTGTGTCATACATGGGAGTAGAGTGGGGCACCCAGGGCTGAGATCCTCCTTGTGTCATACATGGGAGTAGAGTGGGGCACCCAGGGCTGAGATCCTCCTTGTGTCATACATGGGAGTAGAGTGGGGCACCCAGGGCTGAGATCCTCCTTGTGTCATACATGGGAGTAGAATGGGGCACCCAGGGCTGAGATCATTCTTGTGTCATACATGGGAGTAGAGTGGGGCACCCAGGGCTGAGATCCTCCTTGTGTCATACATGGGAGTAGAGTGGGGCACCCAGGGCTGAGATCATTCTTGTGTCATACATGGGAGTAGAATGGAGCACCCAGGGCTGAGATCCTCCTTGTGTCATACATGGGAGTAGAGTGAAGCACCCAGGGCTGAGACCCTCCTTGTCATACATGGGAGTAGAGTGGACCCAGGGCTGAGATCCTCCTTGTGTCATACATGGGAGTAGAGTGGAGCACCCAGGGCTGAGATCCTCCTTGTGTCATACATGGGAGTAGAGTGGAGCACCCAGGGTTGAGATCCTCCTTGTGTCATACATGGGAGTAGAATGGAGCACCCAGGGTTGAGATCCTCCTTGTGTCATACATGGGAGTAGAGTGGAGCACCCAGGGCTGAGATCCTCCTTGTGTCATACATGGGAGTAGAATGGAGCACCCAGGGCTGAGATCCTCCTTGTGTCATACATGGGAGTAGAGTGGGGCACCCAGGGCTGAGATCCTCCGTGTGTCATACATGGGAGTAGAGTGGGGCACCCAGGGCTGAGATCCTCCTTGTGTCATACATGGGAGTAGAGTGGGGCACCCAGGGCTGAGATCCTCCTTGTGTCATACATGGGAGTAGAGTGGAGCACCCAGGGCTGAGATCCTCCTTGTGTCATACATGGGAGTAGAGTGGAGCACCCAGGGCTGAGATCCTCCTTGTGTCATACATGGGAGTAGAGTGGAGCACCCAGGGTTGAGATCCTCCTTGTGTCATACATGGGAGTAGAATGGAGCACCCAGGGTTGAGATCCTCCTTGTGTCATACATGGGAGTAGAGTGGAGCACCCAGGGCTGAGATCCTCCTTGTGTCATACATGGGAGTAGAATGGAGCACCCAGGGCTGAGATCCTCCTTGTGTCATACATGGGAGTAGAGTGGAGCACCCAGGGCTGAGATCCTCCGTGTGTCATACATGGGAGTAGAGTGGGGCACCCAGGGCTGAGATCCTCCTTGTGTCATACATGGGAGTAGAGTGGGGCACCCAGGGCTGAGATCCTCCTTGTGTCATACATGGGAGTAGAATGGAGCACCCAGGGCTGAGATCCTCCTTGTGTCATACATGGGAGTAGAGTGGAGCACCCAGGGCTGAGATCCTCCTTGTGTCATACATGGGAGTAGAATGGAGCACCCAGGGCTGAGATCCTCCATGTGTCATACATGGGAGTAGAGTGGGGCACCCAGGGCTGAGACCCTCCTTGTGTCATACATGGGAGTAGAGTGGGGCACCCAGGGCTGAGATTCTCCTTGTGTCATACATGGGAGTAGAGTGGGGCACCCAGGGCTGAGATTCTCCTTGTGTCATACATGGGAGTAGAGTGGGGCACCCAGGGCTGAGACCCTCCTTGTGTCATACATGGGAGTAGAGTGGGGCACCCAGGGCTGAGATCCTCCGTGTGACATACATGGGAGTAGAGTGGGGCACCCAGGGCTGAGATCCTCCGTGTGTCATACATGGGAGTAGAGTGGAGCACCCAGGGCTGAGACCCTCCGTGTGTCATACATGGGAGTAGAGTGGGGCACCCAGGGCTGAGATCCTCCGTGTGTCTTACATGGGAGTAGAGTGGAGCACCCAGGGCTGAGATCCTCCTTGTGTCATACATGGGAGTAGAGTGGGGCACCCAGGGCTGAGATCCTCCGTGTGTCTTACATGGGAGTAGAGTGGAGCACCCAGGGCTGAGACCCTCCTTGTGTCATACATGGGAGTAGAGTGGGGCACCCAGGGCTGAGATCCTTCTTGTGTCATACATGGGAGTAGAGTGGGGCACCCAGGGTTGAGATCCTCCTTGTGTCATACATGGGAGTAGTGTGGGGCACCCAGGGTTGAGATCCTCCTTGTGTCATACATGGGAGTAGTGTGGGGCACGCAGGGCTGAGATTCTCCGTGTGTCATACATGGGAGTAGAGTGGGGCACCCAGGGCTGAGATCCTCCGTGTGTCATACATGGGAGTAGAGTGGAGCACCCAGGGCTGAGACCCTCCTTGTGTCATACATGGGAGTAGAGTGGAGCACCCAGGGCTGAGATTCTCCTTGTGTCATACATGGGAGTAGAGTGGGGCACCCAGGGCTGAGATCCTCCGTGTGTCATACATGGGAGTAGAGTGGAGCACCCAGGGCTGAGACCCTCCTTGTGTCATACATGGGAGTAGAGTGGGGCACCCAGGGCTGAGATCCTTCTTGTGTCATACATGGGAGTAGAGTGGAGCACCCAGGGCTGAGATTCTCCTTGTGTCATACATGGGAGTAGAGTGGAGCACCCAGGGCTGAGATCCTTCTTGTGTCATACATGGGAGTAGAGTGGAGCACCCAGGGCTGAGACCCTCCTTGTGTCATACATGGGAGTAGAGTGGGGCACCCAGGAATGAGATCCTCCTTGTGTCATACATGGTAGTAGAGTGGGGCACCCAGGGCTGAGACCCTCCTTGTGTCATACATGGGAGTAGAGTGGAGCACCCAGGGCTGAGATCCTTCTTGTGTCATACATGGGAGTAGAGTGGGGCACCCAGGGCTGAGATCCTCCTTGTGTCATACACGGGAGTAGAGTGGGGCATCCAGGGCTGAGATCCTCCGTGTGTCATACATGGGAGTAGAGTGGGGCACCAAGGGCTGAGATCCTCCTTGTGTCATACACGGGAGTAGAGTGGGGCACCCAGGGCTGAGATCCTCTTTGTGTCATACATGGGAGTAGAGTGGGGCACCCAGGGCTGAGATCCTCCTTGTGTCATACATGGGAGTAGAGTGGGGCACCCAGGGCTGAGATCGTTTCTTGTGTCATACATGGGAGTAGAGTGGAGCACCCAGGGTTGAGATCCTCCTTGTGTCATACATGGGAGTAGAGTGGAGCACCCAGGGCTGAGATCCTTCTTGTGTCTTACATGGGAGTAGAGTGGAGCACCCAGGGCTGAGATCCTTCTTGTGTCATACATGGGAGTAGAGTGGAGCGCCCAGGGCTGAGATCCTCCTTGTGTCATACACGGGAGTAGAGTGGGGCACCCAGGGCTGATATCCTCAGTGTGTCATACATGGGAGTAGAGTGGGGCACCCAGGGCTGAGATCCTCCTTGTGTCATACATGGGAGTAGAGTGGGGCACCCAGGGCTGAGATCCTCCTTGTGTCATACATGGGAGTAGAGTGGAGCACCCAGGGCTGAGAACCTCCTTGTGTCATACATGGGAGTAGAGTGGAGCACCCAGGGCTGAGATCCTCGTGTCATACATGGGAGTAGAGTGGAGCACCCAGGGCTGAGATCCTCCTTGTGTCATACATGGGAGTAGAGTGGGGCACCCAGGGCTGAGATCCTCCATGTGTCATACATGGGAGTAGTGTGGGGCACCCAGGGCTGAGATCCTCCTTGTGTCATACATGGGAGTAGAGTGGGGCACCCAGGGAGATAATATGTGTGCATTTAAGTGATCTTTACCAAATAACAAAAAAACAAACAGATACACAGACTGTTTTGGTTTGTTGAGCAGTCTGGCAATAGTCAAGGGAGCCAGTGCTAAGTAGCAGGTCAGACGAAATGACGTCAAAAAGGAATTGTAAGAAAATCTCCAACCAAAAGATAGGAGAAACTAGAGAAGTGATGTGAGAAGGCAAGAAACGTCACAGAAGTAGTCAACAACAGATAGACCTTGGGGTTGACAGCTAGGAGGCAGCACAATTCTTTCATGGAAACAAGATTTCGGTACAAACTGGCAGGACATCGCATTGATGGCAAATGATATGGGATGGAAGAGCTAGATTATTAAGGCACGATTCATATTTGCTAGAAAATGACGGATGGATGCAAATGCTTCAAGTGAGACTTGGAAATCATAGCAAGGTGACATAGAGGCCACTTGGTAAGGAGCAATAGCCGACTAGAAGTGCTAAGACATTTATATCAGCAGTTGTAGAGTAGGTTCATTTGTGCTAACATTATGTACCTGATTTCAATACTGTCCCGCCTGGCTGAACAGGCACGGTATTCTGAGAATTACTAATATTATGATTATTACTGCCATTGATTTGTGAGCGCAAGTTTGAACACAGGCAATAAATGTCGCCATAACTGCGATTGTCTAACGGCTTTGAGTTATCCATCAATGTTGGCACAGGAATCCGAATTTCTGTTAGAATGGTTTCTTTCTCTTGGACAATGAGCGATTTTACTGAGGTTGATTGTTATATCTTCACTAACCATCTGGCAGCCAGACTTGTGCAGTTGACAATTATTGCTATTGGTGACCATACTTCTCCACATCTTGAAATCTCATCAGCGTATATCAACTCATAGTTTGACACCATGCCATGACAAATTTAAATCAAGAATCTTCTCTCAGTCTTTCTTTATATCTGTGTGAACAAATATGCAAAATTTTCACATTATTCCAATTTTTCTATTAGCACAATGGGGCAACAAATGCTGCTGCCTCTTTCTGATGTCTGTTGTAAGTAGTTGTTGTATCGTGATCTCTTTCAAAGCATTCTGATTACTCAGTTTTGACTTTCCAAGAATAAGAGCATGAAAACAAAACAAAGATGACAAGATTTTCAAACATAAAATGAACATAAAATAAAAAGTCGCTACAGAATGAACAAGACAGCCTGGCAAGCACACAAGATAGACAGCAGAATACTTTGAAATCACTTGTAAGAATGATCAAAGTGAGATAAAGGATTGTTAGAAATTAACAAGATAGTTTGGCAACATCACTTGGACAGATTTCATGATATTTTCATTCTTCTTCTTCTGGTTCATCCGGAGTTTTTTTTTTTCAAGACGTGATTGCGTTGTGCCTGTTTACAGCAGAGCTGTGTTCTTGCGCCGTTAGGCCAACACATCCGACTTCTGCAGGCATTTGTTGACCGGGTTAACCTTTCCGGGGATATTTTCATTCAGAAACAACAACAAGTCAGGGATTTGTGAAACATGATCACCTATGCCAGTGAGCAACAGCAACACACATAAAGAAAACAGACCAAAAGGCACAATACTGGACTGATTGTTACTATTTATTTCTCTGCAATCACAATGAGCAACTCATTCAGTTTATAACAATAATTATATTTTCTGTGCAAACAATATACATTGCAATTAACATTACAGAGGATAATTTATTATAAATTCAATACAAAAATAATAAATTTCTGTCTGGTGTGCAACATGAGAATATACAGAGCACTTGCACTGACGTCTGTGGTGTCTGGTGCACAACATGAGAACACACAGAGCACTTGCACTGACGTGTGTGGTACCCCTGGTGCACAGCATGAGAACATACAGAGCACTTGCACTGACGTGTGTGGTGCCCCTGGTGCACAACATGAGAACATACAGAGCACTTGCACTGACGACGTGTGTGGTACCCCTGGTGCACAGCATGAGAACATACAGAGCACTTGCACTGACGCTTGTGTGCCTCAAGGTAATCATCTCATGAATCGCTTGTCTCTCAAGTGTTACAGTTATCTTTGATTATTTTCTGTCACAAATTCAAAAATGTTGCCATGAAGTGCATCATGATCCTGAAACTGAGCCGACTCAGTTCTTGTGATAACAAAGCTAGGTTTCAGTGATCCTATTCCATGCCTCCCCCATGGGTGCAAGCTTCTATGTTTAGACCAATGGGCACTTGCTGGGTGATGTCATCAATACCACACCGATTGCCTTGACCTCCCACACAATTTCCAGACACCCAGTTTAGGTTGGGTCAACCTAGTCCACGAAACATTCCAGTATTTGAGGGGATTTCAACACAAGACAACAGTGCTGGTAGGCAAGTATTCTAGCCACTGCACTATTGTAACTTCTCTGTATCTCATTAGTTAACATTCAAACCCTTTTATTACTTCAGTTGAAGTACAGTACTGTACATCTATAGTACGTTGGTCAACACATGTACAATAGAATATCTGATATAATTCTGCTATGTGACGTGTATATGACAGTATGGTGTTTACCCAATGTCATATTTCCCAGAAATGGCTTTGGTGTGGAGGAGTGCAATTGAGAGGGTACAAGCCTTACCCTAGTGCGAGGATTGATTGATTGATTGATTGAGGAATCGACATCACACCCTAGTGCGAGGAATGCAACTTAAAGACTAAATGTTATGGCAGGGCAGACCAGACACTAAGCCTTGGTCGGCAACTGGTCTAGGATGGAAGCTCTGACAGGCGGACAGTTAGAGTATTGCTTTGCTGATCCGGCAGCTTCAGCAACTTGTCTTGTTCCAGACGTATTGGTGTTACCTTTCCTCTGGGGTAAACTAGACAGGCCGAGAGAGGGATCATGCTGCATGAGCAACACATGGTCTCTAAATTCAGCACAGGCTTTGTTATCGAAAGGTATAACTCCATTTTACAAACTATCGCCTGTCGAGACGGCCAGGTGCCAGTCAGTCAATTTCACAGAATGGACGCTTAGCAGCAAAAACCTGTACAGTTGTTTGTGGAATGACACTGACCTTAATGATAATAATAGTAATAATAAAATAACCAAACATCATCATGTGCCATGCAGATAAGTGCGCGTAGTCATGTTTTGCCACCTCACACGATCACCAGAGTTGTGGATCAGCCCTGTATTTTCATCTCAACCAGTCACAAAATTATGAAGAAATTAACACAAACTAGGTCATAAAGTTGTCATGTGGAATCATACAGTTCCCTTCTTCACTGCCCTACAGCGACCAACTCAGACCACACCTTGTGTTTATTTCACAAACTGGTATCTGACAGCACTCTTTCCCGTTGGCCCAAAGGCCGACCTCCCAAGGAATGTGTTAAAGGAAGCCCTATCATGACAACAATTGTCAGCAGCTGTCAAGGAGTGCTTGTATCATGTTAGTGCCCTGGCTTAGAACTAGCGGTCTGGGATCAATTCCATACAGTAAAACGGCAGCATCGTTTTCTGGCTGTCCAACTCTTCAGTCAACCCAACTTCATGAATTAGGTACCAGGGCTGATTATGGTCAAGGCAAGTGGTGAGGAAGGCAACTGGTCATGCTTACCTCATAATTATATGATCTATTATATGTTGAAAGTGTAACACTTCACATCCATATGGTATTATCTGATAAGATCATATTAAAAAATATGGAAACACAGCAACAGTTTGTGGAATGTTGCTTTAAAAAAAAACAGTGAACACAACCTAACAATTTCATTATGGAATGTCATATGAAATTTGTCACAACTCTTAAAATTAACTGGAATGTTATATGAAATTTGTCACAACTCAAAATTAACTGGAATGTTATATGAAATTTGTCACAACTCTTAAAATTAACTGGAATGTTATGTGAAATGTTTCAAAACTCTCAAAATTAATTGGAATGTTACATGAAATGTTTCACAACTCTCAAAATTAACTGGAATGTTCATGTAAAAGTTAACGATACTGTACAAAGTTGTATAAAAAATATGAGCAACATGAATTCTTAGAATTATAATGGTCATTTTACCATTGGCAATGTCCAATGTTGGGGTTTTGTGTGCAGAGGGAGAAAGTTGACCGGCTCTTGATGTCACTGGACAATATGAAGGCTGGTGTTTTCACCTGTCATATAACAAGCCTCTGTCTTACTATACCCAAACTATTTCCTCCTGATCTTGAGACACGCAGTCTAATCTGAGCTTTCTGGGAGGTAGTCATCATAAACTATGACAACTGTCAGTAACATATATATTCATATAACCATGCATACAGCAACCACTCATGCTAAACTATAAGACACACATTACAATGTCTTATGTACGTTAGCACTTAAGTATTAAAAGTATTATGTTTCAATCTGAAGATATGCAGCAGATGGATATATACAAACAGCAGACAATGCAAGAAGGTATTTAAAAAGTAACAAAAATAACAAGTCCTCTATCTATCAGTCGTCAAACAGTTTACAGGAAAAATACACAAATGGCATTTACGGATAGAATTTCCATGAAAACTAACAGCAAAAGCTGGTTCTCATGCAGCAGCAGAAGCAATTCAACTGAAAACTGTTATTTAAACTACACAGATAATTTGAAAAACAAAAGACAGCAACAGGGATAGTGCTTCCAGCAGAAGCTGTTGCTCAAGGACAATTCAGTACTGACTTGATATTCAAATAACTTCTGCTCCACGCTCAGGTACAGTCCAGTACTGGCTTGATATTCAAATACATTCTGCACCATGCTCAGGGACAGTCCAGTACTGATGTGATATACTCCTTCTGTCCCAAGAGGTTACAGCACTACAGACTAGGCACAATAATGACAACAACACAATTGTAAGAGTATGACTTTCACTGGGGCGAAACATGCATACCCTGTATAAAACAGGTGTTGCCAGATTTCTTTGGTATGTTCTGGCTAAATGTAAGAAGTACAACCAGACCTGACACACTGCTTAGTACACATAAGAATGGCCAGTCACACATTGCACCTTGATCAGCACTCATGAAGAATTTTAGATTTTACAAAAGCTTTTAAAATTGAGGTGACAATTTAGATCTAAAATATTTTTGATTAAGATGCAGTGAGCATGTTTTCATCATCTGAACCCTGTGTTTGAAATGTCTAACGTCATTTCTATCTTGAGTTATCTAAAGTATTTGAGAGATGGCTTTGAACATGCAGATCAAACCAACAGAAGTTGGATGTATCGGCCTAATGTCGCAAGAGCGCAGCTTTGCTATAAACAGGCATAACGCAATCACGTCCAAAAAGTCTCAGGATGAACGCACCAGAAGAAGAAGAAAAACCTGCAGATCAGACCATCATATGGTGAAGTGAGATGAGAAATATCAGCTCCTATTTGATTTTTTTTTCTGTCCTTTATTTTCAGTTAACCAAAACTGTCAACAGCTGGTTTCAAACCCAGGACTTGTGCCTTCAGAAATGGTTACTCACAGAGACTGGATAGTTATGCTCTTCTATCTTACATGAACAGTAAATGATTAAAATTGAACAGATAAAACAAAACTGTATTAAAAAGAATATAAGGAGATCACATCAAAGAACAGTAAGGAGCCATCAAGAACTAAATCCTACATAAACAGGAGAAAAGAAGAAAAAGTGTTGGCATTAATGTCAAGTCTAATTAGTGAAATAAAGTGAATTTTAAAACCAGGTTAGTAACATGACAAAGAACAACAGTTGTAAAATCATAAGTTTAACATGGAAAATGCTTGATATGCATTTGCAAATACATAAAACAAGGTTTGGTGGGTTTGATAAAACTTGAGAAGTAGAATTTAATAGTTGGAGTCCAAGAAGATAGTGCGCACAGAGACCAACACCCACTGTGACTCTGAAATCACAGATGAAAGTGAAATAATGAGAAAACATCAGAAGCTGAGGTGTTTGTACCCTGGTGAAGTACTGGCCAGGTTTTTTTTCAGAGAGCAGCTAAACCTTGAAGATGGACAACACTATAAAGAGAATAACAAAACTTATTACTATGTTACTTGTCACAAAGAAAGCAGTTTTCAACAAAGAATATACTTGGTTACTGCTGAAAATGGCTGTTACAGACTCTTTTATCTTGGACATTTGTTGGCATATATACACCGAATGTGCTCTCATTTTCTCACCATGTTTAAGTATATGTTGTGACGTGGGGAGGTGCAAACTTGCTGTTGTCATGTTCTGTTTTCTTCTCCTTGCCAGCCAGGTACAGGCAGACAGCTGCAAATAGACAGAACCATCCTGCCATGACACAAATCCCGTACGACCAGGATAGCAGATTCATGTCAGGACGAGGGATCCAGCGGCGGTCTTCTTTGTACACTCCAAACACAATCAGCGCAATAAGGGTTGCAACAGCTGCAGATGAAACAAAACATGGGATGAACAATTCCACTTTCAGTTTTTGTTGGTTTATTCATAGATGGAAAGATGGAATGCAAATGTGCAAGAGGAAAACAATGGTTTTACATAGAAAGATAGTCAGACAATGAACTCAAAGAAATGCTAAGAAGAAAACAAAGGTCTTAAACAAATCAAATCAACTTTACAGTAGGCTGGAGCTAGAGACTCTAGTCAGGACTGAAGCAGTTGATTATGTTGGTCAGATTTCCTGTCCAGTTAAATAGAGCTGCTGTCTGATGTCCCTGGTTCTCCCAGAACAGTGGTTTCCCTCAGTCTCAGGATGCTATCACACTATCTGTATAAGGCTTTCGGTCACCTATGTAGATCACACAGTTGTGGAAGTTGCTGTCTGATGTCCCTGGTTCTCCTAGAAACTGGTGTCCCTACAGTCTCAGGATGCTATCACACTATCTGTATAAGGCTTTCGGTCACCTATGTAGATCACACAGTTGTGGAAGTTGCTGTCTGATGTCCCTACAGTCTCAGGATTCTATCACACTATCTGTATAAGGCTTTCGGTCACCTATGTAGATCACACAGTTGTGGAAGTTGCTGTCTGATGTCCCTACAGTCTCAGGATGCTATCACACTATCTGTATAAGGCTTTCGGTCACCTATGTAGATCACACAGTTGTGGAAGTTCGGTCACCTATGTAGATCACACAGTTGTGGAAGTTCGGTCACCTATGTAGATCACACAGTTGTGGAAGTTCGGTCACCTATGTAGATCACACAGTTGTGGAAGTTCGGTCACCTATGTAGATCACACAGTTGTGGAAGTTCGGTCACCTATGTAGATCACACAGTTGTGGAAGTTCGGTCACCTATGTAGATCACACAGTTGTGGAAGTTCGGTCACCTATGTAGATCACACAGTTGTGGAAGTTTGGTCACCTATGTAGATCACACAGTTGTGGAAGTTCGGTCACCTATGTAGATCACACAGTTGTGGAAGTTGCTGTCTGATGTCCCTACAGTCTCAGGATGCTATCACACTATCTGTATAAGGCTTTCGGTCACCTATGTAGATCACACAGTTGTGGAAGTTGCTGTCTGATGTCCCTACAGTCTCAGGATGCTATCACACTATCTGTATAAGGCTTTCGGTCACCTATGTAGATCACACAGTTGTGGAAGTTGCTGTCTGATGTCCCTACAGTCTCAGGATGCTATCACACTATCTGTATAAGGCTTTCGGTCACCTATGTAGATCACACAGTTGTGGAAGTTCGGTCACCTATGTAGATCACACAGTTGTGGAAGTTCGGTCACCTATGTAGATCACACAGTTGTGGAAGTTCGGTCACCTATGTAGATCACACAGTTGTGGAAGTTGCTGTCTGATGTCCCTACAGTCTCAGGATGCTATCACACTATCTGTATAAGGTTTTCGGTCATCTATGTAGATCACACAGTTGTGGAAGTTGCTGTCTGATGTCCCTACAGTCTCAGGATGCTATCACACTATCTGTATAAGGCTTTCGGTCACCTATGTAGATCACACAGTTGTGGAAGTTGCTGTCTGATGTCCCTACAGTCTCAGGATGCTATCACACTATCTGTATAAGGCTTTCGGTCACCTATGTAGATCACACAGTTGTGGAAGTTCGGTCACCTATGTAGATCACACAGTTGTGGAAGTTCGGTCACCTATGTAGATCACACAGTTGTGGAAGTTCGGTCACCTATGTAGATCACACAGTTGTGGAAGTTCGGTCACCTATGTAGATCACACAGTTGTGGAAGTTCGGTCACCTATGTAGATCACACAGTTGTGGAAGTTCGGTCACCTATGTAGATCACACAGTTGTGGAAGTTCGGTCACCTATGTAGATCACACAGTTGTGGAAGTTCGGTCACCTATGTAGATCACACAGTTGTGGAAGTTCGGTCACCTATGTAGATCACACAGTTGTGGAAGTTCGGTCACCTATGTAGATCACACAGTTGTGGAAGTTCGGTCACCTATGTAGATCACACAGTTGTGGAAGTTCGGTCACCTATGTAGATCACACAGTTGTGGAAGTTCGGTCACCTATGTAGATCACACAGTTGTGGAAGTTCGGTCACCTATGTAGATCACACAGTTGTGGAAGTTCGGTCACCTATGTAGATCACACAGTTGTGGAAGTTCGGTCACCTATGTAGATCACACAGTTGTGGAAGTTCGGTCACCTATGTAGATCACACAGTTGTGGAAGTTCGGTCACCTATGTAGATCACACAGTTGTGGAAGTTCGGTCACCTATGTAGATCACACAGTTGTGGAAGTTCGGTCACCTATGTAGATCACACAGTTGTGGAAGTTCGGTCACCTATGTAGATCACACAGTTGTGGAAGTTCGGTCACCTATGTAGATCACACAGTTGTGGAAGTTCGGTCACCTATGTAGATCACACAGTTGTGGAAGTTCGGTCACCTATGTAGATCACACAGTTGTGGAAGTTCGGTCACCTATGTAGATCACACAGTTGTGGAAGTTCGGTCACCTATGTAGATCACACAGTTGTGGAAGTTCGGTCACCTATGTAGATCACACAGTTGTGGAAGTTCGGTCACCTATGTAGATCACACAGTTGTGGAAGTTCGGTCACCTATGTAGATCACACAGTTGTGGAAGTTCGGTCACCTATGTAGATCACACAGTTGTGGAAGTTCGGTCACCTATGTAGATCACACAGTTGTGGAAGTTCGGTCACCTATGTAGATCACACAGTTGTGGAAGTTCGGTCACCTATGTAGATCACACAGTTGTGGAAGTTCGGTCACCTATGTAGATCACACAGTTGTGGAAGTTCGGTCACCTATGTAGATCACACAGTTGTGGAAGTTCGGTCACCTATGTAGATCACACAGTTGTGGAAGTTCGGTCACCTATGTAGATCACACAGTTGTGGAAGTTCGGTCACCTATGTAGATCACACAGTTGTGGAAGTTGCTGTCCATTAAATTCTCAAGAAGCTACACACTTCATGCTTATTGTTGCTTCAGCTGGTCTCCTTTCTTAGGGTATTTCTAAATCACAATACTCCAATGAAAGTGTTTCATTGTACAACATATCTACATTACAAGAACATATCTACATTACAAGAACATATCTACATTACAAGAACATATCTACATTACAAGAACATATCTACATTACGAGAACATATCTACATTACAACAACATATCTACATTACAAGAACATATCTACATTACAACAACATATCTACATTACAACAACATATCTACATTACAACAACATATCTACATTACAACAACATATCTACATTACAACAACATATCTACATTACAACAACATATCTACAATACAACAACATATCTACAATACAACAACATATCTATATTACAACATATCTACATTACAGCAACATATCTACATTACAACAACATATCTACATTACAACAACATATCTACATTACAACAACATATCTATATTACAACATATCTACATTACAACAACATATCTACATTACAACATATCTACATTAAAACAACATATCTACATTACAACAACATATCTACATTACAACAACATATCTACATTACAACAACATATCTACATTACAACAACATATCTACATTACAACAACATATCTACATTACAACATATCTACATTACAACAACATATCTACATTACAACATATCTACATCACAACACACCCCAATGAATGTGTCTCATTTTACAACATATCTACATCACAACATATGCGGTGAAAGTGATTTCACTTAACAACATTCAAAATCTCAAGTGTAAACAGTTCTTTACTGGCTCCTCTTGTACACCTATACCAAAGGCCTCACAGAATGCCTACAGACTGTAATCTCTGTATATTTTCCAAGCAAGTTGTTTTCCATTTCACTATTTAAGTGGATTGCTCATGTCAAACAATGCTGCAAAATGTTACAGCTTTACCACATACTAAGCCACAATGCTATGGACATGAGATAACCTGTTTCATTCCTGTACGATACCCACTTCTAAATGGGTACAAAATTAGGTACAAATTGTACAGAACCAAAACAGCTCACACAATACATTATAATAAAAACAAAACTCACTGCACAAAGCCATTGCCACTGCCGAGCCAAGATAGACGGCGTAGTCCATGTGTTTTGGGAATAATCGAAAAACATTCAATGTCAAGGTTACAGATGTGAGGAAAATGAACAACAGGGATGCGGACACCATCACTTGAACAGAAATGAACCAAGCTGTAAAAGAACAAATCAAAGCAATTCACATATTAGTTTTTGATTTTCATCACCTACACTCAAAGAGATAGTACTTTGCAGTCTTGTTATTCAGGGATACTTAGACAGACAGGCCTGTCACATTGCATACACACAAGTGAGACACATACTATCACGTCCAGCCAGTTGAGCGATGTGAAGAATGACTTCCAAATGCTATTTATTCGGCATGGAAACTGCTGGCTGAAATTTTCTGTAGCATGTCGGTGAGGTCTGAGGTAATTATCACATGCTTTGCTGTCTGTTGTGCTGCCCATACAAGCGGAGACAGCAGTTATCTCCACAGCCACGCTTGATGTAGTCTGGAGCATGTCACTATCATCTTTGGTTGTTCCTCTCATCCTTTGTGCTGTTTATGACAATGCTAACCTTAAACCATGCTTCACAGATACATGTGTTTTCTGGCCATGAATGCTGTTTGACCAGTTCCCTGATCTCAGTGATGACCGACAACTAACCTCTGCAATATCTCCCTAGTGGAATGAGACACTCTGGGAATATGGTGGTAAATAACCCTTTCACATACCCTAGTGTAATGAGACAGCCTGGGTATATGGTGGTAAATAACCCTTTCACATACCCTAGTGTAATGAGATAGTCTGGGTATATGGTGGTAAATAACCCTTTCACATACCCTAATGTCATGAGACAGCCTGGGTATATGGCAGTAAATAACCCTTTCACATACCCTAGTGTAAGAGTGTTGAAGTGCTACATAGAACCTATACTTTTGTATGGATGTGAAGCGTGGACAATAAGCAGTCAAGCTGAAAAATAGCTGATGGCTGTGGAAATTTAGTTTCTGAAGAAAATGCAAAGAATACCATGGACAGACAGAAAAACCAATGAGCAAGTCCTTCAAGAAACAAATGAAGATCCTAAACTGATAAGAGACATTATATGTAGACAGTCAAAATTTTTTTGGGCATGTTATGAGAAGAAATGAATTGGAAAACTTGGTGACGACTGGCAAGATCGAAGGGAAGAGACCAAGGGGAAGGCCGAGAAGTAAATACCTGGATGGCTTGGCCACATGGCATGGTCGAGACAAGAATATAGAGCTGATCCACGACTCTGGTGATAGAGTGAGATGGCAGAACATGACCACCCACGCTTATCAGCATGGCACATGATGGATGGATCCTTTCGCATACCCTAGTGTAATGAGACAGCCTGGGTATATGGCAGTAGATAACCCTTTCACAAACCCTGGGTGTATTGGACATATAGTGTCTGACTCATATGGGCACATACCCAGCGGCTCTCCAGGGTGGACGCGGTCAATGTCCCGTGGGCTGACTTGACTTCCCCAGATATGTCCAGGTACCTGTTGTAGGCTGGCCACCCTGGGAGCTGAGGTCAAGGTTTACACATCCAGCTGGATGGGGGTTCAAACACATGACCACCAGGCCAGGCAGGTTTGATTGTGTTGCGACCCGAACTGAAAACGGAAGTGAAATACCGCGCCACCCCAGAATGATCCATTGTGTCCCAAAAAGAAATGGCTGCTGTAAAGACCATGCATGCTTCTGACATCATCCATTCATTCATATATCATGTGACAATAACAGACGCCATCTTAGTTTCTGCAGAATAGCTCAGTCTAATATTATACACATAGCGATTGGTTGAAATTATCTTGGCTTTTAAATAAATGTAATTATTTGATACACGTTAAGTAATTTTATTTTCTAGAGGTGCTTTTGTAAATTTTTGAATATTTTGAGATGGATTTTCGAATTCTGCACCCATTTTTACATATATTTGGAGAGTTTCATTGCCAATCGTCTTCCATTTGTGGTATTAAAAGAGATATTTCTGCTGGGATGTTTCAACTTTGTGAATGGAAAACCAAGATGGCGGCCGATGGGAATATCAAACTTTTAATGCTCAAAATGTGTAATTTGAACTACTAAAGTTAAAGAGAATACAAGTTAAAAGATTATTAATAATATATATGTATACTTTTACTATTTTTTTATCATTTAACATGATGGAATGAAGTAAGTTTGAGACAATCTCGCATGGACCGGAAGCGGAAATAATGAGACACACTGAAGAGCTCCAAAATTATGGGATTCATAAAAATACTTCAACCCAAGACACCTACACTCAAATGTGAATACCTAAGTTTAGAATTGAGACAAAGCATCATTGAGGTACTGTTAGATTTGGTTTTTCAAGGCCTAGCTATTTGCGGTGGCCTCATTAGTAAATTCTCAATTTTAAAATCATGATCGTTCCCGCTACCATCTGTCATGTGACTATCTAATACTTGTGAACTCATGCCAGCAGTCTCACACATCTGTACATACCCTTATGTCTTTACATATCCTTATGTCTGTTTACATCCTTATGTCAGTACATATCCTTATGTCTGTACATATCCATATGTCAGTACATATCCTTATGTCTGTTTACATGCTTGTGTCTGCACATATCCTTATGTCTATTTACAATAGTTTACATCCTTATGTCTGTTTACATACTTATGTCTGTACATATCCTTACCTTATGTCTGTATAAATCATTACCTTATGTCTATGTACATCCTTATATATATGTGCACATCCTTATGTCTGTATACAATTATAATTATACATCATTACCTTATGTCTGTGTACATCATTACCTTATGTCTGTGTACATCCTTACCTTATGTCTGTGTACATCCTTACCTTATGTCTGTGTACATCCTTACCTTATGTATGTATACATCATTACCTTATATCTGTGTACATCCTTATATATCTGTGTACATCCTTATGTCTGTATACAATTATAATTATACATCATTACCTTATGTCTGTATACATCCTTACCTTATATCTGTGTACATCCTTACCTTATGTCTGTGTACATCCTTACCTTATGTCTGTGTACATCCTTACCTTATGTCTGTGTACATCCTTACCTTATGTCTGTATACATCCTTACCTTATGTCTGTATACATCCTTACCTTATGTCTGTATACATCCTTACCTTATGTCTGTGTACATCCTTATATATCTGTGTACATCCTTATGTTTGTATACAATTATAATTATACATCCTTACCTTATGTCTGTGTACATCCTTACCTTATGTCTGTGTACATCATTATGTCTGTATACAATTATAATTATACATCCTTACCTTATGTCTGTGCACATCCTTACCTTATGTCTGTATACATCATTACCTTATATCTGTGTACATCCTTATATATCTGTGTACATCATTATGTCTGTATACAATTATAATTATACATCATTACCTTATGTCTGTGTACATCCTTACCTTATGTCTGTGTACATCCTTACCTTATGTCTGTATACATCATTATGTCTGTATGCAATTATAATATAATTATACATCATTACCTTATGTCTGTGTACATCATTACCTTATGTCTGTGTACATCCTTATGTCTGTATGCAATTATAATATAATTATACATCATTACCTTATGTCTGTGTACATCCTTACCTTATGTCTGTGTACATCCTTACCTTATGTCGGTATACATCCTTATATATCTGTGTACATCCTTATGTCTGTATACAATTATAATTATACATCATTACCTTAATGCAGTGTTTCCCAACGTGGGGCCCACGCCCCACAGGGGGGGAGGGGGGGGGGGGGGGCAATTCGATTGTTAAGGGGGACAATTCGAAAGTGGAAGAAATTGGCTGGATTAACAAAACGGAGAGACTTGAGAGTAAAGTTAACTAAATTGGAACCTGACATAAAATCTCTTTGCAGCGACTCACTAAATTTAAATAATTACTAATAATTAAAATAATACAGAAAAATCTTTCATTACAATTATTTTGTACTTGAATTTCAGTTCTCCATTATATGTTTTGAAAATTTACTTACTGTGTTTGCGCAATAATTTCGTAGTGATTTCTTCCTAAAACCTATCGGTCCTTTGGCTAGGATCGGGTGCCTTTGCTGCTCTACCCCCAGTAGTGCGCCATTTTTGAATGTTAAAAATGATGCATATGTTGGGAGGGGAGGGGGGGGGGCATAAGAATTTTAGAAAGGCTTAGGTGGGGCATAGCACAAAAAAGGTTGGGAAACACTGCCTTAATGTCTGTGTACATAAACGTAGAATGGAGATAAACAGCAAGTGAACTCCATGCACCACACACAACTTGCTTAATACAATCGGTGCCATTGTTATACAATCTGTGCCATTGTTTGACAATCTGTAAAGTCTGGGGGGGGGGGGGGGGGGGGAGCAGTTTCCCACAGTCACTTAGTGTCTGAATATTTGTACTTGTTTGTACTTCACTTGTATTTCTTCTTCTTTTCGTTCATCCGGAGTGTTTTTTCAGATGTGATTGCAGTGTGTCTGTTATGCGCCCTTGGGCCGAAACCCGTAGGCCAACACATCGACTTTAGCGTGCATTTTTGACCAGGTAGCATTCCTGGGAGACTCTCACTTTTGTGGCGCCATCTGCAACCATGCTGGCCAAGGTGGAACGGTCGAAGACAACGGTCATCCCTCAAAGGAAGGCAGGGACAGCATAGCATTTTCCGCCATCCAAGGTTGCTTCCATAGTTGCAGGGCCGACACATAACGCCCTGGATCTGGGCTCACCGAGGGAGATCGTCACGTCCTGCTCATGGCTGCTTTAAATCCTCACTTCAATATATTGGTCATTTCGTTTCCCCGGGTCATTCCCGCACAAACCAGACAGGTTTGCAGACGGCATCCACTCAGCGAGTTTTCGGACATGTGCTTGTCATTGCTCCCATCAGAGCTTTTCCAGGCTCAACAGACATTCGGAGAACTACCCAGTCAGAGCTGTTCCGAACAAGAGCGGCATTCGGAAACTAGGTAGTCAGAGCTGTTCCTAGCACGAGAGACATTCGGACGAGACATTTCACTCGGACGTAATTGCGTAGTGTCAATTTTTAGTTTGCCACCCGTAGGACGACACTTCCGACTTCCAGCGGGCATTTTTTAATGAGGTTAGCCATCCTCTGGTTTCGAGGCACGTTGGACTGTTGTGATGTCGCTAACATCTCAGCTGGTCAAGATAGAACGATGAACGACATCGTGGTCGGCCCTCAAGGGAAGGCAGGGGCAGACCATGAGCATTCCCTCGCTATCCAAGGAGGCTTCCATAATTGCAGAGCCGGCACATATTGCTCTGCGACTGGGCTCACCCGAGGAGTTGCCACGTCCTGCTCATGGCTGCTTTAGTTCCTCACTTCCATGTGTTGGGCAACTCGTTTGCCACTGATCGCTCAAGCACACACCAGGGACGGTCAGACTGCAAGCGACACCCACGCTTTTGACTTCGGACCACGCAATAGGTTCGCTCGCCGTGCGTTCCATTTTGCGTCATTGAGATGTTCTTCAACTTTTGTCTACACTCTCTATGAGTTAGATACTGTTTTCGCAGCCACTTTCTTCGACTTGGGGCACTTTTTGACTTTTTGTACTCGCTCACAAGGTAGGCTACTTGTGCTGCCGGATCAGCACCTTACCTTCGTGCAGCGGTGAACGAGAAACGGCCTGGCCTCTCATCCGGGAATCTCTCATATCCCCCAGCTGAGAGCCTTCGAACTTCTATCAGACCTGAGCATGTTGCTTGCTCAGTATCACGCCTTTATTTTTCGAGAGGTGGCTATCGGCCCGACTCTCAGGTCCGAGGGTTTGTGGCTTAGAGGCGTTCAGCCACAGCCCTCGACAGGGAGCCTTTAGTGTTTTGTCCGGACCAAGAACTTCTGCCTTCGTGCGCCTGATTTAAATTTTGGACTGCTATCCTCAGTCTCACCTGCAGAGCAGCAGGTTGTGTCTCTCTTAGTCTGGTCCCTATCCCATATGCTGTCCGATATGTAGTTTTTCACCCATCGGCAAGCACATGGGGTCGATGGGACACGCAAGCTCCCCCACCACGGCAAGGTGGAGACACATCGGGGGAGACTTGTATTTTATTTATTCAACTTGTAATTTCAGGTAAACACTCCACTTCCGCATTCGATAAACACGGAAGTACACAACCACAACATCGTTAAAGTAATAACTTAATATTTTAAAGCAGCAAAGAAATAACGCTGAAACTCTGTATATTAATTTTAAACAATGAAACATACAACATGAAGAAAATAATAAACTTACGAGGTGAAACCCACTCCCAAATGGGTCGAATCTCTGGGGAGAACACATAGAAACAGCCCAGGTATCGCTTGCCGTTATAATCTTTGTAAAACGTGTAGTCATTGAAACAGAACTCCCACAGGCCCAGTTTGACGAATGGAGATTTAAATTCTTCGTACGATTCCACCCAGTAAGGGCTTGCAAAGGCCACCACCATGAAGACCAGGCTGGCCCCAACAAAGAACATCCCCACTAGAGCCGTCGGAGGCGCCATGTTTTCAACTGTCCCTGTCGCACAGGGCAGCAGCCATTAAGCTGCCATTTTCAGCTAAACCTGCCAAGGAACATGGCTAAAATTGGCTAGAGTGTGCCGACAGGAATTGATGGCTATAAATGCTATACATGTAATAGAATTTGAAATAAATTCACGTGTATTTGTAGTTTGTTGCATATCCTATTTACAGGACATCGCTGTCAACACCAGCACTGCTGTTGTTGATGTCTTGGCAAGTTTACGTTCAGTAGTTTGCCTTTGATTTCTGATCAACCGGCTCCCATATCAATACGTTAAAACCCAGTGCGACCCGGTCTGCTGCCAAATTGGTCGCAGCTGTGTTTCGAACGAAGGTAAGCGGAATTACGAGCCGCGTCCGTAACGTCTTTGCCATGTTGACGGCGTACTTTTAGTAAAGAAATGAGAAATAAATAGACGCACATAGTATTATTTGGCGCTCACAGAAGAAGAAGAAGAAGAAGAAGAAGAAGAAGAAGAAGAAGAAGAAGAAGAAGAAGAAGAAGAAGAAGAAGAAGAAGAAGAAGAAGAAGAAAAGGGAGAGGAAATAGAAAATAATACTATGCGTGTCTATTTATGTAATCATAGTAAAGAAATGAAATAATACGTACAGATAATATAAAACATGAAAGCTATAGGTAGACAGAGATTCAAACCTGCCGCCTCCAAATGACGACAGCGCATGGTTGAGGGAATTACATATTATCATCATTATTCCATCGTGCTCCTCGTGTACGTTGCTATGTCGAGGTGAACTGGTTAGAAATAAACAGCGGGAGAGTGTCCCTTTTATGGGCTTCATTTATGGAGATTTCCATGGACTCTGTTATTCCCTCTGTCCATCGTTCGCATAGTCGGCTTCTTCGTCTGGTTCCGTTTGGCCTATACATCATTGCTTGTTGTGGTATACTGTCAGTTGGTAGCCTAGTTATGTGGCCGAACCACAGGTAGTTACAAACATAAATGAAATGGGTGTAAATGCGGTCGGACTGCGGAAATGTAAACGGTTGGAAAACACGAAGTGTAGTTAAGCTTTACTAATTACAATTACAAACAATTAAGTCATCTTTCGCAAACAATAACAAGGAACAAACCAAGACAACAGCTGTATGTATACGGCCGGTACTGGACATTCACATCTGCGGACAGGTGGTTTACTTCCAAGCATGGTTAACTATAAAGCTCCAGGTAATCTCCCAGCAAGTGAGATACTACCGTTGGGATGTGAAATGTTACGCCTTCACATATTATAGGCAATGCGTAATAAAGTAAATTGGGAACTTCCCTCTCTCCCCAGCTTTCCTTCCCAGAGAATTGCAAGAAAATGGTGACTTTCCTTCCAAGAGAATTGCTAGAAAATGCTGACTTTCCTTCCCAGAGAATTGCTAGAAAATGCCGACAATAGTTTGATAATCATTTGGTGACACATGACGAAACAATAAACAGAGAAATCGATTTAGGACGCCATGAAGCAAGTTTTCTTATATATCGAATATAAAGCAAACTGAAACATCCAAATACACAAGGGGGGGGGGGGGGTGTCAAATGACACCTTAAAAGTGTGATAGCAACTACAATAACCATGCCACCACACTACAATCGGTAGAAGACGTCAGCTGCAAAACTCGACCATGCATGAGCATGTCTACAAAGTCTTGCCTTGAGCTGGTTGAGAATCTATGCTGCATTAGTAGATGCATGGCAGAATACAAGAAGTAGGTTGCCATGTTCCCGATAATGTCGTAGAAGTATGAAATGTTACGCTTCCATGTATACAAGATTATAATAATATACGATATGATGATCAGATAAAAAGGAAGAATAGAAGGAAAAAGGATGCAGTTATTAAAGAAGCAGATTGAAGTAGCAACTTGGGAATAGAAACTACACGTAGACTAGCCAGAATGTTTTAGTTTTGGGGCAGGTTATGCAGTGGTTACACTTGAAAACTTAGGGGCAACCTGATTTAGAAAGAGCAAGTGGGAAATAAAGAGATATGTACGTATATGGGTGGCCAAATTGGGACAAGGACCTTAACCTGAGCCGAGACTAGTGATCGTGTGAGGTGACGCACCATCAGCTACCACGTATGTCGGTATGGCATATGGTGGCGATGGAGTTGGTAGTGTTGATGGTGACGAGCACCCGTTCTCATTGGCAGGCGTATGAAAGTTACCAATGTTCTCAGATTCCGTGTATAATACCAAGATGTCACGATTCATATGTCCGTCGTGGCCACGTCCCAGTGTTCAGTGTCATAGCCACGTCACAGTGTTTAGTGTCATAGCCACGTCACAGTGTTTAGTGTCATAGCCACGTCACAGTGTTTAGTGTCATAGCCACGTCACAGTGTTCAGTGTCATAGCCACGTCACAGTGTTTAGTGCAAAAGCCACGTCACAGTGTTCAGTGTCATGGCCACGTCACAGTGTTTAGTGCAAAAGCCACGTCCCAGTTTTCATTGCCATCGTCACGTCCCAGAGTTCAGTGCCACAACCACTTCCCATTGTTCAGTGACAGTTACATCTCAGTTTCAAACTTTGCAAGAATTTCAGGTGACAATAAACGGATTATCTCCCCTGTCTTGTGACTAGACTTGTCTTTTCATTATATTATGGTCATTGTTGTTATTGCTATAAGCATTATCATAATCACCGTTATCACCATCGTGGTTATCATTATCATCATTATTATCATCACTGTTATCATCATCACCATCATCATCATCATACATCATCATCATACATCATCATCATACATCATCATCATCATCAAGTGCCGTGCCGGCTGGCGTAGGCGTTCATGGCTCTCCATAGATCTCGGTCTTTGGTTTTCTGGATCAACTCTGGTGCTGATATTCCTCCATGCCACCGTCTCAATCCATCCAGCATCACTTCTCTTGGTCTACCTCTGCCTCTCTTCCCCTCGATCTTTCCAGTTGTTACGATGTTCTCCAATGCCTCTCTTCTCATCACGTGACCGAAGAAAGATGTTTGTCTCTGTCTTATTGTTGTATATAATGTTCTAGTTTCATTAGCCTGTTTCAGGCAGTCGTCGTTAGTTACTCTGGCAGTCCAAGGAATTCGCAACATTCGTCTCAGGAACCACATCTCTGTTGCTTCTAATTTCTTCTTAATTTGTTCATTTACGTTCCAAGATTCACTGCCATACAGCAAATCTGGTTCTACATAGCATTTCAGCACTCTCTTTCTTACATTCAGTGATAGTGACTTATTGCATAAGATACTCTTCATTTTCTGAAAAGCGGCTTTTGCCTGCCCTATTCTACTCCTAATCTCTGTTGTACATCTTCCATCTGATGTTATAAATGCCCCTAGGTATCTAAAATTATCAACTTGGTTAAGGATTTTCCCTTCTATTTCTATGTCACATTTTGGTGTCACCATTTTCTTTGATATTACCATTGTTACTGTTTTCTTGATATTCAAGGAGAGTCCTTTCCTTGCACTCTCTGTTACTACAACGTCTAATAATTGTTGTAGGTCTGTTGAATTATCCGCCACCAGTACTGTGTCATCTGTATAGCGTATATTATTTATATTATAACCTCCAACTAGTATTCCTGGCATCTCTTTGATCTCTCTCATTATTACTTCGCTATACAGGGAGAAAAGATCTGGTGACAAGACACACCTTTGTCGTACTCCTAGCTTTATCCGTTCGTAACTACCCTCTTTATTTCCCATTTTAATTGCTGCTACTTGGTTCCAGTAAACATTCTTTATTATTCTTAAATCTTTTCCATCAATGTTGATATCTTCCAACATTTTAATCAGTTCATCATGTTTTACTTTATCAAATGCCTTAGTATAATCTATGAAGCACAAATATATGTCTCTCTGTTTCTCTATTGACCTTTCTATTAGTGTCCGTAATGTATAAATTGCATTGTTTGTGCCCTTTCCTTCCACAAATCCATACTGTTCTTCACTAATTTCCATTTTTATTTTCTTTTTGATTCTTCTCATTATGATTCTGAGTAGAAGCTTAGTGATATGGTTTATAAGGTTAATTGTACGAAAATCTTCACAATCAATTGCTCCTGGTCTTTTTGGTATAGCTATAAATAAAGATTTCAGCATATCACTGGGTAAATATCCACTGCTGTAAATATCATTCAACATTTTGGTTAATATATCTACTCCAAATTCTCCCAATACTTCTAATTCTTCTATTGTGATTTCATCTGGCCCAGCTGTTTTTCCTTTCTTCATACGTTTCATAGCGTCAGCGACTTCTTCTTTCAGAATAGGTGGACCTTCTAAGTTACGATCTTCTGTTAATTCTCCCCTTTCTCCTTCATATAATTCTCTTATATACTCATTCCACCTCTTCATTATAGCATCTTCCTCTAATATTATCTTTCCTGTTTTTGATTTCAAACACCCTGTATTTATTCTTATTTTTCGTCCTGTAAGCTCACTGATTTTTCTGTGCATATTTTTTGTATCTTTAATGGAATTTAATTCAATTTTTTTGCATTGCTCGTTTAACCAACTTTCTTTAGCCTTCCCACATTTATCTTTTATTTCTTTATTTATCTTAGCGTATTCTTGTTTGTCATTTTTACTCTGTTTTCTTTTGTCCATCAGTTTTAAGATATCTTCATTCATCCATTTTTTCTTAGCTATTTTGCCTCTCTCCGGTAATACTTCTTTGCTAGTTTGATGAATGGAGTCCCTTAACATTTCCCATTGTTCATCTATACTCTGTATTTTAGTTATTGCATTGTACCTATTTTTCACAGTCACTCTGTATTGTTCTTGCATTTCTTTATCTATTTTCAGAACCTCTTTATTAAGTCTCATGTTCTTAACCATTTTTCTCTCTCTCTTTAATCTTACTTTTATTTGTCCACATAGTGGTACATGATCACTATTACAGTCAGCACCAGGCATTGTCTTTACATTAATTAAAGCATTTCTAAATCTTTTATTAATTAGTATGTAGTCAATTTGGTTGCGTATTTTCTTATCAGGGCTTATCCATGTGTACAGTCGTCTTTTATGATGTTTAAACCATGTGTTTCCAATTATCATCTCATTGATATTTGCCCATTCTATTAGCATTTCCCCTCTTTCATTTCTTGTACCTAAACCATAATTCCCCACTACATCCTCCATTTTTCCCTTTCCTACTTTTGCATTAAAATCACCAAGTATTATTTTTATTTCTTGTGATCCAATTTGAGCCATCGCCATTTCTATTTCGTCGTAAAAGTGTTGTATTTCTTCATCACTACTGCTAGCTGTTGGTGCATATACTTGTATAATATTTATGTCTATTGGTTTGCCTTTGATTTTTACCATAATAACTCTATCTGAAATACACCAGTATCCATTAATTGACTTGGCTGTTTTTTCGTCTAATATTATTCCTACACCTTTTTCATGTGTTTTCCCTCCAGAATAAATTATTGTGTGATTGTCAGCTATAATTTTGCCCGATCCCTTCCATCTCATCTCACTAACGCCTAGTATATTCATTTTCATGCTATCCATCTCTCTTAGAACATTGGTCAACTTTCCTAGCTCATTTAATGTCCTAACATTCCATGTTCCTACTCTAAATTTATTTATTTTAGTTATGATTTTGCCATCAGTAGCTGGATGACGGTCTGGTGTCACCTGTGGCTCATGACTGTCCCTACCGGACGAGGATGCCCTAAGACAGCCATTAACGTCCTTCACTAACTTTGATTTATGTTTTGCCATGAAGTCTTGGGAAGATAATGTGGTGGTTTCCCCTTGCCTTCCACATTCACACGTGTCAGTAAGTATATACATAGTCAAGTATGTAAGTATAATGTAAGTAAATAGGTAGTGTCGCGGAAAAACTTGATAGTTTCGATCGATGACAAACAAGACCCGACATTCGTCTACAAAAACAGGCAATCCTTCGATGAGCAGGGGATTGAGGAACAAAATACGTCGCGAAAATTGTCTGCACACGGTCGGCATTTCTGTATGATGTGGGTTTTTCGAGAAACGTACAATGGCGCCATCCGTCTACAAGGCGGTAGACAGCCTTTGAAGTTGTAGACGGAATGTCTGGACAGACGTCGGAGAGGTCTTGTGATGTAGGGGACATGATTCCCCAGATCCCAGATTAGCGGGACTCTCGGAAGTTCCGGGACAAGTCCCAGATGAAAGCAAACTAGACGGCGGATTGATTCCAGTCAGTCTAAAAACAGGCGGAGAAAACCAGATTCTGGACTGATTAGCGTCTACACTTTTTGGTGACGTCACGCAAGCCCCGATATAAAACCAGTTGCGGTAAACAAGTTGGAGGGAGTCGGCCAAAAATTATGAAGTGTTAAAGATCAGCGCAGTATTCCGAGTTGTGTTAATTGAAAGAGACTATAGCGTCAAAGTGTTGATATTTATCGGCGGACATAGATCCATTCTGTGATTGCATAGTCTCAATCATCAACCGGAATAGGCATATGGTAGTCTATTTATCATATCTAACTTAGAGTATGATTAGGAATAGAGTACAGTACTGTGCGGTGATAGAATGTTCTATAAGTGCGGTGCTAGAAAGTATTATAGGAGCGTCGGCACTAGTACCTATTGTGTAGCTTTAACTAGCCTGTGTAATATATCATTTAACTCAGGGAGTTAAGGACAATGTAGTGGGATAATAATTAGAGAGATTGAGGATGGTTGGGGGGGGGGGGGTGAAGGGAATGTGAAATGGTATGATCTTCCAGTAGGGCATCTGCTGGGTTTCTACCCGTTTCCTTTAATCTTTCCTTGTGTTTCCATGTCTCAGACCAATGTGATGAGCTATTTGGCCGTATGACAGAGTTGGGTTCTCTGTTATAGATCTGAGTGCTGCTATCGGCCTACACTCACCTAATTAAGGTCAGAATTGAGTTGCTCTCACCAGGGGATTCTCTATTCTACAGGTTCCACTTACAGGTCTACTTGTTGATGGTGATACGATATACTACCAAGAAGTTAGTATCAAAGTTGAAGAAAAGATGGCTCACGGATGGAAGACAGACGTTACTGAGAGGCTTGTATACTGGGCTCATGGCCTATTTGGTCTGCAGAAACCTGACTTCTGCTGAGCAGGACTTGATGAACATATATGTGATTTTTTCCCTTGAGTGATATGCTACATCACTGTAGATTCAGAACACTATATGTAACACATATACCAATATATAACTACCTGGAACAGTAATAGGTTGTTTTTTTATATGGGAAAAATTGTATAACCAGTGACTTATGAACAGTTATATTTTCCCATGTGACATTTAAGTCATTGGAAAGATTCTCTGATCAATAAACATTATTGAACAGTGTAAATTCACGGTGTTTGCTAGAGTGAAGACCAATATCGAACAGTGTCTATCATTGATGACCAGCGTACTGATTGTTCGAGAGTGATCGGAGAAAGTTGTCACGTGGCCGGAGAAACATCTTCTTGGTGAGGTTTTCTGTCCGGAATACATGGTGCTGCTGTGTGCTCAGCACAGTGATGTAACTAACTTTGCTCCTGATTCACTGGTCTGATTCTACATACACATTAGAATATTCGACACACATTCTATACATTACACACACACATTTCTCATACATATACTCTTTGCTTTAATAAATTATCTGTTGTATTTATTTGTTAAAGCTAGAGTTGTTGAGTATGTTGTGTTGGGGAAGAATGAGAGAGGGCATGATCCAGGGGTGAGTGAGAGTAAGAAAGAGGTGTCTACAGACTGAATGAGTTTTGTGGACGGATTCTGGTGGTTTCTCTAGGACAATAATATTGGGTTAATAAAATTGTGGGTGTTGATTCCCCTCACTCCAGGGACTAAAGTAATAAAGGATTACTACGACAGGTAGGTATCCTTTGGGGTCGTGTGTATAGTGCAGAAGAGCAGATAGATCGTCACGACCTGGAGAGAATGGTGCTGCAGGGAGTAACCTGCCGACACCCAAGTCTTAAAAGTCGAGAGGATCGACACCCAAAACTCCAAGGAACGACCAGACGGACACATAATCAGGCTAATATTGTTACCATTAGTACTGGGACTCTCCGCTGATTGTTGCAGATGAGGACGGAGCACGTATGGGAATGTTCCGAGTGCTGTGGTGTCAGTACTTGACTAAATACAACACAACCCAGACAGGTATATAGGCAGGTGTTAGGTAGGTACGCAGGTGTAAGTGGGTAGGCATGTAGGTAGACTGACAGGCAGGCCGGTTAGTGGGCTGGTAAGTAAATAGGGAGGTAGCTTATGTAGTTAGGTGGGCAGTTGTTTAGGTTAATATTTATGTCTATCGGATAAACAGCCATCCAGAAAGACTGACCAATATACTGTCATATATATATACAGACAGACGAAAGACAAGAGAGACAATCAGAATATTTGGTTTACAGATAGGTAAGTATTGGGTGGGTGCATTTCTGATGGCTGCAGAAATGTGGTTACTGAGGAAAATGCAAAGAATACCATGGACAGACAGAAAAACCAATGACCAAGTACTACAGGAGACAAATGAATATCGTAAACTGATTAGAGAAATTAGACGTAGACAGTCAAATTTTTTTGGACATGTTATGAGAAGAAATGGATTGGAGAACTTAGTGACAACTGGCAAGATCGACGGGAACAGACCAAGAGGAAGACCGAGAGGAAAATACCTGGATGGCTTGGCCACATGGCATGGACGAGACATAAACACTGTGCTGATCCACGACTCTGGTGATCGAGTGAAATGGCGAGTCATGATCGCCCATGATTTCGGGCATGGCACATGATTGATTGATTGATTGGTAGGTACGTACAAGCATACACAAACATAATTTAATGTAACCATTACATAGCACATATATTATATATGAATGACTATAGAAAGCAATACATGCAAAGAAATGGACCAGAAAACTCTGCCCATTCAGTGTACACAGTAAACACAAGAGTGCGTTGCTAGCCTCCCGCGCGTGATAAGCAAATAGAGACGACCTTGGTCGAACTGGTTGCTGACTGACATCATTAACCCATCACGTCTTTGTCAAGATCACCCTCAGTCCCGGTCAGAAATGTAAGCTTGTCTGTTCTAGACAGTGTTTACTATAATCTACTATAGTCTTGTTGCTACACGGAACTCAAGCAAGCCCGACAGCCCATGTCCCCAACAATTTCAACCATAAAACAAGAAATTCAACTCTGCAAGACGACTTGTAATCAGCGACTAGGGAAGAACGAGTTAAGTCGACGCAAGAAACTATCACGTGATGATTAAATAATGTCTATTAATACATTGCTTAGTAATGCCACGGCTTAACCACGAAGTCGTAGCGCGATTGGTTGACAAACATCATCTGGATGGTATATAGCCTGCCGTGTCCCAGCGGCTGGTACAGTCTTCAGGATGGCGCGGTCCTTACTGCGCCACCTACAGGACACCAAGATTAAATAACGCTTACTTCGTTCTGGGGAGGTTTTCTAACCACCCCAGAATCCTGCCGGGTATGATCCTGTAACAGGGATTGTACTCGGCACTGTCTGAGGGGATTCCTGCACTTGTAGCGGCCACGCCAACGCCTCCACCCGGGGCGCTATGTGGTGGGTGCGGGATCCCTGAGGACCCCTTTGGTCTCCGAGAGTGGGTGTGTATGTTTATCAATACAACACATCTCCTTGGATATTAAATGGGTCAACAACAATTCTACGACTGCCTGCCAGGGTCTGATCAACCCGTGCTGGCATGTATTTCTGAGATGCTGATTTTTTAAATGATATTACTCGTATTTTTATGGTGTTCACGTAAAATCACTGCCATTTGTTGTGATCATCATTAGCATCGCCATCATCATCATGACAACCATTAATATCACCACCACAACTACAACCACCATATTCATCCTCATCACCGTCACCGTTATTATCATCACTACCGGCATCATCATTATCGTCATCATCATCTTTGTAGTTTTAAACATCGGCATCGCATCATTATCGTCACAACAGCATTTTAATTATTATTACTTACAATAGTAATAAAGTAGCAAACTGTAGCAGTATTAGTAGTAGTGCAGTGATAGTAGTATTATAAATATTAATTCTAGCAATTGTAGTAATAGTAGAAATAGTGGTAGTAGTAATAGTAGCAATAGTGGTAGTAGTGGTAGAAGTAGTGTAAAAGGTAGTAGTAGTTGTTGTTATAACAGTAGTTATTAATGTTGTACAAGTAATCGGAATAATAATAATAATAGTAAATAGTAGTAGTAGTAGTAGTAGTAGTAGTAGTAGTAGTAGTAGTAGTAGTAGTAGTAGTAGTAGTAGTAGTAACAACAGTAGTCGTTGTTGTTGTAGAAGTAATTGTAGAAGTAATCTCAATAGTAGTAGTAGTGGTGGTGGTAGTAGTAGTAGTAGTAGTAGTAGTAGTAGTAGTAGTAGCAGTAGTAGTAGTAATAGTAGTTGTCGCTGTTGTGTGTAATTTGTTATTGGTATGAACACGGTTAACATTATTTGGTGTCTCCGTCATGCAACTCTGGCTTGTCCGTTACTATCGAACAATTCGCCAGTTTGTGTCCGGGGGATGCAGGACACAGTGCCCTTACTCTGGTAAATGTAGACCATCTGTGTGAGAGTGAGTGCGTGTGTATGTATGTGTGTATTATAGTATATATGTTAGTATATGTGAATGGTGTTGCATATTCACATGTTAACCTGTGTATATTCGTGTGTGTGTGTGTGTGTGTGTGTGTGTGTGTGTGTGTTCATGTGTACGTGTGTATATTTGTCTATGATTATAAATGTGGACACGGCTATGTGTTTATATTTTCATATGTTTATATGTGTTTATGTTCGTATACTTTTTGCACGTATGCATATGCATTTGTATTTATATGTGTAAGTCTGTTTGTGTTTACGTATGTCATTGTGTGTATTTGTAAGTAAACAAATAAGTAAGTAAACAATTAAGCATGTAAACAAGTAAATAAGTAAGCAAGTAAACAATTAAGCAAGTAAAAAATAAAAATAAAAAGTCTCTTAAAAGTCGACAGAGTCGATTTCATTGCATCGGATTTTTATCCCATATGGCTCAGTCTCTTTTCGCAGCGCGAAAAGCGTCGCACAAGCACGAACTCCGTAGCTCCAGCGACGACCCCCATGTGTCTCAGAAAAAATTCACTCACGAACCGAAGGACGCGGCCTGGAATCGAACCCACAACTTTCGGAGCCCGAGTCAGATGGCTTGGCCACTTCCCCACGGAGACTCCCCCCCCCCCCCCCCAAACAAAACGTAAATAAGTAAGCGTGTAAACAAGTTGGCAAGTAAGCATGTAAACTAATAAATAAGTAAACAAGTAAGCAAATAAACAAGTAAACATGTAAGCATGTAAGCAAGTAAACAAGTAAGCCCGTAAACAAGTAAACAATTAAGCAAGTAAACGATTGAGCAATTAAACATTTAAGCAAGTAAACATTTAAGCAATTAAACATTTAAGCAAGTAAACATTTAAGCAAGTAAGAAAGTAAACAAGTAAGCAAATAAAAAAGTAAACAAATAAACAAGTAAGCAAGCAAGTAAGTAAATAATTAAGTAAGTCAGTCAGTAAGTAAGTAAGTCAGTCAGTAAAGTGTGGTCTTGTCCATCTGTATGGGTAGTGTATATGTGTGCTAATGTCTATGTGTATGTATGTTCTTGTCCATCTGTATGTGTTGCGTTTATATATCTATGTTTGCGTATTCTACTGTGTGGACGATTGTGTGTGTGTGTGTGTGGGGGGGGGGATGGGGGGGGGGTTGCGGGGGTATGTGTATACATATGTATGTCTGTATGTGTGGACATGCTTATATGTAAGTGCATCTGTGTAAAGGAGTGTGTATTATATGTGGTGTCTATATAACTATTTAGAACTCTTGTCCTTACCTCCATTGACAAAGATACATTTAACTACTCCCACCGCCTCTAAATAAGTGCCCTAGTGACCTCATTTTGAGCCACGCCTGAACCATAACCTGGATCTGTCGCTTGTACCACAGTTTTTGGGCACCAAATGCACATATTTGATAGTCGTTGTTTCACGTGAATCGTGTATGTACCGAATGCTGACACTTGTCATTCAGATGTCTAGTTGGTCGAGAGTCCATGTGCACACATTTCTTCAGCGAGTCGCTGTCGTTATTTGCATGCAAGTTTGTATATGTGTGAATGTCTATGCTTATGTGTCTATGTGAATATCTTGCTTGCGTGTATGTGTGAATATCTATGCTTGTGTGTATGTATGAATATCTATGCTTGTGTGCCTGTGTGAATATCAATGCGTATGCGTATCTGCGCGTGTACATGTACTCTTTGCGTGTTTCTGTGCCTGTATGTCTGACTGTGTATATGTTTATGTACATCAGTCTGTCTGTATGTGTCTATATGCATGTATTATGTGTACATCTGCTTGTGTGTTTATGTGTGTCTGTATTAATTTTCATGTATAGTTGCATGTATCCGTGTTTAAATATGCCTACTGTGCGCTTGTGTTCATTATTATGTATGTATGTGTGTGTGTATGCGTGTGTTTTCGCGTTTTATTATTATGATTATGTTAAGTAAGTTTGCGTGGATGAGTGTACAAACAACAACGATAAGAACAACCACAGCAGCGACAGCAACAGCAGCAACAACAACAACAGCTGCAACAAAAACTACAGAATAAGCAATCCAAGCTGAGTCTACCGACATTGTTGTCTGTGCAAAAAATCAAAATTTCATTAAATCACGTTTTCATCATCATCATCATCATCATCATCATCATCATCATCATCATCATCATCTTCCACTTCTGCCGTCAAGCGTCGTGGGGAGGAATAATTTGCGTTCCAGCGCCCGGTGGACGGCACTGGATAGTGTCATTCCGTGAGGTTGTACAATGTCTCTGATGTCGTCAATCCATTTTCTTCTTGGACATCCTCGTGGTCTCGTCGCAGATGATCTTTGATGTAAGGCCAGTGATGGTAGTTGCTGATGTTGCATTCTAACGACATGACCAAACCACTTGATCTTCTGTCTTTCAATAAATGTGGCACAAGGTGTTGATCCCATAGTCTGTCTGATAGTAGCATTTCTTACTCGGTCTCGGATTGTTAAGTTGGCAGCTCTCCTCAGGCATCTCATTTCGCAGGTGTTGATTTTGCGAAGGTGTAATTTGGATAAAGTTCAGGTTTGAGATTGATAGCATAGGGTTGGTGTGAATATGCTGTTTATTATCTGTCGTTTTGCGGACATGGGTCTGTTTGGATGCTTCAGTAAGGGTGATAGTTGATATGTAAGTGCACTAGCTTTTTGACATCTGATTTCAATTTCTCTGTCCAATCTGCCATCTTCTGTGATCATACTTCCAAGGTATTTGAATTCTTTAACTTGTTTCAGAGGTGTGTTATTTATCTGTATACTTAGTGGGCCTGGCGATCTGCTAACTTGCATTACTTCGGTTTTGGCTGTGTTTATACTCATATTGTATCTGCTGCAGGTTGAACTCAGATTAGTAATATGATTTTGTA
Organism: Cepaea hortensis; assembly: GCA_963921405.1. Lineage (NCBI taxonomy): Eukaryota > Metazoa > Mollusca > Gastropoda > Stylommatophora > Helicidae > Cepaea > Cepaea hortensis. The sequence continues at coordinate 5,743,611 of OY992887.1, read as the reverse complement.
GACTGCCCTCATCGCTGTAAAACAGGCACTGATCGTCTGCAAATAGAAGTTCATTTATTCCTTGTGGGTCAGTTGTTTCATCTGGAGTAAAGAGTTCTAAATTTTCTGAATCTGCTCTGTCGAGACTTGCTTCTTTGGAAATTCTGTCCATGTAGATATTGAATAGCAGGGGAGAGAGCACACATCACTGTCTCACTCCTGTATTGACTGTGAACATATCTGATATACCTTCTTGTGTTCTTACTGCACTTTGGCTCGAGTGGTACATGGCTATGATGTTTTCTAGCAGTTGCCCTTCTATCCCATAGTCTTCAAGAATGGTCCATAATTTGTATCTGTCTACTCTATCGAAAGCCTTTTCCTGATCCACAAACACATTATTCTGCTGGTCACTATATTCGATAGTTTTTTTCACAAATTTGTCTAAGTGTAAATAATGCATCAGTGCAACTTTTACCTTTCCGAAAACCGAATTGTGCTTTGCTTAACTGTTGTTCAACTATTGGTCTAGCTCAGTGTTTCCCAACGTGGGGCCCACACCCCACAGGGGGGCAATTCGATTGTTAAGGGGGGCAATTCGAAAATGGAAGAAATCGGCTGGATATAACAAAACGGGGAGACTTGAGACTGGAGTTAACTAAATTGGAACCTGACATAAAATCTCTTTGCAGCAAGCATCAAGCGCAAGGATCTCACTAAATTTAAAAAATTATTAAAAATTAAAATAATATAGAAAAATCTTTCATTAAAATTACTGTGTACTTGAATTTCAGTTCTCCATTATATGTTTTGAAAATTTACTTACTGTGTTTGCTCAATAATTTCCTAGTGATTATCGGTCCTTTGGCTAGGATTGGCATTTCTCTGCACCCAGTAGTGCGCCTGGTCTGGCTGGAGGCCGGGATGATCAAATAAAAACCCATCACATATCTTCACCTTAGATGTGGGCCTGGTGGACCACTGTGGGCAATAGCTCACAGTGAGACTAAGGGTCCACACACAAAAAGGGGGAGGCGGGGGAACCAGCTTGTCTGGGGTAACCGCCAAACCCCTCTCCACCCCCCCCCCCCCCATCGAAAAAAAAATTCACCCAACTCAACCGACACACAGGGACCGGGGGGGGGGGGGGTGTGGAAGTTCTGGCCCCTCTGGGAACCGCGAGCGCTTCTAAAAAAAAAAAATAAAAAATTCAAGTTTCTTTAGTGAACATTTCAATTTTTGAATTTTAAAAATGATGCATATGTTTGGATGGGGGGGGGGGGGGGCATAAGAATTTTAGAAAGGCTTAGGTGGGGCATAGCACAAAAAAGGTTGGGAAACACTGGTCTAGCTCTTTGTTCCACAAGTTTTGCATACATTTTCCCTATATGGCTCAGGAGTGATATACCTCTGTATGTTTCGCACTCTCTCATATTGCCTTTCTTTTTCCATATTGGTACTATTATTGCCTGTTGCCAATCATCTGGGACTTTTCTTTCTTCCCATGCTATGTTAAAAAGTCTTGTTAGCCATTTAACTCCTGTTTCCCCACAGGCCTGAATAGCTTCTGTGGTTATTCCATCTGGACCTGGTGATTTGTTTTTAGAACTTTTCTGTATAACTGCTTTGACTTCTGCAGGTATGAAATTTGGTTCTTGCTGTCCCTGGCATTTAGGCACAAAAGTGAGGTTTTCTATGTTATGTGTGGGATCAAGTAGTTCATGAAAGTATTCTGCCTACCTTGCTAGTCTTTGTTGTGGATTAAATATCGGTATACCTCTTTTGCTGTTTATGATGGTGGTTGGGTTGTAAGATGCATCTCTGTTTTTCATTGTGTTGACACGTTTATAAAATTCTCTTGGGCAGTCTTTGCTAAGGGTCGCCATCTGTTCACCGTATATTCTCCAGGATTCATCTCTAGATACTCTAATTGTTCGTTTGGCATTACGTCGTGCTATTCTATAAGTAATATAGTCCTGTTCAGATTTAGTTGGGATCCACTTTTTGAATGCTACCTTCTTTTTGAGTATGCTATCTTTAACTTCGTGTTCCACCAGGCTGTTCTTAATCTTTTGTCCTGCCCTACTTTCTTTGTTCCACATTTATTTTCCAGTGTGTCGAGCATGGCAGCCTTGAACCATGTCCATTCCTTATCTACGCTTGAGTGGTAATCAGGGATGTTCTTATGTAGGTTTTGGATTTCTTGATTGAGTTCGTCTTTAACCGTATTTTCCTGCAGTCTCCTATAATTGATGACATGTGTTGTTACCTTTTTGTTTCTAATTTTCCTGTGTGGTGAAATCTTCTTAATTATGACTGGTTTGTGATCAGTATCAACATCTGTATTTGGGAGTGCTCTTGAATCTAATAGTAGCCTTCTGTCTGATTTCCTAATTAGAATAAAGTCAATTTGAGATGCTTGGTCTAAGTCATTCCATTTATACCAGGTTTTGGTGTGGCTACGACGATGTTGAAAAAAACTATTTGCTATTATTAGTCCATGTTCCGAACATATGTTGAGTAGATGTTGACCATTGCTGTTACAATCAGTCTCTAGTCGTTAAGTCGTTAAGTCGTTGGATCAACATCACGGCACATGGTTTAATCCATAAGTGCTCCGTTTACCTCCTAACTCAAACCTGAGTTTGGAGAAACTCAGCTCAATGCACGAACTCCGTTGCATCGGCGAAGATCCTGAAATGCTTTGGGTAGATTTTTTAACTCGAAATTTTTCCCGGGCAGCGCCGTTAGGCTACTCTTTTTCGATTTCCAACTGCCAAGAGATTTTTTTACGTGCGCAACAATACACACGGGCGTCCGATCTCACTACCCAGAGACAACAATACACACGGGCGTCCGATCTCACTACCCAGAGACAACAATACACACGCGCGTCTGATCTCACTACCCAGAGACAACAATACACACGCGCGTCTGATCTCACTACCCAGAGACAACAATACACACGGGCGTCCGATCTCACTACCCAGAGACAACAATACACACGCGCGTCTGATCTCACTACCCAGAGACAACAATACACACGCGCGTCCGATCTCACTACCCAGAGACAACAATACACACGCGCGTCTGATCTCACTACCCAGAGACAACAATACACACGGGCGTCCGATCTCACTACCCAGAGACAACAATACACACGGGCGTCCGATCTCACTACCCAGAGACAACAATACACACGGGCGTCCGATCTCACTACCCAGAGACAACAATACACACGGGCGTCCGATCTCACTACCCAGAGACAACAATACACACGGGCGTCCGATCTCACTACCCAGAGACAACAATACACACGGACGTCTGATCTCACTACCCAGAGACAACAATACACACGGGCGTCCGATCTCACTACCCAGAGACAACAATACACACGGGCGTCCGATCTCACTACCCAGAGACAACAATACACACGGGCGTCCGATCTCACTACCCAGAGACAACAATACACACGGACGTCTGATCTCACTACCCAGAGACAACAATACACACGGGCGTCCGATCTCACTACCCAGAGACAACAATACACACGGGCGTCCGATCTCACTACCCAGAGACAACAATACACACGGACGTCTGATCTTACTACCCAGAGACAACAATACACACGGACGTCTGATCTTACTACCCAGAGACAACAATACACACGGGCGTCCGATCTCACTACACAGAGACAACAATACACACGGGCGTCCGATCTCACTACCCAGAGACAACAATACACACGGACGTCTGATCTTACTACCCAGAGACAACAATACACACGGGCGTCCGATCTTACTACCCAGAGACAACAATACACACGGACGTCTGATCTTACTACCCAGAGACAACAATACACACGGACGTCTGATCTTACTACCCAGAGACAACAATACACACGGGCGTCCGATCTTACTACCCAGAGACAACAATACACACGGACGTCTGATCTTACTACCCAGAGACAACAATACACACGGACGTCTGATCTTACTACCCAGAGACAACAATACACACGGACGTCTGATCTTACTACCCAGAGACCAGGGGAAATTACTGGAAGTTCAGGTGGATTTTTTAAATAACTCCTGGTCCTCACCGGGGCCTGAACCCGGGACCTCCAGCACTCGAGGCGGACACCATTCCTCGAGACCACTCAGCCCCCTAATCAGTCTCTGTGTCGCTGAATGGCCCCATGCAATCCTCCCACGGTGTTCTTAGTGTGCCTATTCGTCCATTAAAACCACCCATCACAACTAGTTCATCTGTCTCCTTGACATTATTTAACGTGTCTGCAAGTTTATCAAAATATTCGTCTTTGTCTTATGTGAAGCAAATGTTGAGACACATTAAATCACTTGTTGTGTGGGACAATGTTGAGACCGGTTAAACAGGCTGTATGTAGTTCAAGGTCCAACAAGCTGCTGCCGGTGTAGAAGGTCAAGGTTGTATTACAACCACACTTCCCTACCCATGTAGTATCTTAGAGCTAGTCGGAAGACAAAGAGGTTCCTCCAAGAGAAGACAAACTGGTTCCTCTCAGAGAAAATTATCTGATTCCTGTACATAAGACAAACTGGTTTCTCCAACAGAAGGCAAACTGGTTTCTCCAACAAAAGACAAACCGGTTTCTCCAACAAAAGACAAACCGGTTTCTCCAACAGAAGACAAACTGGTTTCTCCAACAGAAGACAAACTGGTTTCTCCAACAGAAGACAAACTGGTTTCTCTAACAGAAGACAAACTGGCTTCTCCAACAGAAGACAAACTGGTTTCTCCAACAGAAGACAAACTGTCTTCTCCAACAGAAGACAAACTGGTTTCTCCAACAGAAAACAAACTGTCTTCTCCAACAGAAGACAAACTGGTTTCTCCAACAGAAGACAAACTGGTTTCTCCAAAAGAAGACAAACTGCTTCTTCGAAAAGAAGACAGAAGGTTCCTATACAGAAGACAAACAGGTTCCTCCAACAAAAGACAATAACGTTCCTCCAACAGAAGACAAACTCGTTCCTCCAACAGAAGATAAACAGGTTCCTCCAACAGAAGACAAACTGGTTCCTCCAACAGAAGAGAAACAGGTTCCTCCAACAGAAGACAAACAGGTTCCTCTAACAGAAGACAATGAGGTTCCTTCAACAGAAGACAAACTGATTCCTACAACAGAAGACAAACAGGTTCCTCCAACAGAAGACAAACATGTTCCTTCAACAGAAGACAAACTGGTTCCTCCAACAGAAGACAAAGAGGTTCCCCCAACAGAAGACGAACAGATTCCTCCAACAGAAGACAAACAGGTTTCCTCCAACACAGTAGTTCTCAACCTTGTTTGGCCCATGCACCCCTTCACCATATGTTCAGAATGTAATCCCCCCACCCCCTTTCGTATGTCCTCCTATAAACCCAAACCCATTTTTACACACTATATAGGTAAAAATGGACGCTAAATTTACTAACATATACTAGAACAAGTCTAGACGTCTGCATAAAACGTGATTTGCGGGTCTACTTACGTTATAAAACGAATTTCAGAAGGGCGAGAAGTACAAAACCGTAAAGTATGAATGGAAAAACAATATCAACTAATCGGTTCTTGTATTAACGCCAACTTGAAATAATCTTAACCCCCCCCCCCTCTCCCGGAAACCATAATATGCCTCCCCTCCGGTTGAGAACCAATATTCCAACAGAAGACCATCAGTTTCCTCTACAAATGACAAAGAGGTTCCTCCAACAGAAGACAAACAGGCTCCTTCAACAGAAGACAAACAGGTTCCTTCAACAGAAGACAAACTGGTTCCTCCAAAAAAAGGCAAACTGCTTCCTCGAAAAGAAGACAGAAGGTTCCTATAAGAAGACAAACAGGTTCCTCCAACAGAAGACAAACAGGTTCCTCTACAGAAGACAATGAGGTTCCTTCAACAGAAGACAAACCGATTCCTACAACAGAAGACAAACAGGTTCCTCCAACAGAAGACAAAGAGGTTCCCCCAATAGAAGACAAAGAGGTTCCTCCAACAGAAGACAAACTGGTTCCTCCAACAGACGACAAACTGTTTCCTCCCACAGAAGACAAACAGGTTCCTCCAACAGAAGACAAAGAGGTTCCTCCAACAGAAGACAAAGAGGTTCCTCCAACAGAAGACAAACTGTTTCCTCCCACAGAAGACAAACAGGTTCCTCCAACAGAAGACAAAGAGGTTCCCCCAACAGATGGCAAAGAGGTTCTTCCAACAGAAGACAAACTGTTTCCTCCAACAGAAGACAAACTGGTTCCTCCAACAGAAGACAAACAGGTTCCTCCAACAGATGACAAAGAGGTTCCTCCTACAGAAGACAAAGAGGTTCCTCCAACAGAAGATAACAGGTTTCCCAAACAGAAGCCAAATTGGTTGTTCCAACAGAAGACACACAGGTTCCCCCAAAAGAAGCCAAATTGGTTGTTCCAACAGAAAACAAACAGATTCCTCCAACAGAAGACAAACAGGTTCCTCCAACAGAAAACAAACAGGTTCCTCCAACAGAAGACAAACATGTTCCTTCAACAGAAGACGAACAGGTTCCTCCAACAGAAGACAAACAGGTTCCTCTACAGAAGACAATGAGGTTCCTTCAACAGAAGACAAACCGATTCCTACAACAGAAGACAAACAGGTTCCTCCAACAGAAGACAAAGAGGTTCCCCCAATAGAAGACAAAGAGGTTCCTCCAACAGAAGACAAACTGGTTCCTCCAACAGACGACAAACTGTTTCCTCCCACAGAAGACAAACAGGTTCCTCCAACAGAAGACAAAGAGGTTCCTCCAACAGAAGACAAACAGGTTCCTCCAACAGAAGACAAAGAGGTTCCCCAATAGAAGACAGAGGTTCCTCCAACAGAAGACAAACTGGTTCCTCCAACAGACGACAAACTGTTTCCTCCCACAGAAGACAAACAGGTTCCTCCAACAGAAGACAAAGAGGTTCCTCCAACAGAAGACAAAGAGGTTCCTCCAACAGAAGACAAACTGTTTCCTCCCACAGAAGACAAACAGGTTCCTCCAACAGAAGACAAAGAGGTTCCCCCAACAGATGGCAAAGAGGTTCTTCCAACAGAAGACAAACTGTTTCCTCCAACAGAAGACAAACTGGTTCCTCCAACAGAAGACAAACAGGTTCCTCCAACAGATGACAAAGAGGTTCCTCCAACAGAAGACAAAGAGGTTCCTCCAACAGAAGATAACAGGTTTCCCCAACAGAAGCCAAATTGGTTGTTCCAACAGAAGACACACAGGTTCCCCCAAAAGAAGCCAAATTGGTTGTTCCAACAGAAGACAAACAGATTCCTCCAACAGAAGACAAACAGGTTCCTCCAACAGAAAACAAACAGGTTCCTCCAACAGAAGACAAACATGTTCCTTCAACAGAAGACAAACAGGTTCCTTCAACAGAAGACAAACAGGTTCCTCCAACATAATACAAACAGGTTATGTATATTATGTGTATATGTGTATTATATGTGTATATAATTATATAATCAAAATTCTATATTCACACGTCCACAACATTACATACACACAATAGAATACACATGTATACATATACACAACACATACATATGAACAAGAACACACATACACATAAATGTAAACATACACATACACAACACATACACATGGTCAAAAACACACATGCACATAGACACAAGCACACATATTCACAACATATACATATGAGCAAGAACACACATACAGATAGACATATGCACAAATACACACGTACAGGTGGACAAAAATGCACATACATACAGACATAAGCACACCTACACACAACACATACAGATGGACAAGAACACATACATAGACATAAGTACACATGTACACAAGTTATACAGATGGACATGCACACACACACACACACACACACACACGCGCGAGCGCGCACATAGACATAAGCACACATATACATGTGTGGTATAGAGTGTGGCTTAGAGTGGTGGTAGAGAAGTGGGTAGATGTCGCCTACCAGCCCAGCGGTCGTAGGTTCGCGTCCTCATTGCGGCGAAATTTTACAATTTTAATGGATTCCCAGGTAGAGTCGGCCAGATGTGTAAAATGGTCCTTTAATTACTTACTGACTTATTTACTTGCTCACTTGTTTACTTACACAGACACACAACGATACACGTAACCACATACAGATTTGCACACATGAATACAAATACACATACACACATGCAAAAGTATACACATAAACACATTCAAAAACATTTAAATATACACGTGGAATAGACGTGTACACATTTACAAACATAAACAAATAAACACACATATACATGAACACATACAACAACATATACATATTGACATGTGCATATGCAACACAATTCACACACACACACACACACACACACACACACACACACACACACACATACACACACGCACACACAAGTGCAGCCACTGTGTCCTCCTGTCCTGGCCACAAACTAGAGACTGGTTCGTCATAATGGACAAGCCAGAGTTTTATCACGGAGACACCAGATAAGATCATGTTCATACTAATAACAAAACATAAACAACAACAACAAACAAACAAACAAACAAACAAACAAACAAACAACAACAACAACAACAACAACAACAACAACAACAACAACAACAACAACAACAACAACAACAACAACAACAACAACAACAACAACAACAACAACAACAACAACAACAACAACAACAACAACAACAACAACTACTACTACTACTACTACTACTACTACTACTACTACTACTACTACTACTACTACTACTACTACTACTACTACTACTACTACTACTTCCACCACCACCACCACCTCCACTACCACTCCCACCACACCACCACCACCACCATCACCACCACCACTACTACCACCAATACTACTACTACTACTACTACTACTACTACTACTACTACTACTACTACTACTACTACTACTACTACTACTACTACTACTACTACTACTACTACTACTACTACTACTACTACTTCTAATTTTACTACTGTTTACTACTTTATTACCTTTACACATAATAATAATAATAATAATAATAATAATAATAATAATAATAATAAAGTGGTTGCAATAACGATAACGACGGCGATATTAATGCGATGTCGATGTTTACACGACGAAAATGATAATGAGAATAGTGACGATGATGATGGTGAATAGGTGGTTGTTGTGCTGTTATTATTAGTGGTTATCATGATGATGATAGCGATGATGATAGCGATGATGATGATGGCCATAACACTGATGATAATGGTGACGATAATGGTGATGAAGGCAAATGGCAGTAAAACCGTCATGGTTGTTTCAGCACGGGTTGAACATATCCTGGCCGGCAGTCGAAGCATAGTTGTTGACCCATTCAATATCCAAGGAGATGTGTTGTATTGCTACACAGACACACCAACTCCCGGAGACCAAAGGGGTCCTCAGGGATCCCGCACCAACCACATAGCACCCCGGAGGGAGGCGTTGGCGTGGCCGCTACAAGTGCAGGAATCCCCTCAGACAGTGCCGAGTACAATCCCTGTTACAGGATCATACCCGGCAGGATTCTGGGGTGGTTAGAAAACCTCCCGAGAACGAAGTAAGCGTGATGTAATCTTGGTGTCCTGTAGGTGGCGCAGTAAGTTTCATGCCATCCAGAAGACTGTACCAACTGCTGGGACACAGCAGGTTATATACCATCCAGATGATGTTTGTCAACCAATCGCTCAACGACGTCATGGTTAAGTCGTGGCCTTACTAAGCTGTGTATTAATAGACATTAAACAATGATAACGAGATAGTTCCGTGCATCGACGTAACTCGTTCTTGCCCAGGCGCTGATTACCGCCGTCTTGCAGAGTTCTTGTTCTATGGTTCAAATTGTTGGGGACATGGGCTGTCTGATTGAGGTTACTGTTCAAAGATAAAGAATAGAAGTGGTCAGTTTAGCAGCTGGACTAGAGTAGGCTAAAGTAAACATGGTCTTGAACAGACAGGCTTACATTTCTGACCAGGACCAAGTGTGATATTGCCATAGACGTAATGGGTTAATGATGCAGCAACCATTTTGTCCAAGGTGATTTCTATTTGCTATTCACGCAAACACACGAGACTAGCCCCCCCCCCTCCCCCCACAATTTCCCGCCCGTGTATACTGTGTACACTGAATGGGCAAAATAAAGTGTTTTGTTCCATTTCTATAGATGTATTGATTTCTATAGTCTTGTATTTATGTTGCTAACTGTCTACATTTCTTCATGCCTATGTGTGGGTTTCTTTGGATGTATTGATTTGTAGAGTCGTTCATTTATTTTACCAGCTGTCTACGTTTAAAACCAAAGAAAGTTAGCTGCATACCCTTTACAGGATGTCGTAGTCAACCCACGCATGCTTTGGCTGTTTGTGATTTCTTGGCAAGTTTATGTTCAGTTGTTTGCCATTATTTTCTGAACGACCAGCACCCATACTATTACATGAAAATCAACGCAAGGCGGTGTGCTGCAAAATCGCCCACTGCTGTGTCTAACGCGGTATGCGGGATTACAATATAAAATGACACAAAGTAGTGCAGCTTTACATAACAGATTTAAGACACATACAGAACGTTGCGGCGATTAGCATTCATCAGCAAACAAACACATTCACAAACGCAACATACAGTCACGGAGAACTCAAGTGACTACATCAGAAGGTGATGACAGGATGAGAAGAACAAAAGCATGGAATAATGGAAGCAGTGAAGAGAAAATGAGAATTGAAAAAAATGTTAATTGAAAAGAATGTTAGTTGAAATAAATGTTTAATTGATAAAATGTTACTAGAGAAAAACGTGCATACTCACCTCACCGTTCGGATCTGGAAGTAACTAAGAAAATCTCGGGTGTTACGGTTCAGTGACCACATAGAAGGAAGGGGGCGGGGTAGGAGGCGCGTAAGATTGAAGGTGGTACTAACCAAAACCCCATTGTGTTATTATAGGGGCGAGTCTTAAGGTCTGGGTGGACTGATATGCGTGAACACGCGTACATACATAGACACACATCAACAGACAAAATGCTAGTGTATGTGGACATGTGCAAAGTATATGCAAGAAGAGAGAGAGAGAGGGAGAGGGAGAGGGAGAGAGAGAGCGAGAGAGAGAGAGAGCGAGCGAGCGAGTGAGAGAGAGAGAGAGAGACAGCGAGAGAGAGAGAGAGCGAGAGAGAGAGCGAGAGAGAGAGCGAGAGAGAGAGAGAGAGAGCGAGAGAGAGGGAGAGAGAGGGAGAGAGAGCGACAGAGAGCGGGAGAGAGCGATCGAGAGCGAGAGAGCGAGAGAGAGAGGGGGAGAGAGAGAGCGAGAGAGAGAGAGCGCGAGCGAGAGACAGAGAGAGAGAGAGAGCGAGAGAGAGAGAGAGCGAGAGAGAGCGAGAGAGAGAGAGAGCGAGAGAGAGAGCGAGAGAGAGAGCGAGCGAGAGATAGAGAGAGCGAGAGAGAGAGAGCGAGCGAGAGAGAGAGCGAGAGAGAGAGAGCGAGCGAGAGAGAGAGAGCGAGAGAGAGAGCGAGAGAGAGAGAGGGAGAGCGAGAGAGAGAGCGAGCGAGAGAGAGAGCGAGAGAGAGAGAGCGAGCGAGAGAGAGCGAGAGAGCGAGCGAGCGAGAGAGAGGGAGAGAGAGAGCGATAGAGAGAGAGGGAGAGCGAGAGAGCGAGAGAGAGAGAGCGAGAGAGCGAGCGAGCGAGAGAGAGCGAGAGAGAGCGAGAGAGAGAGAGCGAGAGAGATAGAGAGAGAGAGAGCGAGCGGGAGAGAGAGAGCGAGCGGGAGAGAGAGAGAGAGGAAAAGTGCCTGTGATATACCACATGAGGTATGCGGAGTACATCGGTCTACACGTACGACGTTCCACTCATACTGTACCCTATGAAATAGTCAGTATGGTTGACTGTTATACAACACACTTCAGGAGCTACTCGCCCAGTGCTCGAGTTGTTGGGGCTGTGTAAGATCCAACCACTGGTAATACACGTGAAGTAGGTAGGCACAGAGAAGCAAGATGTAAGGGGAGACGAACTGCCCATTAACCCTTTCGCCACATGGACGGCAATGTTAACCCACCTAGCAACCCACCCACCTACCAACACACCCATCCACCTACCCACCCACCCACCTACCAACCCACCTACCAACCTACCCACCCACCTGCCAACCTACCCATCCACCTACCCACTTATGCAGACACCCACTTACCTATCCACTTGTGAAGATACCCACCCAACTCGCATACCGGTTTATACACAACAAATTCTGACGTCTGTCTGTATGTCTAATATCTGCCTGCCTGTCTGTCTGTTTGCCCGCCCGGCCGGCCGGCCGTCTGTCCGTCTGTCCGTCTGTCTGTCTGACTGTCTGACTGCCTGTCTGTCTGTCTGTCTGTCTGTCTGTCATATTTTTATGTATTCTCACCTTTCATATTACGAGGTATCATTTTGTATGTCACTTGATTTTATCATGTATACTATAATCGCATGCAAACTACTGTAGAGTGAGTGAGAGAGTTAGTGAGTGTGTGTGAGTAAGGGAGTGTGAGTGCCTGTGACTGTGTGTATGTGTGTGTGTGTGTGAGAGAGAGAGAGAAGAGAGAGAGATAGATAGATAGATAGATAGAGAGAGAGAGAGAGAGAGAGAGAGAGAGAGAGAGAGAGAGAGAGAGAGAGAGAGAGAGAGAGAGAGAGAGAGAGAGATTTGAATTGCATCACTAATTGTTACGTTACAAAATGTATATGTACAATTTTTCTCCATTTTTTGTACAATTTTGCGAGAATGCTGACGACAATCGTCACTGTATGTATGTGTAAATTGTGGGAGTTTGTTCATAATAGTAATACCCATTGTTTATGTTTACAAAATTCATTTGACAATGTTTTCTCCTATGCACTGTTGATGAACGAAAGATGAGTGATTGGAAGGGCCAAATGTAAGACTGGCCTGCGTGCCCAATTTGTTACCCTTTGAAAATAAAGTCAGTTTGTTCGTTCGTTCGTTCTGTCTCTCCGTCTGTTTATGTCTGTCGGTAGGGCGATCTTTCTGAATGTCTGTTTGTCCTTTAGACATGCCCATTAACTTAAATATCTAGCCACCTGCCTACTTAGTTTACCTACTACCTACCTACCTACCTACTACCTACCTATCTTCCAATCTACTTACTTACCTACCTACCTACCTACCTTCTTATCCAGCTACCCATCCACCTGCACACATACCTAATATCTATCTACCTGCCTACTTACATACATGATTACATACCTACCAAACTATTTACACACATATCAATCTATCTACTTACCTACCTACCAAACAACCTGCCTACATACCAACATACCTACCTATCCACCTATCCAAGAAGTATCGGAGTGTCTAGTTGGTCATACCTCGACGTACACATGTTCCTGCAGTAAGGAAAGCATATGGAAATGACAGATCCGAATCCCGGTCAGTAACCATTGCCTTTCAATTTGCATGTTGCCTACTGCGTCGTCTAATCCCTCTTTCTTTCTTCTACTTCTATGAGCGTCAATAAATACCTGTGTGTTTGTTTATTTGCAGGAAATACAATTACAGATGAAGGCCATTTCCCAGTAAACCAACAGAATTAGACGCAGTTCCTTTTCGTCTTTTCGTGACCTCAGTAACTACACAAGTATTCCACAAGTACTCCAAGCCCCTCTAGATCAAACACAGGAATCTGAGCACAGAGCACGAACTCCGTAGTATTAGCTTGGATTTAAAAGCATGCACACCAGGGATACACGTGATGCATATATTTTGTTGATTAAATTGGACCGCAGCCCGCTTGGGGTCCATTTATCGATGTTGAAATGTCGTAGGCTTTTTCGTGGGCAACGTGCGCACAGCTCCGCCCAGTATTTCGCCTGTGTCCGAAAAGATTAGACGCCCTATCTACTATCTGAGGATTTATTTAATACAATCTCACATAGTCCAGACTGTGACAGCAACGCGGCCTACTGGAGTCAGAGGTGGATAATGTAGCTTCTAAGCCAGTCCGCCCCACGCATTAAATATCTACATGCATTTGGAAATAAAATAGAGCAGGTCGAACAGGCCGAGGCCCAGGATAACACAAAACTTAGAGACCCAGCCCACAAAGAATATTTACTGAGAGTGATTCTAGTATATACACGCTGTGGAATTCTTGTCAGTGCTACTGAGTTAGGGGAATGTCTTGCTGTTTTTCTCGTGCCATCTGTGGGATCATGATGATGATGATTATAAAAAAAAAGTCGCTTAAAAGTCGACAGGGTCGACTTCATTTCACCGAGTTTTATCCCATTTGGCTAGGTCTCTTTCCGCAGCACGGAAAGCGTCGCACAAAGCACAAACTCCGTAGCTTTTGGCGACGACCCACAGGAGTCTCCGAAACATTTAACTCGTAAACAGAAGGACGCGGCCCGGAATAGAACCCAGAACCTTCGGAGCACGAGTCAAACGGGATGATGATTATATGCTGACATTGTTAGAGCCCATAAATCATGAAAAACTTGAGAATCACTGACTGTTATTTCGTAACATTCAATTCTATGAATAACCCGGTTAACCGAGTCCCGGCTTAAGCCAGGGAGCAAACTGATTGGTTGACACACGTCGCCTGATCGTTAACGTCTATGCGCGAAATGGGAAGGTCGACGTGCGACAATGGCAGAACTTGTTCGATATGGATGAAAGGCATATCATCTACTGCGGGGACTTCAATGCCAGAGGCAGTCAATGGGGGAATTGCATCACCAATAGACAGGGAGAAGAGTTGGAGGACGCCCTGGCATCTGCTGCCCTAATCTGTCTGAATGATGGGAAGGTCACTAGAATGGCCACTCGACCAGGCGACTCTGACAGCATCATTGACTTGGCTCTGGTGTCGCCCACCATCGCACCAAGGTGCCGGTGGGGCACACTGGGATACCACGATAGTGACCACTACCCTTGTGTCATCCTGATCAAGAAAGACGGGGCCATGAGTCAAAGAAACAAGACCAATGCCTTCCCGTACGACACCACTGGTCAAGACGCCATAAGCAAGATCAGAAGAAGGAAACTAACTTCCTCCCGCAGGAGACAAGAAAGATGGCTGCAGCCACCATGGTGGAATGGAGAGGTCGAGAAGGTGTGGCTGGGAAAGAGGCAGGCTGTCAAAGACTGGCAAAAG
>OY992887.1:5498426-5723426 GCA_963921405.1 Cepaea hortensis | reverse complement strand
GAAGGTCGGTTGTTTTTAATCCTCTCTGGGTATTCGCTGTGCTTTTGTAGATGTCTCTTCTAGCCAAACATTTTGTGTTGTCCACTCATACGTAGCTTTATTTTCCTCGTGCACTCTTCCTCTCAACACCCTCCCCCTCCTCCCTCCCAGCGTTGGGTACCACATTATATGATGTAATGCTAAATAAGCTGTCTGCGTGGCTGAAAGGATTAAAGCGCGCTATCTCTTACATTTCCAGCTAACTGATGGCAAGGTACGGGGTTCTTTCCTACACCGGTCATTTGGACTTAGACGCTGACTTCTTGTTCAGAAAGCAGTGGTAACCTACTGGACGTAGTAGTGCTCAGAAAATCAACGTGTAGTTGATCTTGAGGTCCTGACAATGACAGGCGACCTGTTTCTAATGTCAAATAAGTTGTCCACGAAACCAGAACATCACGATGTGAGTGCCCAGTGTCCTTCAACACCACGTTTATAGACATGGAAGATAACATCAAGAGATGGACAAACAACAGTCTGCCAGAGTGAGTCGCCTACAGGCCTGGTGCACACGGGTTCGATTACGCATAAAGGTGGATGGTTAAGATGGACCTCGACGTCCTGGTCCAGCTGGCCTAAACTGGGCTCCAGGACGTGTTGTAATAAGTGCCGGCGGTTGGTGTTGTACTGACCACATCACTGTCATGTGGTCTTTATGATTAAGGGTTGAGCACCATATACCTGACATACCTTATGTCATGTACAAGGATCCTGCACTGACTTTACTGACATGTTCCATATACATATATAATAGGGCTCAAATCGATCTATACGCCAGTCTGTTGCACTGAAGTGTTGACTTCTCGTTCAGCACGTGCTCAATCTCCCGACGCAGCAGCCTGTCTAGAGCATTTCCCGTGAAGGAGTTAATTCTCCTCGCTCGACCTCGAACACCGTATCGATGTGCTTGACCAGGCTTCACTCCCAATTCACGTAGTCGGGCTGGCGTCCGAGTCTGTTCAGTACACCCCAGCCGAGTCTCTAATGCCTTGCTTTTATCAGCCGTGTCCATGCCTCTTCCCTTTTATAAAGATGCATTATTTGCCAGCTGGTCTGCGAGCTCATGATCTGTTACTCCGAGTGATGTGAAGCCTAATTTCAGAACCTGTCTACCCATTCGGAGCGAAGACAGCCTGGTGCAACTTTCTCTAGCACGTTCATGAAATTTAATACCAGGGGGCTTCAAATGAAAACTTTAATTATGTTTTTTTTTTTTTTTTTTTTGGGGGGGGGGGGGGGGGGAGGGAGGGTGAATATATTCTCAAATGCCGGTCTTATGCAGGTCTCCCTGGCCAAGGGTGTTAACGACATTGTTCGTAATCCCGTGTATCCACGTGGGGAAAACAGCAGTTGCGAGAATCGGCAGCGGTTCGCGTCGCTCTGGTAACTTACGGGGATATGTTAGCTGGTCGTTCAGAAATCAATGGCAAACTACTGAACTTAAAACTTACCTAGTACATCAACAGCAACTGAAAAATGCTGGTGTTGTCTGCAACGTCCTATAAGGGACGTGCAACATTTAAAAAAAAAAAATTATTCTCAAAAAGTAAAGAACAAATGTATCATTTTTCTGTGTGGACACCACTGCGCTCAATGCAAGTACCCCAGGGCCGATAAAGTGCTTGGGTTCCTATAGAAAAAAAAATGCTTTTGGTCGCGTGTGTAACTACTCATGCACCACCTGCTTTACCACTTCATAGGACTGAGAAGTCTGTCACAGATGTCACGCCGGTTTGAAACTTCCTACTCCACTCATACACTTGTTGGACTGACAGGCATGCTTCACAATACTGGACCTTCATTCACTGATGCATTTCTATAGGTTTCACCCCTTCACCGATAACCAAGAAATGGATAACAGAACGCAACTCCTCTTTGGTGAATGTCAAAAGTGGGGTGGCCATCTTTAAACTGTCATATGATGCTCACCGTGATGTCACGTGCTTAACACTCTTGACATTCGTAACAACAATATTGACAGGTTACAAGATAATGGCGTGGTTATTGTAATTTCTATCACACTTTTAATATTTTTATTTGAAGCACCTTCATATGATCATCGCGTGACATCACGAGTGCTCTGGAGGCAGCGGTGATCTCCTCGGGCAGGCCTGATGTGGTTGTCTGGGGGCAGCAGTGATCTCCTCGGGCAGGCCTGATGTGGTTGTCTGGGGGAAGCGGTGATCTCCTCGGGCAGGCCTGATGTGGTTGTCTGGAGGCAGCGGTGATCTCCTCAGCCAGGCCTGATGTGGTTGTCTGGAGGCAGCAGTGGTCTCCTCGGGCATGCCTGATGTGGTTGTCTGGAGGCAGCGGTGATCTCCTCGGGCAGGCCTGATGTGGTTGTCTGGAGGCAGCGGTGATCTCCTCAGGCAGGCCTGATGTGGTTGTCTGGAGGCAGCGGTGATCTCCTCAGGCAGGCTTGATGTGGTTGTCTGGAGGCAGCGGTGATCTCCTCAGGCAGGCCTGATGTGGTTGTCTGGAGGCAGCGGTGATCTCCTCAGGCAGGCCTGATGTGGTTGCCTAGAAAGTGCCGCTAAGCTCTTTGATTGTCTTCCCCGTCGACTGTGCAGTATACTTCCATGCTGACTTTGAACCAGGCTTCACAGACCCATCTCTGCAGATGATTTTTGTTTTTTGCTCTCGCTCTCTTTGAACTCAAGCGTAGTCCATACACACTGCTTTTAGCTGTGCTGGACTGAAGTTTGCGTGTGAATTAGCTTTCCCTATTACCAGTGTCCCTCGGCACCAGGCGAACCCACTCCGACTTCAGAGTTACTTGTAATTTACGTCCACAAGTCAAGGACGATAGGTCAACATTTTACTCCAACTATGCGATATAGGTGATGAACCCCTTACCTCGGCATCAGCACACCAGATGTTTAAGATGGTGTTTTCCTATCCTTTCTGTAGAAGATTCTGTATTCTGTAGAAGATCAGTGTTGTTCTACCAGTTGCCCTATTTCAGTATCAGCTTTTGCAGGCAAGTGATCTGTGTACTATCTCCTCAGTATTTAAGGAAACTATAAAACACGCGCGCAAAAGATAGACAACTGTTGAAATCGGAGGGTAATATAAAGAGATGAACGGGGACAAAAGATGAACTAGGTCAAAACATGAACTGGGTCAAGAAATGAACTGACTCAAAACAAGAACTGTGTCAAGAGATGGACTGGGTCAAGCCATGAACTTGGTCAAGAGATGGTCTGTTTAAAGAGATGGTCTGGAGAAACAGGATAGGAAAGTTTAAATGAGGTAATAGAATGAAGAGATGTACTGGAAAGACGATAAAGTCTTAGTGGGAGATAACAGCTAGCGATAGATCGAAGGGAGACAACAGTTTAAATTAGAGAATAACATCAAGAGATGGACTGGGACGTATACAACGGTTTAAACTAGAGAATAGAGATCAGTTGAGCCCGACCTTCATTGTGATGGCGCCAGCTATTCTGATCTGATTATATTATGCTGTCCAAAGCAATAACAACTGAACAACAAGAAAGACACACATCCCACATGCATTTTGTATTGTGTGCTGTCCGACAAGAGCAAGATACATGTCAGTAACCAAGTATATATGTAGGTAGGCATGTTAAGTGGGCTGGTGGGTAATTATTTAGGTTAGTAGGCGTGTCTATAGGGCAAACAGCCATACAGAAAGACCGACAGACAGACGTCAGGATATTCCGTTTACAAATAGGCAGAAATGTAGGTGGGTGGGCGCCACGTACAAACGAACGAACGAACGAACGAAATTTACTTTCAAAGTGTCACAAATTGGGCACGTAAGCCAGTCTTTTATTCGGCCCTTCCAACCCCTCATCTTTCGTACATCAACTACTTATTGTTCGTGTTACATTCACATTATGATATTAGACAGGAAGGCAGACAGAAACGCACACAAAGTCAAAGACACTCATACATGCATAAATACAAACATACACATCTACATTCTTACATACCTAATTCATTTACGCAAACACCCATAGCTATATACCCATTCAGTACCACACACACATTTACAATCGCAAACACACTAAAACATTAACTCAAAGAAACGTAATCACCCTTCCTCCTTCACATCCACCCCACCCCTCTCAAGCCCTTCTCTCTCTGCTTTCTCTCTCTCTCTCTCTCTCTCTCTCTCTCTCTCTCTCTCTCTCTCTCTCTGGCGCGCGCGCGCGCGCGTACGAGTAAACGCTCCTTATGCCTGTTTTCAATGTACTTTGTAAAATGGGACGTTTGTTGCAATGTTAAATGTATGATGCATTCAGTGATACTGTTAAACTGGTTTCAATCACAACATTGTCCGCGTTTCGTTATGCTAACGACAAATGTGTCCACAATCACATGTTCCTTTGTTGTTATTTCAAGTATTGTGTAAGTAACTGTAAGATGCCACACATGTAACATTCACATCACATCACATTGGCACCTTGCCGTCTTGACAGACGATAGTTTGTGCTTCAAAAAGGCATAATAACTTTTACCTATGGCGGTGGCGAATGTGACTGATAAGGCCAATTCGCGCTGTAGATGTTCGTTCACAGTGGGTGCATGTGAACACATGGTCATTTCCACCATCATGCACCATCTTACGTCTCACACGCTCGGTGTGTGACTTATCTGCAATAATTTTCTCCTTTGTCTTTATTCAATTTCTGATGTTTGCCCTCCATGCAACACGTTCAGCGGCGACTTGCTCCCAATGTGCATTATCAATGCCTGTATCAATCATGTCCCGCTTACACACATCTTTGTATCGTAGTAGAGGCCACCCTGAGATCTCTTACCCATCTGTAATTCACCAAAAAAGATGTCCTTTGGTATTCTACCATCATCCATCCTCCTAACGTGTCCTATCCATCTAAGTCTACGAAGACTGAGCATGGAATAAACCGTCACATAACCTGATCTTTCCAATACTTCAGTATTTGTGATTTTGTCTTGCCACTTAATACCAAGTATTCTTCGCAGTCACCGCATATGAAAGCTGTTTAAACGTTTCCCCTTGGTGTGAGCAAGTTGACCAGGCTTCACTGCCATAAAGAAGAGTATTAAGGACACAGGCTTGATAGACAAGGACTATTGTTTTGGCAGTAAGCTTCCTGTTCTCCCAGACTCGTTTTGCTAACATTTTCATTGTTGTTGCTGCCCTACCAATCATGATATTGATTTCCTGATCTAGGGATAAGTTGCTATTTACCTCTGATCCTAGATATGTAAAATGGGATACTATCTCTAGTTCGGCGTCATCAAAAAAAGATTGATGGTACTCCATGTGCACCTTGCGACATAATCTGTCTTCTTTTTGCAAATTGTTAAACCAAATTCAGAACAAGCATTGAAAAATGCAAATAGTAGACATTGTAATTCTTCCCCAGAGTGGGTCGTAACTTAAGCATCATCTGCAAAAAGCAACTCTCTTATCAGTATCCTCCTAATTTTGGTCTTGGCCTTCAATCTCTGAGCATTATAGAGGCCACCATCTGAGCGTGAGTGAATGTATATACCACCATCCTGATTACGAAAGGCATATTTCAGTAGAAGTGAAAAGTATATTCCAAAGAGGGTGGGAGCTAGTACACAATCTTGCTTAACTCCACTCTTGATTTCAAACTCTTCTGAAGTTGCACCATCAAACATGATGTAACATTATCACGTGTGTGTATGGATGTATTTTTTCCCCCGCAAATGTAAAAGAAAACAAACAATTAACCTTGAATTCACACTGTTTTGCATGGAATAAAAGTGTAAAGAAAAACGCGTATAGAATATTTGGTAGCAGCTCAATAGTCAAGAATACATAATACCAAACATAATATACTTAATGGCAGTTCTTCTTCTTCTTCTTCTTCTTCTTCTTCTTCTTCTTCTTCTTCTTCTTCTTCTTCTTCTTCTGCGTTCATCCGGATTTTTTTTTCTTTTTTCGGATGTGACTGCGTTGTGCCTGTTTACAGCAGAGCTGCGCTCTTGCGCCGTTAGGCCGACACATCCGACTTCTGCGGGCATTTGTTGACCGGGTTAACCTCCCCTGGGCAATGACAGTTCTAGACTCTCTCTCTCTCTCTCTCCACCCCGCCCCCCCCCCAAAAAAAAATCAAAAAAAAAATCACAATCATAAACAAAGTGATCAGACATTTCATTGTCATCAACACAGTACACGGTATAAAACATAAAGCACTCCAGATTTTTCAGAAAAGTTCCGCGTTTGAGGCAGGAAAGGTTCCAGATCTGAGGCAGTAAAAGTTCCAGATCTTAGACAGTAAAAGTTCCAGATCTGAGATATTAAAAGTTCCAGCTCCTATGCGGTAAAAGTTCTAGATCTTAGACAGTACAAGTTCCAGATATTTGACAGTAAAAGTTCCAGATCTGAGGCAGTAAAGATTCCAGATCTTAGACAGTAAATGTTCCAGATCCTAGACAGTTTAAATGTCCAGATTTCACCTACCAGTTCATTCTGCAGTGCTCGTGCGTATCTTGTAAGTTAGTAGAGGCCATGCCGAACTCCGTGGCGAAGGTGTTACGGACGCTGTTCGTAGTCCCGCATACCCGCGTTCGAAACACAGCTGCATGCGATTTGGTAGCAGACAGTGTTGCGCTGGGATTTTACGAAATGGTATGGGTGCCAGTGGTTCAGGAAGCAACGGAAATATTTTTTTTTTTCATATCTATTTCTTTTTACAGGTCATCGCTGTCCACGCAAGCATTTTACTGCTGTTGTTGATGTCTTGGCAAGTTTACGGCTCCCATACAAACTCGTTAAAACCCAGCTCAACGCGGTCTGCTAACAAATCGGTCGTAGCTGTGACTCGAACGCGGGTAAGCGGGCTTACGAATCGCGTCAGCAAGACCTTCGCCACGGAGACGGCATGGCAAATTACTGAAAGTAAAACTTGCCAAAAGACATTAGCAGCAGTGAAAAAATAAAATATGCTGGTATTGACTGCAAACGTCCATAAAATGACATGCATCTAACTTTAAGTAGAGGCCATATAAGATTTGGAATCAGTAGGAATTGGAGACACCGTGAGTTTTCTCCATCAATCTGCTTTTCTCAATGACACGCATACCGTTCTCCGCTGTCTGGCACATGTTCTGTCCTGCGTTCTTGTCCGACAACGAGGAACGGGCACACACAGGTAAAACAGGCACTGCCAGGTCGACTTCCTGTCCTTACACCTGGCTTGTGTTGACAAGCTAAAAATAGCGCACAGGAAGACACTCGGTGTTAATATGGCGAGAGCATCGGAACGGGTGTCGTTCTGGACCATATGTGGGACAGTTCTTATCGCCGTGTCCATCGTCTTTATCATATTTGCTGAAGTGTTCCCTTATTGGCAGCAAGCAGCCAAGGTCAGGGAAACAGGGATCCCCAGTGTGGGTCTGTGGCAGGTGTGTTTCAGAGATGACGGCTACCCCGCACCCCCCTGGGCCAACGATGGCCTGGGCAAGCGTTACTACGGGTGCAACTACGTGTTCGACAGGGACCTCAGGATGATACGGGACTGGATCTATCCAGGTTTGTGCCGGCTTTCTACCTTGTTTTATCTTTAATGATATTGTAGTTACATGTAACAGTTGCTGACAATACAAATGTGGAACTGTGAAACTTCAACGTGTATTGAATTGAATGAATTTTGAATGGTTACTTCCTTGTTAGGGGACGCAACTCTATTATAGTTTATAGTCTATACCACCATTCCCTGAACTCACAAACACTCATTCTGTAGATACTTCTCTCAACTTCTGACATTTTATTGCAGTCAAGGATCCCTTGTCACACCCTGATGCATGTAGAATATATGGTGTTTCGTCTTCATATAGTCCATGCAGTGTGACGTTGGTTATCATGTCTGACCATAGCCCTCTGTATATCAGATGAATAATTTTTTTAAAATTTTCTTTTCTACAATGATCTGACAAGCCTCCATGTACTTCATGCCATGATGTCATGTAATGTCAAGTGGTAGATACTTTGGTAAAATTGTTAGAATTGTTTGATATTTATAAAACCTGCACAGCTGAATAGCTGGAAAATTATTTCTTAAGGCACTTTAGTCAAGTCTCTGTTAAACCCTATGTGCCTGCGTGCCATGATGTCAAACTGTCCAGCATCTTCTCTCTTGGTCTTCCCATGCCACTCTTTCCCTCCAACCTTCCCATTGTGATGACACTTCCACTTCCAGCTTTCCTCTTCTCATAATGAGCCCAAAGAATGTGGACTGACTTCCTCTGATGCCAATAACCAGGATATCTATATCAAAGTGACTATTCATACTCCAACTATGAATAAATAGTCTCTTTATTTATACTTCTACTATGTATAAAGACTCCCTTTATTCATAGTTGAACTGTCCTGGCTGGTCACGTGATTTGCGAAGTCACGTGACTTAACGTACATGACATCGGGACATATTATATATTTTCGTTGAATCAAAATTCGTGTCCTTACTAGCATAGTGGTAAGTGTCTCTGCCTTTTACGCGAGAGCTCGAAGTTCGATTCCATACCGCACAAATTTTTTTTAAAAAAATTGTTCAGCAATTAATTGGGTGAAAGCGACTTTTTAACAAAAAATTATTAGGAACTAAAATATAGAACTGAGAAACTCGAAGCTTGTTAATAAAGTGTGCTCTTATTTGATCTGGGAGTGATCAAGTGAGGCCTCAGCAAGAGCAGTGCCCTGTGTGTTCTCTCCCGACCTGTCCCACTCTTTGGAGCGTGCACTGAAGTCACCACATATCAAATACCTGGTAAATGAAGAACAAATAAGTTGGTATCAACCAATATAAAGTATACCTTTATTCATACTTCAACTATGTATAAAGTATCCCTTTATTCATACTTCAACCATGTATAAAGTCTCCCTATCTATATTGTCATTAAACTTTTTATCCGTCCATGGTATTCTCATCAACATCTCGGCAGCTTCCAGTTAATTCCTCACTAATGTTTGGATTCTCTTGATTCGCTTCTGTACATCAGGAGTGACTTGATATAGTTCTCTAGGACTGTCTTTCTCAGTGGTTAACAAAGCCTGACCTTTGATTGGCAGCTTCTGCCCTCCTCCACTTGTTCAAGTTGTCTCCTGGCACAGACTTCAAGATAATTGTTTCATATAATTATGTCATATACATCTCCTATATAGTTGTGGAAGCCAAGGGAAAACCACTGTATCAATTTATGAATAAGGTTATGGGCACTCAGATAAATTAACAGTGGACTGAAATGTCCATATATTTTCATACTCATCTTTGGAGTGAATAAGCAAATATTACAAGACCAATCAATATAATATCTATTAGAAATTACTGTTACAGTCCTCTGGAAAATGTCATTCTAATAAGTCTGCTGGAAAATGTCATTCTAATTACAGTCTGCTGGAAAATGTCATTCTAATTACAGTCCGGTGGAAAATGTAATTCTAATTACAGTCCGGTGGAAAATGTCATTTTAATTATAGTCTGCTGGAAAATGTCATTCTAATTACAGTCCGCTAGAAAATGACATTTTAATTACAGTCCACTGGAAAATGTCATTCTAATTACAGACTGCTGGAAAATGTTATTCTAATTACAGTCCGCTGGAAAATGTCATTCTAATTACAGTCTGCTGGAAAATGTCAGTTTAATTACAGTCCCCTGGAAAATGTCATTTTAATTACAGTCCACTGGAAAATGTCATTTTAATTACAGTCTGACTGAAAATGTCATTCTGATTACAGTCCGCTGGAAAATATCATTCTAATTACAGTATGCTGTTAAATGTTATTTTAATTAAAGTCCCCTGGAAAATGTCATTTTAATTACAGTCCACTGGAAAATGTCATTTTAATTACAGTCTGACGGAAAATGTCATTCTAATTACAGTCCGCTGGAAAATATTCTAATTACAGTCTGCTGTTAAATGTCATTTTAATTACAGTCTGCTGGAAAATGTCATGTTATTTAAAGTCCGTGGAAATTCCCCACTGGTTGAGAACCACCGATTTAGAGGTTTAAGGGCAAGAAGATTACTTCATTGGCCAGGGCTTTATCACATGTGGCACGGTCTCTTCTACAGCTGGCCTGCCAAAAGCCTCTCACAAATCATGAACTCTGTAGCTCCAGCGACGACCCCCAGGATTCTCCCAGAAGACTGCCCTTGTGAACCGAATGACAGTCTGGAATGGAACCCTCAAACTTTGGAGCATGAGGCAGGGGATTTAACTACTTCACCGTGGAGACTCCGCCCCACTTGATATTGTGCATCTTGCCAGTTAATGTATTTGTCCTATCTATTGCTTGTGCCTTCGTTATTCAAATTGCCAGGTAAGAAATCATGCAATCTATTGTTTGTGCCTTTGTTATTCAAATATTAGTGTTTAGTTTGAACTTTGCTTATTTTGTTTTAATGAGGACTCTTTTGTGTATTTCCCTTTCCCTGTTGACTATCTGCGTTGTTCACAAACAGCTTGGTTCATTACTGTGGTTCTGTTTGTGACCTTGGGACTAGTACTGCAGCCAATTGCCATCATCATCAACATCCTCTACTACGTGCGTGTTGTCAGCGCACACTGGGAGCATATTCTTCTCTTGGTTTCTTCCATCCTGAACATAATCACAGGCAAGTGTTGTTGATGTGTTGTGTGATATTGTAAGTTTAGTTGATGTAATGTTTGATAGTATGAGTGTTGTTGCTGTAATACATGTTATTGTAAGTTTTGTTGATTTAATATGTGATATTGTATGCATTTTTGATGTATTATGTGATATTTTAAGTGTTATTGATTTATTATATTGATAACGTAAGTGTTGTTGATGTATTCTATGATGTGTAAGTTTCTTTGATGTGTTATGTGATATTGAAAGTGTTGTTGGTGTATTACATGGTGTATTTTTAATGACCATAGAGTTATTTAAAATATTGCCGTTACAAGTTTTGTATTTACCTTTTATGTTGCATGAACTCCAGTGGGTGAATATAAAACTTAGAACTGCAATATTTTCAAAAACCCCAGTCATTAAAAATACACCCTGTATGTGATATTGAAAGAGTTGTTGATGTATTATGTTAACGTAAGTTTTCTTGATGTATTATGTGATATTGAAAGAGATGTTGATGTATTATGTGATATTGAAAGAGATGTTGATGTATTATGTGATATTGAAAGTGTTGTTGGTGTATTATGTGATATTGAAATTGTTGTTGATGTATTATGTGCTATTGAAAGTGTTGTTGATGAATGTGCTATTGAAAGTGTTGTTGGTGTATTATGTGATATTGAAAGAGTTGTTCATGTATTATATGATGTGTAAGTGTTGTTGATGTAATTTAAAAAAAATAGAAAAACGTGTGATAATGTAGGTTGGTTGATGTAATATGTATATTGTAAGTTGTATTGATGTAATATATTGTATATTAAGTGTTGTTGATGTAATATATGATATTGTAAGTTGTGTTTATGTGATATTGTCAGTTGTGTTGATGTAATATGATTTATTGTAAGTTGTTTTGATGTAATATGTGATATTGCGAGTTTTATTGATGTAGTTTGTGATATTGTAAATGTTGTTGTAATATGTGATATAGTAAGTTGTGCTCATGTAATGTGTGATATTGTAAGTTTTATTGTGATATTGTCAGTTGTGTTGATGTAATATGATTTATTGTAAGTTTTGTTGATGTAATTTGTGATATTGTTGCCCAGCCAAGTTGATTAACTACTGATCAATAAATGATTTAGAAATGCATTAATAAATGAGAAGTCAGTGCCTGGCAGTGACAGCAACAATGATCATGTCCCACTGTGAAGACACATGAAAGTAAGATCATAGAGAGGAAACAAAAAGAGGTTGAAAGCGTAAGACTTAGTAGAGATATTTTAAAGGCAGTTAAAGAAATTCAATAAAGGTACACAGTTATTATGACAAACATACAATGCAATAACAAAATACAATATGTTAATAAACAATTGGAAATGAGAAGGAACTCCATTAATAAAAAAATGCAAAGTGTTATTACCGGAGATAAAGACAAGAAAACTAAGAATAAATGGATTACTGAAGAAATCTGAAAGTTGATGGACAAAAGTGAATGCAATACAAATAACAAAGAAGATAATCATCATCTTGTGCCATGCTGATAAGCATGGGCGGTCATGTTTCAGAATCTCACACAATCACTAGAGTCATGGATCAGGTTTGTGTTCTTATCTCGACCATACCATGTGACCAAACTATCCAGGTATTTACTTCCCTATCACCAAGTTCTCCAGTTCATTTTCTCTCATAAAGTGCCCAAAAAATGTTGACTGTCTACATCCAATTTCTCTAATCAATTCACCATTTTCATTTGCTTCTTGTAAGACTTGCTCATTGATTTTTCTGTGCGTCCATGGTATTCTTTGGATTATCCTTAGAAACCACATTTCCATTGCCATTAGATGTTTTCCAGCTCATTGTCCATGTTTCACATCCACACAAAAGCCCAGATTCTATGTAGCACCACAACACTCTTTTTCTTGTTGCAAATGACATAATTTTATTGGTCAGTGTGTTTTCCATCTTGCATAATTCTACCAATGCCATAGCGATTCTTGTTCTAATTCTTAAATGCTTTTAGGATCCTCGCCGATGCAACGGAGTTCGTGCATTGAGCTGAGTTTCTCCAAACTCAGGTTTGAGTTAGGAGGAAAACGGAGCACTTATGGGTTAAACCGTGTGCCGTGATGTTGATCCAATGACTAAAACTTGTTCTAATCTCTTCAATTCACCCCCCCCCCCCCCCCCAACCCCTCAGATGTTATGACTATTTCGTTGTACTATTAGTTGTACTGATTCACTTGTTTAACAATATGACAATTTATTTTTATATTACATTGTGGTATTTCTTTCTAGTTTAAGACAACCATAATCTGTGTTTTCTTACATTTTAATTCTAACCCTAGTTGCTCACTGCGTCCAATAACTGTATCTACTAAATGTTGCAGATCCTGTCGACTATCTGCTATCAATAATAGTGTATCATCTGCATATCTAATGTTATTAACGTTATGTTCCACTCTGGTGGTTCCTCTCATATCTTCTACATTTCTAACAAAATTTTCAATGTATAGAGAAAAAAGTTCTGGAGACATTACACATCCCTTTCGCACACCACTGTTAATAGGCTGAAATTGACCTACTTCCTTATCAATCTTTCTGGCAGCTTGTTGTTTCCAATATATGTTTTTTACAAGACTAAGGTCTTTCCCATCAATTTGTAGATCTGCAAGCATCTTCATCATGTTGACATATCTGACTTTAAAAAAAGATTAATTGAATATAAGAAGACATTAAGATAAATAAAGAAAGTAAAGATAAATTCATAAAGGCAAAATAGAATTGATTAAACAAGTATTGCAATAAAATCTGAATTAAATTCTAATAAAGATGCCAAAAATATACAGGAAGAAAAACCCGAGTAAACACAGGACGATTGAAATAACAAACAATTATAGGTAAACATTTTCTTCTCTTTCTTTCATTCACTTGAAATTTATCGTCAGTATCTGCAACGTTGTCTCATGTATAATCTTCACTGTCTTGTTTAGCTCGCTGAGGGTTCATCAAGTTTATCTTCCACCGTTGTTTCTCTAGGCCAGAAGGTTTGCCTAGATGTGTCGTATTTTGGGCAATCTTTGAGTATGTGATCTGCTGTCTGCGGCACCAATCCACTTGTGCACGTGGCTGATTTGCCATTCTAAAATGTTTTTATACAAGTCGAGCGGCTGGCTGAGTGGCTAAGAATGCCGAATTCTCCTTTGGGAGACCAGGGTTCGAATCCTCAGTAAGGTGTGGATTTTTTTATGTCTGGGTAAAAAGAAAACTCTAACCTGTACAGTTCGTGGCAACTGCACTAGCCAGGTGGCCTTAATTCCTCAGGCTCAAGACACCGCAAGGTACTATTGGCAGTAGATGAAACATTTTTTGACAGTGTAATAAATTGTCTCCTGTTTTGAAGTTTAGAAGAATGATTGTTTTCTAGTTTGTCCATATCAAGGTAATCGTCTTGTGCTGGTGGTATTAAATATTATGGACAGCCATAATGAGGATATACATACACAACATATATCTCCACAAGCCTTCACACTCACAACACTGTGCTCTCCCCTCACACTCACACACACCTATCCACATCCATATTTCAATACACCCACATCCCTACCCACACCCATACATAGTTTAGTTTAGTCAACAGATTAACATCACAGCACATGGGTGTAACCCATAAGTGCTCCGTTCTACTCCTAACTCAAGCCTGAATCCTGAGAAACCCAGCTCAGTGCATGAACTCCGTAGCACCGATGAGGATCCTGAAATAATTTGGGTACATTTTAAACTACAATTTTTGCCTAGGCAGTGCAGTTAGGCTACTCTTTTTCGATTTCCAACTGCCAAGAGATTTTTTACGTGCGCAACAATACACACGGGCATCCAATCTCACTACCCAGAGACCAGGGGGGATTTTGTTACTAGAAGTCCACGTGAAAAAATCCTGGCCCTCACCGGAGCTTGAACCAGGGACCTCCAGCACTCGAGGCAGACACCATACTCTGAGACCACTCAGCCCCCTCCTCTTTGCACACACATACATAAAGATTTCACATAATATTACTTTATGCTTTATATTTTGTATCGCCAGGTTTCCTGACAGCGATAGCCATATTTGTCTTTGGTGTAATGGCAGCAACAGACAAGTTCTGGATACCTCAGCCTGAATCAAACCACCTTTCATATTCTTATGCTGTCTGTGCATTCGTGCCAGTATTATGTTTCTTTGGTTCTGCGTTCCATGCTGTTGATTTCATACGTCTCCTGTTTTACAGACATCGAGATGCCAGGGCAGACGTTTACACCAGACGCGAACCTAGCTACTAGTTGACTTCCTGGCATGTTTGAGCTGGATGGCATAGTGGGTGAATGAGTGCATGAATGAGTGGATGGATGAGTAGGTAGATTGGTGAGTAAGTGGAGGAATAAGTGGAAGAGTGGGTAGATTGGTGAGTAAATGGATTAGTAAGTGGAAGTGTGGGTAGATTGGTGAGTAAGTAGAAGAGTGGGTAGATTGGTGAGTAAGTGGAAGGGTGGCTGGTTGAGTTTGTGAAGTCCTTAAATTCCCGAGTGTGTGAAGGTGTGAATTGATAAACAAAGGGATGAGTAGCTTTCTAAAAATGGAGATAATTGCTGAGTGTATGCAGGTGTCAACTGATTAGCTTTGGAATGTTTAACTTTCTAAAACTGGAGAGAATTGCTGAGTGTATGCAGGTGTCAACTGATTAGCTTTGGAATGTTTAACTTTCTAAAACTGGAGAGAATTGCTGAGTGTATGCAGGTGTCAACTGATTAGCTTTGGAATGTTTAACTTTCTAAAACTGGAGAGAATTGCTGAGTGTATGCAGGTGTCAACTGATTAGCTTAGGGATGTTTAACTTTCTAAAACTGGAGAGAATTGCTGAGTGTATGCAGGTGTCAACTGATTAGCTTTGGAATGTTTAACTTTCTAAAACTGGAGAGAATTGCTGAGTGTATGCAGGTGTCAACTGATTAGCTTTGGAATGTTTAACTTTCTAAAACTGGAGAGAATTGCTGAGTGTATGCAGGTGTCAACTGATTAGCTTAGGGATGTTTAACTTTCTAAAACTGGAGAGAATTGCTGAGTGTATGCAGGTGTCAACTGATTAGCTTTGGAATGTTTAACTTTCTAAAACTGGAGAGAATTGCTGAGTGTATGCAGGTGTCAACTGATTAGCTTTGGAATGTTTAACTTTCTAAAACTGGAGAGAATTGCTGAGTGTATGCAGGTGTCAACTGATTAGCTTTGGAATGTTTAACTTTCTAAAACTGGAGAGAATTGCTGAGTGTATGCAGGTGTCAACTGATTAGCTTAGGGATGGTTAACTTTCTAAAACTGGAGAGAATTGCTGAGTGTATGCAGGTGTCAACTGATTAGCTTAGGGATGTTTAACTTTCTAAAACTGGAGAGAATTGCTGAGTGTATGCAGGTGTCAACTGATTAGCTTTGGAATGTTTAACTTTCTAAAACTGGAGAGAATTGCTGAGTGTATGCAGGTGTCAACTGATTAGCTTTGGAATGTTTAACTTTCTAAAACTGGAGAGAATTGCTGAGTGTATGCAGGTATCAACTGATTAGCTTTGGAATGTTTAACTTTCTAAAACTGGAGAGAATTGCTGAGTGTATGCAGGTGTCAACTGATTAGCTTTGGAATGTTTAACTTTCTAAAACTGGAGAGAATTGCTGAGTGTATGCAGGTGTCAACTGATTAGCTTTGGAATGTTTAACTTTCTAAAACTGGAGAGAATTGCTGAGTGTATGCAGGTGTCAACTGATTAGCTTTGGAATGTTTAACTTTCTAAAACTGGAGAGAATTGCTGAGTGTATGCAGGTGTCAACTGATTAGCTTTGGAATGTTTAACTTTCTAAAACTGGAGAGAATTGCTGAGTGTATGCAGGTGTCAACTGATTAGCTTTGGAATGTTTAACTTTCTAAAACTGGAGAGAATTGCTGAGTGTATGCAGGTGTCAACTGATTAGCTTTGGAATGTTTAACTTTCTAAAACTGGAGAGAATTGCTGAGTGTATGCAGGTGTCAACTGATTAGCTTTGGAATGTTTAACTTTCTAAAACTGGAGAGAATTGCTGAGTGTATGCAGGTGTCAACTGATTAGCTTAGGAATGTTTAACTTTCTAAAACTGGAGAGAATTGCTGAGTGTATGCAGGTGTCAACTGATTAGCTTTGGAATGTTTAACTTTCTAAAACTGGAGAGAATTGCTGAGTGTATGCAGGTGTCAACTGATTAGCTCAGGCTTGCGTAATTTTCAAAGACCGAGAATAATTGTTAAGTCGGCATCTCCTTTCGTTACCTCATATGTGAAGTAAGTTGTAAGAGTGTTATGAAAGCTCACACATTTTAAATGTCAGTTTATTGATGTAAGCAAGTTATGCAAGGACATACATTTCAAAAGTCAGTTTATTCATGTGAGCAAGTGACGCAAGCAAGAACATACATTTCAAATGTCAGTTTATTGATGTGAGCAAGTTATGCAAGCAAGAACATACATTTCAAATGTCAGTTTATTGATGTGAGCAAGTTATGCAAGCAAGAACATACATTTCAAATGTCAGTTTATTGATGTGAGCAAGTTATGCAAGCAAGAACATACATTTCAAAAGTCAGTTTATTGATGTGAGCAAGTTATGCAAGCAAGAACATACATTTCAAATGTCAGTTTATTGATGCCCGGGAAGGTTAACCCAGTCAACAAATGCCCGCAGAAGTCGGATGTGTAGGCCTAACGGTGCAAGAACGCAGCTCTGCTGTAAACAGGCACAACACAATCATGTACTGTAAGACTCTCCAGATGAATGCAGCAGAAGAAGAAGTTTATTGATGTGAGCAAGTTACACAAGAACATACATGTCAAATGTCAGTTTATTGATGTGACAAAAATTGTGCAAGAACATACATTTCAAATGTCAGTTTATTGATGTGAAAAAACTGTGCAAGAACATACATCCCAAATGTCTATTTATTTATGTGAGTAAGTTATGCAAGAACATGCATTCCAAATGTCAGTTTATTGCTGCGAGAAAACTGCAAGAATATACATTCCAAATGTCAGTTTATTGATGTGAAAAAAACTGCAAGTGTACACATCCCACATATACTTGAATGAGACTGCTCATTTGTGTTTTTGTTATTTAAAAAATATTCTGTATACAAAGATCACATGATTTTAAAGACTATATTCAAATCCTCACAAAATGACTGTATATTGCTTTTTTGAGATACCAAGATACTTGTTATCAATTTATAGTTATATATATACACACACACACACACACACACCCACACCCACCCACCCACCCACCCACCCACACACACACACACACACACACACACTAGTGACGGTCAGAAAGTAATGCACCATAATTATTTTTTCAGAAACTTCAAAATGAATGCAATTTTCAAGTAGTATACATTAACATTTCCTCTAAACATACTATTATTTTTTTACATAATTCCAATCAACATGTACAGCCTTATGCCAGCAGGAGACAAATGCATGCATGCCTCCACTGTGCCAGGTGTTGTCCTGCTCAAGTAGCCATTTCTCCACGGCATGAATCACCCCCGCTTCATCATCAAACCTGGCCCCACGGAGTGTAATTCTGTACTGGTGTAAAAATTATGAAATTATGATACAGCCAGATTGAAGCTACAAGGTGTATAAATGATGGAGTACAACCCTGCCCAACTTGGCAATTGTTTCCTGTGTTTTCGGACTTACATGAGGCCATGCATTGTCGTGTTGGAGCAACAGTTCTGCTGGATTCTTGTAAGAGCAAACTCTGCAGAATCGCTTGTTAAGTTTTGTTAGTGTTTTCATGCAAGCTTCAGATGGCATCACTTCCTCAGGATTGTCTTCTCTCTTGGCATCAGTTCCTCAAGATTGTCTCCCCTCTTGGCATCATTTCCTCAAGATTGTCTCTCCTCTTGGCATCATTTCCTCAAGATTGTCTCCCCTCTTGGCATCATTTCCTCAAGATTGTCTCCCCTCTTGGCATCATTTCCTCAAGATTGAGTCTCCTCTTGGCATCATTTCCTCAAGATTGTCTCCCCTCTTGGCATCATTTCCTCAAGATTGTCTCCCCTCTTGGCATCATTTCCTCAAGATTGAGTCTCCTCTTGGCATCATTTCCACAAGATTGTCTCCCCTCTTGGCATCAGTTCCTCAAGATTGTCTCCCCTCTTGGCATCATTTCCTCAAGATTGTCTCCCCTCTTGGCATAATTTCCTCAAGATTGTCTCCCCTCTTGGCATCAGTTCCTCAAGATTGTCTCCCCTCTTGGCATCATTTCCTCAAGATTGTCTCCCCTCTTGGCATCATTTCCTCAAGATTGTCTCCCCTCTTGGCATCAGTTCCTCAAGATTGTCTCCCCTCTTGGCATCATTTCCTCAAGATTGTCTCCCCTCTTGGCATCACTTCCTCAAGATTGTCTCCCCTCTTGGCATCATTTCCTCAAGATTGTCTCCCCTCTTGGCATCACTTCCTCAAGATTGTCTCCCCTCTTGGCATCATTTCCTCAAGATTGTCTCCCCTCTTGGCATCATTTCCTCAAGATTGTCTCCCCTCTTGGCATCATTTCCTCAAGATTGTCTCCCCTCTTGGCATCATTTCCTCAAGATTGTCTCCCCTCTTGGCATCATTTCCTCAAGATTGTCTCCCCTCTTGGCATCATTTCCTCAAGATTGTCTCCCCTCTTGGCACCACTTCCCCAAGATTGTCTCCCCTCTTGGCACCACTTCCCCAAGATTGTCTCCCCTCTTGGCATCACTTTCTCAAGATTGTCTCCCCTCTTGGCATCACTTCCTCAAGATTGTCTCCCCTCTTGGCATCACTTCCTCAAGATTGTCTCCCCTCTTGGCATCACTTCCTCAAGATTGTCTCCCCTCTTGGCATCACTTCCTCAAGATTGTCTCCCCTCCTGGCATCACTTCCTCAAGATTGTCTCCCCTCTTGGCATCACTCCCCCAAGATTGTCTCCCCTCTTGGCATCACTCCCCCAATATTGTCTCCCCTCTTGGCATCACTTCCTCAAGATTGTCTCCCCTCTTGGCATCACTTCCTCAAGATTGTCTCCCCTCTTGGCATCAGTTCCTCAAGATTGTCTCCCCTCTTGGCATCACTTCCTCAAGATTGTCTCCCCTCCTGGCATCACTTCCTCAAGATTGTCTCCCCTCTTGGCATCACTTCCTCAAGATTGTCTCCCCTCCTGGCATCACTCCACCAAGATTGTCTCCCCTCTTGGCATCACTCCCCCAAGATTGTCTCCCCTCTTGGCATCACTCCCCCAAGATTGTCTCCCCTCTTGGCATCACTTCTTCAAGATTGTCTCCCCTCTTGGCATCACTTCCTCAAGATTGTCTCCCCTCTTGGCATCACTTCCTCAAGATTGTCTCCCCTCTTGGCATCACTTCCTCAAGATTGTCTCCCCTCTTGGCATTATTTCCACAAGAATCACACCATTAGTGTCCCAAATGACAGTAATCATAACCTTTTCTGCTGATGGAGTTGTCTTGAATTACTTTCTTCTTGGTGATTGTGGATGATGTCATGCCATTGACTGCATTTTTGTCTCAGGCTGAAAATAATGCAGTCAGGTTTCATCACTTTTAGCGATCTTTGTTCTCTGCCCATCAAAACAATCTTTGTCAAACAGTGCTCTACCTCAGCATCTAAACACTCCAAAATTTCAGAACAAATTGTTTTCCATCGCAATCTGCTCATTTTAAGACTGTAGAACCCATCTTGCACAAATCTGTGAATATGTGAGAGTTTTGACAACTTTAATCACATGTCTCGTGGTGACCAACAGCTGCGAGGTCAACTACTAGCTTGTAATGCACCTATCTTCATGAATAATGGCATCAGTGCAGTTCAACATGTCTGGGCTAGTAACCATGGCAGACGGTCCAGAGTGCAGAAGATCATGCAGCTTATCTCTTCACTTTCTGAAACTTGAACTCTCTGAGCCCAGCGACTGGCAGTGCTCCTGTCGACTGCACAACTTCCATGCACAGCACACACACATTTGTGAACATTCACACAGCACACACACACATGTTTGTGAATGTTCACCACAGTTTCTTATTCCTCAACCTGAAATTCTATTGTGTTTGTAACACAAGTTGTTCACACACGCCACTTTCACAGACTACTGTAGCTGTGCTAATTGTCCAAACATTCTGCACTTTCACACAAACAATAGAGATTTTCTAAATGTGAAGTGTGCAAAATTTCACATTTCTGTCTATTATTTGTGGAGAACAAAACATGCATGCATTACCTCCTGGCCGACCCTCATATAAACATTGGATTAAAGACTGGGCATTAATTTGTTTTAACATCATTGCCACATAACTTTATCATCATCATCAAGTGCCTTGCTGACTAGTTTGTGCGATAATGCATCTACATATCTTGCTATTGCCAGCAGCATGTGTCAGTTTGTAGAATAATGCATCTACACATCTTGCTATTGCCAGCAGCATGTATCAGTTTGTTGAATAATGCATCTACACATCTTGCTATTGCCAGCAGCATGTATCAGTTTGTTGAATAATGCATCTACACATCTTGCTATTGCCAGCAGCATGTATCAGTTTGTTGAATAATGCATCTACACATCTTGCTATTGCCAGCAGCATGTATCAGTTTGTTGAATAATGCATCTACACATCTTGCTATTGCCAGCAGTATGTGTCAGTTTGTTGAATAATGCATCTACATATCTTGCTATTGCCAGCAGTATGTGCCAGTTTGTGTGCTGACTTAGTTCCATCCGATGACAGAAGGCTGTCAAGGGTCTGCTCTCATTCCCTTCACTTTCCATCAATCCTCCCAGTTCTCAGAACGTGTTCCATTTCTCTTCTCATAATGTGGCCAGGCGTGATGAGTGCCTCTCTCAGATGTTTGTGGTTGGTTCTCATCTCACCTCAGCCTCTTGTGAAACATTTAGATCGCTTATGTTGGCTGTCCAAGGAATTGATGGCATCCTGTTACAGAACCACATCTCTAGTTCCTCTAGGGATTTTTGTCGCTAATTGTCTGGGATTCACAGTATTACGAGTAACACTGGTTCTTTGTAAGGTGCAAGAATGTGTTTTCTAACCTTCAATCTATTTGTGGTGACTTGTTTGACAAAATCATTCTATATGTGGTGACATGTTTGACAGAGTCATTGTTCTATGTGTGAACACTTGTGTGGACATAGTCTTTGTTCTATGTATGATGACTTGTCCATCTACCGTCATTGTTTAGCATGAGTGCTGCACGTATAATTTCTCAAGGCCAAGTATACACAATGTTTCTGGTTCTAAAATGTGAAATATGTTCTCTGTGAAAGATAATCACATCATGAAAGTGTGATTTTAATATTAATTTACAATTTAACACATGTTACTTGTAGCAACTTGTCATGCTTCTATGTAAATCTGTAACCTAATATTTACTGCTGGTGTGTACATGAGGGTAAGGAAACCAGGTCAGTGTTTGAATTAAAACTGATAAACACATAATTCCAGATAATGTGTAAATCTGGTAAATAGACATACTTAAAAACCCTGTCAATGAGTAAAAGTGTAGCAACACACGGATGCTGTATAAATGTTTAAATGTTAAAAAACTGATGCACACAGAAGCACGATCAGTACTTAAATAAGCTAAGTAAAGACACATAGAAACCCAGTCTTAGAGAAACACAGGCAGAAACCCAATGCTAGCAGGCTGTCTGAGAGAAACACAGAAAACCGATCAATACATGTCAAGTTTTGTTGGCGTGTCCAGTGTTGTTGGCATGTCCAGTGTTGTTGTTGGCATGTCCAGTGTTGTTGTTGGCATGTCCAGTGCTGTTGTTGGCATGTCCCGTGTTGTTGGCATGTCCCGTGTTGTTGGCATGTCCAGTTGTTGTTGGCATGTCCAGTTGTTGTTGGCATGTCCAGTGTTGTTGGCATGTCCAGTTGTTGTTGGCATGTCCAGTGTTGTTGGCATGTCCAGTGTTGTTGGCATGTCCAGTGTTGTTGTTGGCATGTCCAGTGTTGTTGTTGGCATGTCCAGTGTTGTTGTTGGCATGTCCAGTGTTGTTGTTGGCATGTCCAGTGTTGTTGGCATGTCCAGTGTTGTTGTTGGCATGTCCAGTTGTTGTTGGTATGTCCAGTGTTGTTGGCATGTCCAGTTGTTGTTGGCATGTCCAGTGTTGTTGGCATGTCCAGTGTTGTTGTTGGCATGTCCAGTGTTGTTGTTGGCATGTCCAGTGTTGTTGTTGGCATGTCCAGTGTTGTTGGCATGTCCAGTGTTGTTGTTGGCATGTCCAGTGTTGTTGTTGGCATGTCCAGTGTTGTTGGCATGTCCAGTGTTGTTATTGGCATGTCCAGTGTTGTTGTTGGCATGTCCAGTGTTGTTGTTGGCATGTCCAGTGTTGTTGATAGCATGTCCAGTGTTGTTGATAGCATGTCCAGTGTTGTTGTTTGCATGTCCAGTGTTGTTGTTGGCATGTCCAGTGTTGTTGTTGGCATGTCCAGTGTTGTTGTTGGCATGTCCAGTGTTGTTGGCATGTCCAGTGTTGTTGGCATGTCCAGTGTTTGGCCTTCACATACTTTATGAGGTGAAGTGATAAGTTACCATCATCACAACCATTCCCTTCCAGACAATTCTGAAAATGATCCAGTACCCATTTCATGAGGCTGGTTTAGTCTCCAGAGTCAGACTGTATCTGCCACTGGTAGGGATTTAAACCCGACCACTGTCTTGGCTGGCCGATGCACTAGCCACTTTGCCACGACAGTCCCGCTGTGACAAAGATATTGCATTTAAATCCACTTCTGCAAATTAATTAACAAATTCTCATGCTCGAAGAAATATGAGACTGTAGATATCCAACTCTGACAACACAAAACATTGACAGG
This sequence comes from Cepaea hortensis, assembly GCA_963921405.1. Taxonomy (NCBI): domain Eukaryota; kingdom Metazoa; phylum Mollusca; class Gastropoda; order Stylommatophora; family Helicidae; genus Cepaea; species Cepaea hortensis. Next base: position 5,699,876 of record OY992887.1, on the reverse strand, counting down.
AAAATCAGTGTGTATATATGATTACTACTGATTGTGTATAAATGACTATATGTAAATAAAGTATAATTTGAATTATGAATTAAATGTATTGTTTTGTTTATTTTCAGATTAAATATTTATAACATGTTATTTTGTGTTATTCAGCATGAAGACAGGCATTCATGTTATAAATATATCACGATCTACAAACCCATCTTTGTTCCTTCCCATAGTTTTATGAATAGGAAATTAATATTGTGGTTTGTGAACTGTGCTCAAGTAGAAGTGGTGGTGAGGATACTACATTTACTATGTTTTATAGGTTTAATAAAATAGAGAATGGCTTGTATATAGTTTATGTATTATTTTGTGTTTTAATGATTTATTGAAACAACAGTGCAACTGCTTTTGCTGTCTGTCTTTAGCAGTCTGATTGTAGTGGTTGATACTTTCTGATGGTCTGATGTGTAACTTTTCAGGATTTTTTCCCCCTTTACAGTGAAAATGTGAGGAATTTAGATGATATGAGAGGAATCACCACTAGGGAACATAACATCAATAACATCAGATATGCGGATGATACGGTATTGATATGCAGACAATGAGCAGGATCTGCAACATTTAGTATATAGGGTTGTTGTACACAGTGAACAACTAGGGTTAGAATTAAATTACAAGAAGACACAGATTATTATTGCCTCCATGAAAAACAGAAATATTACAATGTAATACCCAGGTAAATGGGAATATTCTTAAATATGAGAATTGGTACAGTTATCTCAGAAGAGTCATAACATCTGATGGGAGGTGTCTTGAAGAGATTAGAACAAGAATCTCTGGGTAAAGGTAGCCGTTTGCAAGATGGACAAAATAATGACCAATAAAAGGCTGTCAACTGCAATTAGAAAAACAATTTTGAAGACTATTGTTATATGGATGTGAAAATTGGACAATGAGCAGATAACTGAAAAACAAATAATGGCAGTGGAAATATAGATTCTGAGGAAAATGCAAAGAATACCACAGATAGACAGAACAACCAACGAGCAAGTCCTACAAAAAACAAATGACCACCGAAAATCGATTCACGAAATTAGACGTAGACAGTCACAAAATTTGGTCACATTATGAAAAGAAATGGACTGGAAACTAGTGACAACTGGCAGGATTGAGGAAAAAGCAAAGGAAAGGCAGGGAGATAAATATATAGATGACTTGGCCACATGGCATGGTCGAGACAAGAATACGGAGCTAATCCACGACTTTGATGTTCGGGTGATATGGCAACACATGACTGCTAACGCTTATCAGCATAGCACATGGTAATTACGTTGTATTGCGCAACCTTTCCTCGTACATCTATAGAGCAATCAATCTGCAATAAGTTTTCAGTTGACGTATGCAGTCTTCAGTTTGGAACACAATCTTCGTAGTACACATTTCATACACTCCAGCACGGAGTGTGCAATACCAAGTGTGTAATTTTGTGACATTCCGTGGGTGGGGATATTGAATTATTACAAACTTGTGGATGAGAAGAAGGATTTTGGTTTTGTATAGCGAGGAACAAGGATTATAGACAACATCGATCAGTTACAACTTTATAGACAGACCAGCTTCAGCTTTGGGAATTGCTTCAGTGTGGGACAGATGTCATGCTGCATTCCCTGTTCCAGTTCAGTTCAGTTGAGATCTTTATTACTGCTCTCCGACATGCGTCCATGGTGCTCCCATCTGCACTGGATCCTTCAGGATACAGCAACTGTCTGTGTCCGATGTTGAGCCTCCTCCGCACTTTGTGTACTGCTGTTTCCTGGCTACACCCACACCTCAGTCCACAAATGTTTGTATTCTAAAGTTCACGCTGATTGATTCAGTAGAAAATGTTCTAGTTGTTGTGTTTCTGACCTGGTTGGTTTCAAAACTTTTATAACAGATGTTCATTTATTTCACCACTGTTGACCTGACCCAGTGGCCTAGTAGTTATTGTTGTGTATGTGGATGGGCGTGGGATGTGTGGGTTAGTGGGGGGTGTTTGTGTGGGTGGCGTGTGTGTTTGGGTTGGGGGAACAGGTGAGGGCAGTGTGTGTGGGTGGTGGATGTGCGGGAGGGGGATGGGTTGGTTGGTGGGGTATGTATGTGTCCCTGGGTGTGTGTGTATGGGTGGGATGATGTGTGGGGGATGGGCCTCATAACACGGTAATTTGTCTTGTTTATGTTTACAACATTCATTTCACAATGTTATGTTTTCTTCTTATGTGAATGTTTAATGCTCTTGATGAACGAAAGATGAGTGATTGGAAGGGCCGAATGTAAGACGGGCCTGCGTGCCCAGTTTATGACCCTTTTAAAATAAATTTGATTTGATTTCTTCTTCTTCTGCGTTCATCCGGAGTTTTTTTGTGTGGACATGATTGCATTGTGTCTGTTTACAGCAGAGCTGCGTTCTTGCGCTGTTAGGCCGACACATCCGACTTCTGCGGGCATTTTTTGACCGGGTTAACCTTCCCGGGTGATTTGATTTGTGCTTGCTTACCAAGGCAGTGCCATCCGGTTTCAATTTTAAGCATTGGCGGGATGTTTTTCGGGATTGTGGCACCGTGGATGATCCAGTCTGATAAATGGACACTGTGGTTGATTCAGTGTGATGCACGGACAGTGAGGTTGATCCAATCTGATACATGGAGACTGGTTGATCCAATCTGATGCATGGAGACTGTGGTTGATCCAATCTGATACATGGAGACTGTGGTTGATCCAATCTGATACATGGAGACTGTGGTTGATCCAATCTGATGCATGGAGACTGTGGTTGATCCAATCTGATACATGGAGACTGTGGTTGATCCAATCTGATGCATGGAGACTGTGGTTGATCCAATCTGATACATGGAGACTGGTTGATCCAATCTGATGCATGGAGACTGTGGTTGATCCAATCTGATACATGGAGACTGGTTGATCCAATCTGATACATGGAGACTGGTTGATCCAATCTGATACATGGAGACTGTGGTTTATCCAATCTGATACATGGAGACTGTGGTTGATCCAATCTGATACATGGAGACTGTGGTTGATCCAGTGTGATGCATGGACAGTGAGGTTGATCCAATCTGATACATGGAGACTGGTTGATCCAATCTGATACAAGGAGACTGTGGTTGATCCAATCTGATACATGGAGACTGTGGTTGATCAAGTCTGATACATGGAGACTGTGGTTGATCAAGTCTGATACATGGAGACTGTGGTTGATCAAGTCTGATACATGGAGACTGTGGTTGATCCAATCTGATACATGGAGACTGTGGTTGATCCAATCTGATACATGGAGACTGTGGTTGATCCAATCTGATGCATGGAGACTGTGGTTGATCCAATCTGATGCATGGAGACTGTGGTTGATCAAGTCTGATACATGGAGACTGTGGTTGATCCAATCTGATACATGGAGACTGTGGTTGATCCAATCTGATGCATGGAGACTGTGGTTGATCCAATCTGATACATGGAGACTGGTTGATCCAATCTGATGCATGGAGACTGTGGTTGATCCAATCTGATACATGGAGACTGTGGTTGATCCAATCTGATACATGGAGACTGTGGTTGATCCAGTGTGATGCATGGACAGAGGTTGATCCAATCTGATACATGGAGACTGTGGTTGATCCAATCTGATACATGGAGACTGTGGTTGATCCAATCTGATACATGGAGACTGTGGTTGATCAAGTCTGATACATGGAGACTGTGGTTGATCCAATCTGATACATGGAGACTGTGGTTGATCCAATCTGATACATGGAGACTGTGGTTGATCCAATCTGATACATGGAGACTGTGGTTGATCCAATCTGATGCATGGAGACTGTGGTTGATCCAATCTGATACATGGAGACTGTGGTTGATCCAATCTGATACATGGAGACTGTGGTTGATCCAATCTGATACATGGAGACTGTGGTTGATCCAATCTGATGCATGGAGACTGTGGTTGATCCAATCTGATACATGGAGACTGATTGATCCAATCTGATACATGGAGACTGTGGTTGATCCAATCTGATACATGGAGACTGTGGTTGATCCAGTGTGATGCACGGACAGTGAGGTTGATCCAATCTGATACATGGAGACTGTGGTTGATCCAATCTGATACATGGAGACTGTGGTTGATCCAATCTGATACATGGAGACTGTGGTTGATCAAGTCTGATACATGGAGACTGTGGTTGATCAAGTCTGATACATGGAGACTGTGGTTGATCCAATCTGATACATGGAGACTGTGGTTGATCCAATCTGATACATGGAGACTGTGGTTGATCCAATCTGATACATGGAGACTGTGGTTGATCAAGTCTGATACATGGAGACTGGTTGATCACGTCTGATACATGGAGACTGTGGTTGATCAAGTCTGATACATGGAGACTGTGGTTGATCCAATCTGATACATGGAGACTGGTTGATCCAATCTGATACATGGAGACTGTGGTTGATCCAATCTGATACATGGAGACTGTGGTTGATCAAGTCTGATACATGGAGGCTGTGGTTGATTAGGAGGAAAACGGAGCACTTCCGTGTGCCGTGATGTTGATCCATCGACTAAACTAAACTAAACTAAACTGTCTGACAGCACAGTGAAGACACTATAGGGGGACATATGTCTGACAGCACAATGAAGACACTATAGGGGACATTTGTCTGACAGCACAATGAAGACACTATAGGGGGACATATGTCTGACAGCACAGTGAAGACACTATAGGGGGACATCTGTCTGACAGCACAGTGAAGACAGTATAGGGGACATATGTCTGACAGCACAGTGAAGACACTATAGGGGGACATCTGTCTGACAGCACAGTGAAGACACTATAGGGGGACATCTGTCTGACAGCAGATTGAAGACACTATAGGGGGACATCTGTCTGACAGCAGATTGAAGATACTATAGGATGACATCTGTCTGACAGCACAATGAAGACACTATAGGATGACATCTGTCTGACAGCACAGTTAAGACAATATAGGATGACATCTGTCTGACAGCACAGTTAAGACAATATAGGAAGACATCTGTTTTGACAGCACCTGTAGACACTATAGGATGACACCTGTCTGACAGCACAGTGGAGACACTATAGGATGACATCTGTCTGACAGCACAGTTAAGGCAATATAGAGGGACATATGTCTGACAGCACAATGAAGACATTATAGAGGGACATCTGTCTGACAGCACAGTGAAGACACTATAGGGGGAAATATGCCTGACAGCACTGTGGAGACACTATAGGGGGACATATGTCTGACAGCACAATGTAGACACTGTAGGGGACATCTGTCTGACAGCACAATGAAGACACTATAGGGGGACATATGTCTGACAGCACAATGAAGACACTATAGAGGGACATATGTCTGACAGCACAATGTAGACACTGTAGGGGACATCTGTCTGACAGCACAATGAAGACACTATAGAGGGACATATGTCTGACAGCACAATGAAGACACTATAGTGGGACATATGTCTGACAGCACAGTGAAGACACTATAGGGGGGCATATGTCTGACAGCACAGTGAAGACACTATAGAGGGACATATGTCTGACAGCACAATGAAGACACTATAGGGGGACATATGTCTGACAGCACAATGAAGACACTATAGGGGGACATATGTCTGACAGCACAATGAAGACACTACAGGGGGACATATGTCTGACAGCACAGTGAAGACACTATAGAGGGACATATGTCTGACAGCACAGTGAAGACACTATAAAGGGACATATGTCTGACAGCACAATGAAGACACTATAGAGGGACATATGTCTGACATCACAATGAAGACACTATAGGGGGACATATGTCTGACAGCACAATTAAGACACTATAGGGGGACATATGTCTGACAGCACAATGAAGACACTATAGAGGATCATATGTCTGACAGCACAGTGAAGACACTATAGAGGGACATATGTCTGACAGCACAGTGAAGACACTATAGAGGGATATATGTCTGACAGCACAGTGAAGACACTATAGAGGGACATATGTCTGACAGCACAATGAAGACACTATAGGGGGACATCTGTCTGACAGCACAGTGGAGAAACTATAGGATGACATCTGTCTGACAGCAGAGTGAAGACACTATAGGGGGAAATATGTCTGAGAGCACAGTGGAAGCATTATAGGGAGACATCTGTCTGACATCACAATGAAGACACTATAGGGGGACATATGTCTGACAGCACAATGAAGACACTATAGGGGGACATATGTCTGACAGCACAATGAAGACACTATAGAGGGACATATGTCTGACAGCACAGTGAAGACACTATAGAGGGACATATGTCTGACAGCACAGTGAAGACACTATAGAGGGACATATGTCTGACAGCACAGTGAAGACACTATAGAGGATCATATGTCTGACAGCACAGTGAAGACACTATAGAGGGACATATGTCTGACAGCACAGTGAAGACACTATAGAGGGATATATGTCTGACAGCACAGTGAAGACACTATAGAGGGACATATGTCTGACAGCACAATGAAGACACTATAGGGGGACATCTGTCTGACAGCACAGTGGAGACACTATAGGATGACATCTGTCTGACAGCAGAGTGAAGACACTATAGAGGGACATCTGTCTGACAGCACAGTGAAGACACTATAGGGGGAAATATGTCTGAGAGCACAGTGGAAGCATTATAGGGAGACATCTGTCTGACATCACAATGAAGACACTATAGGGGGACATATGTCTGACAGCACAATGAAGACACTATAGGGGGACATATGTCTGACAGCACAATTAAGACACTATAGAGGGACATATGTCTGACAGCACAGTGAAGACACTATAGAGGGACATATGTCTGACAGCACAGTGAAGACACTATAGAGGGACATATGTCTGACAGCACAGTGAAGACACTATAGAGGGACATATGTCTGACAGCACAGTGAAGACACTATAGAGGGACATATGTCTGACAGCACAGTGAAGACACTATAGAGGGACATATGTCTGACAGCACAATGAAGACACTATAGGGGGACATATGTCTGACAGCACAATGAAGACACTATATGGGGACATATGTCTGACAGCACAGTGGAGACACTATAGGGGGAAATATGTCTAAGAGCACAGTGGAAGCATTATAGGGAGACATCTGGAAACTATCACAACCGACCTTCAATATGACGGTGACATGTGATAATAAGTGATGTGTAGGGCCTCGGTTGCTGTGAAAATCTGCAACATCCGTGATTGGGTTCATGATAGGACGAGTGGCTGTGAGTCACTCAAGAGCTGAGTCGTCTGTATAACTGTGTGTTTAACAGTAGTTTCGACTACGTTTACATGCTTGCAAGCAAACCACAAGGCTGCTGAAATAGTAAATCTAGTGACATAGTCAAGCAAGCGTTTACAGCGGTGTAAAAGCGAGAGGACCCACTTCATTGCAGAGTTTTATCCCAGAGGGTTGGTGTCTTTCCTCAGAGCGGCCAATCGAAAGCTTCACACAGTGCACGGACTCCGGCTAGCTCCAGCGACGACCCCTAGGAGTCTCTGAGAACATTGCACTTGTGAACCGAGTGACGGAGTGAAGAAACGAACCCTGACCTGCTGTACGCAAGGCAAACCACTCGGTCACCCCCCCCCCCCAGGCGTGTGGGAACGTGGCGCTAGTCCTATGTTTGAGACCAACCAGCGAACGATGGGTCATGTGGCCAATACCACACCCACCGCTTTTATCGCCCAGAAAATTCCATGGTACCAACTGTAGGCAGGATCCACCTGAGAGCCAGGATCAATCACAAAATTCCCGCCACTAAGGGGATTGGAACACATCCCCCCCCCCCCCCCCCGGGCTGGCAGGCTAGCGTTAACTAGAGAGTAAGCAGGATATAAATACACTTGACTCTTGGTCACGGATCGCTTTTATTACACACCGATATCTTTATAAGTGCCCCGGTCTCCCAAACAGACCACTCAAGGATGATCTCAGTCATTGCACGTAGCCCCAGCATGAATCCAAAAGATGTGTACTATGATTACAGATTCCGTTAACGCTATTTTTAGCTCCCTTCCAACGCAATGGTCCATGGTCATTCTTGCAGTGGGACTTGTACATGGCCCTGCCTTTCCCTTGACTCTCTAAACATGTACATATGGTGATAGATGGTTTACACGTCCTTGGCCAGAACGCTCGCCGTAACCTGCAGGCCACAGCGGCATTGACACACTTACACCGCCCTGACCAGTAGCGCCCGCCGTAACCTGCAGGCCACAGCGGCATTGACACACTTACACCGCCCTGGCCAGGGGCGCTCGCCGCAACCTGCGGGTTACAGCTTCACTGACACAAATATGAGATTACTATTAGTCATTTCTTACAATGAAATGATGCCCCGTGAAGGAAGAACACCACTTGATGTACATCCTGGCGCTCTTCGCCAGCGCGGGGTTTGTTCGACTGCCGACAGTTTTACAGCGTTTTCGTGAAGTTCTTTGGGAGTTTGTCACATACAGAGATCAGAAAATTGCCTTCCGCCGCCAGTATAAATATGTCTAGGCACTCAGTAACCTGCCTTCCACCGCCAGTGTCCATCTTTCAAGGCATTCAGTAGCCTGCCTTCCGCCGCCAGTGTCCGTCTATCTAGGCACTCAGTAGCCTGCCTTCCGCCGCCAGTGTCCATATCTCTAGGCACACATTAACCCCCCTCCCGCCTCCAGTGTTCTTCTTTCTAGGCACTCACTAGTCACATCTGTGCGTATACTTCTGGTGAGCAATCTTCCTTTTTTACAAATCGTGCTGACGCAAAAACGTATAGTTAATTGTTTTTTTTTAAAAACATTATGTGCCATGCCAGAAAGCGTGGGATGTCATAATTAATTGTTTCCCATCTCAAACGATCACTGGTCTGGGATTGGGTCGGTGTTCTTGTCCGAAGTTTGGAATATAACCAGTTTATCCAGACATTTATCTATTTCTCTCCCCATTGCTCTCTCCCCACACAGACTGCCAGCTGTCCTGAAGTTGTCATGCTTATTTATTCTCATAATGTGCCCCAACAACCTTGTCTTGAGTTGAGTTGAGTCCTGTTTATTTCTCCTCATAATGTGCCCCAAGAAACTTGAGTTGAGTTGAGTCCTGTTTATTTCTCCTCATAATGTGCCCCAACAATCTTGACTTGAGTTGAGCTGAGTCCTGTTTATTTCTCCTCATAATGTGCCCCAAGAAACTTGAGTTGAGTTGAGTCCTGTTTATTTCTCCTCATAAAGTGCCCCAACAATCTTGACTTGAGTTGAGTCAAGCACCGACATCTCAGCGCTCGGGACATTTTCATACGTGCTCCGTCCTCATCTGCAACGGCCAGCGATGAGTCCCAATACTAATGTAGTCAGACTATGTATTCATTTGACTTTTCCTTGGGGTGTTGATTGTTGGCCAGATCCCTTGGTTACTCCCTGCCGCTCCATTCTCTGTAGGATATGATGATTTGTGTGTTCATCTACACGATGCACATGATCCTACTGGGCCCTGGCCACATCTGCCTTATCATGCACCAGTACCCCATCCAGCGGCGCAGACCCAGCCAATCTGTCCATAAACTCGTTTCCCAATACACCAGCAGGTCCTGGGGAAATAACCCAGCAGATTCTCCCTATCTGTGATTTTTGAATTGACGCCTGTCACTCTGCACAAAGCATGCCTGTCTTCACCTTTCTCTGCATGGTCTGTGAATCCGTTACAATCACGACATATATCTCAATCTAACTCCTATAATCAAGATACGCGTTTGATCTGTTTCCGGAGGGGCCGCCTTGGCAGACTGCATTACAAAGCAATGAGCTGTTTGCACCAAAAGTTAGATATTAAAGTTGCAACCCTTCAGCGAATGTCCTAAATACTTCGTCAGATAATGAATACTGTCTGTAGCTTCCCCGCGCAAAGTCTTGCCACGTTTGCTTCATCACATATTGCTGTACACATGCAACATGTACACAACAGGCAGACACCAGAACATCACATATTGCTGTATACAGGCAACATGTACACAACAAGCAGACACCAGAACATCACCTATTGCTGTACACATGCAACATGTACACAACAAGCAGACATTTGAACAACACCTATTACAGTACACATGCAACCTGTACACAATAAGCAGACACCAGAACATCACATATTGCTGTACACATGCAACATGTACACAACAGGCAGACACTTGAACAACACCTATTACAGTACACGCGCAACCTGTACACAATAAGCAGACACCAGAACATCACATATTGCTGTACACATGCAACATGTACGCAACAGGCAGACACATGAACAACACCTATTACAGTACACATGCAACCTGTACACAATAAGCAGACACCAGAACATCACCTATTGCTGTACACATGCAACATGTACACAACAGGCAGACACTTGAACAACACCTATTACAGTACACATGCAACCTGTACACAATAAGCAGACACCATAACAACACAACCTGTACACAACAAGCAGACACCACAACATCACCTATTGCTGTACACATGCAACATGCACACAACAGGCAGACACCACAACAACACCTATTACAGTACACATGCAACCTGTACACAATAAGCAGACACCATAACAACACAACCTGTACACAATAAGCAGACACCAGAACATCACCTATTGCTATACACATAGAACATGTACACAACAAGCAGACACCAGAACATCACCTATTGCTATACACATAGAACATGTACACAACAAGCAGACACCACAACATCACCTATTGCTGTACACATGCAACATGTACACAACACGCAGACACCACAACATCACCTATTGCTGTACACGTGCAACATATACACAACTAGCAGACACTTGAACAACACCTATTACTGTACACATGCAACCTGTACACAATAAGCAGACATCATAACAACACAACCTGTACACAATAAGCAGACACCATAACAACACCTATTACTGTACACATGCAACATGTACACAACAAGCAGACACCAGCACATCACCCAGTGGCAGCAGAAATGTAGTTTCTGAGGGACATACAACAGATGACATAGATTAATAGAAATATGTGTTGAGACTAACGTCACAAAGCAGACGAAATCAACAATTACGAGACATTTGACGTAGATAGTAATGTTTTTATTTTTAATTTTTAAATATGCTTCGAAGAGAGGTACGCTTGAAAACTTTGTGACAACTGCAAACTTGGTGATGAAAGAGCAAGAGGAAGACGCAAGAAAATATTATGAAATAGGTTTTTGGTGAAATAATATAATCGATAAGAGACCTGTTAGGAAAGTTTGGAAATGTTGTGAGAGGTCGGACCATGATAGCTCCAGTTTGGAAATGTTGTGAGAGGTCGGACCATGGTCGCTCAAGTTTGGAAATGTTATGAGAGGTCGGACCATGGTCGCTCAAGTTTGGAAATGTTGTGAGAAGTCGGGCCATTATCGCTCAAGTTTGGAAATGCTGTGAGAAGTCGGGCCATGATCGCTCAAGTTTGGAAATGTTGTGAGAAGTCAGACAATGACCGGTCAACTTTGGAAATGCTGTGAGAAGTCGGACAATGATCGCTCAAGTTTGGAAATGCTGTGAGAAGTTGGACCATGATCGCTCAAGTTTGGAAATACTGTGAGAAGTCGGACAATGACCAGTCAAGTTTGGAAATGCTGTGAGAAGTCGGACCATGACCGGTCAAGTTTGGAAATGCTGTGAGAAGTCGGATCATGATCGCTCAAGTTTGGAAATGCTGTGAGAAGTCGGACAATGACCGGTCAAGTTTGGAAATGCTGTGAGAGGTTGGACCATGATCGCTCAAGTTTGTCGACGTGGCACCCGATGATGATGGGGATAATCACAAATACCCATATACACAAACACTGTGAGAAGTCAGACAATGACCGGTCAACTTTGGAAATGCTGTGAGAAGTCGGACAATGATCGCTCAAGTTTGGAAATGCTGTGAGAAGTTGGACCATGATCGCTCAAGTTTGGAAATACTGTGAGAAGTCGGACAATGACCAGTCAAGTTTGGAAATGCTGTGAGAAGTCGGACCATGACCGGTCAAGTTTGGAAATGCTGTGAGAAGTCGGATCATGATCGCTCAAGTTTGGAAATGCTGTGAGAAGTCGGACAATGACCGGTCAAGTTTGGAAATGCTGTGAGAGGTTGGACCATGATCGCTCAAGTTTGTCGACGTGGCACCCGATGATGATGGGGATAATCACAAATACCCATATACACAAACACATTCACAGATTAACGCACATTTATACAACACATATTCACACGTATGAGCACACGCACTCACACATTCTCTCTCTTTCTATTTCTCACACACTCTCTTGATCTCTCCCGCTCTCTGTGTCTCTCACCCTCTCTCTGTATCACAGACACAGAGACACACATACTATCGGACTCTAGAAAGCCAAGACCAGGCTGTCTCTCAACTGTTTCATCTCCACCTCACACATCAATAGGCCACAGCCCTATCGCTGGACCACCGACTTAGCTCACGGGATGTACTCGTTGTTTCATTCCCCTCGCCTATCCCTCCCACAATCCCAGAGTCCCTCCCACAATCCCAGAGTCCCGTGTATTTTCTCGGTTGAGTGACCAACGACACACTTCTCCTCCTTCATGCAAAAGTGTTTTCGAAGACAGGCTGTACAACTTCTCACCTCCTCTACGTGTACATAACAAAATCATGTCCGTGACGCTCACTGAACGAGACCAGGTGGCTATATCTAACTAGAGTTCATGCGGTTCACACAGCATCATGCAGTGAAGGAAAAAGGGACGGTCTCGATACAATCACCCTGATTCTATAAACAAGATTTCCATTTGGATTTAAGTGACTGACTAACTGGAGGACGCTGGATGTTCTTGGCGATGAAATATTGTCGTCCATACAATAATTAGGTCGCGGGGACGCAAGGCTTTCTGTTCAGTGTGTTTGAGAAGTGCTGTCCACTTCTATGTTTGGTGCATCCCACTCAAGTGGTTTGTTGCTAACAGTGAGTATTAGCCTAACTCGGAAATTCCAAGTCCCTCGTGTCATTTGTTTTTACTATCCTGTTCTTGTTGTCAGTGATGTGACATTTGTATGTTAACCTCTTATACGCAGTGTTATGTTACTTGTGTATTCAATACTGGCAGTTTATGGATTTACGTTGTGTAAGATATGTTGTTTCTATATGAATTTAAACTGCTTTCAAACAATCATATAAATTAACGATGTTCTGTAGTCTGCACAGAGTTCAGTTATATCGTAAGATGTGTTGACAGACATATAGTAATAAGTGCACAGATAAAGGAAAAAGTGTGAGGCTGACTGGAGATATTAGAAGCACAGGCAATATTTTTTGGACACGTTATGAGAAGAAATAAACTAGAGAACTTGATAACTGGCAAGATTTTGGGAAAACGAACAAGAGGAAGGCAGATAAGTAAATACCTAGATGGCTTGACCACATGGTGTGGTTGAGACAAGAACACAGAGATGATCCACGACTCTGGTGATCGTGTGAGATGGCGACACAAGACTGAAGAAGCTGTGGTAATCAGGGTAATGGTGCTGGTATGCTCACGGTGCTCAGCTGTGGCGTTCTGTGTGTACTCGTTCATTAGGTCGGGGTGCCCAAAGACTGACACTGTGGCTCCGTGTCCTGCTGCGGTCTTCTATTCCCAGCGATTGTTCAACTCAGTACAAGTGTGTGCCTCAACTTCCTTCCATACTTGTGAGGTGTAGTTGTTCCTGGGACATCCCCGTGTGCCCACGCCTGGGTTCTGGCCGTTCTGCATGCTTGCCAACAGACCTCGGCCTGCCATGACCTGATCAAGCCAGGATCCGCTACTTGTCATGTTCACTGGTGGTGTGATTAGGGCACATAATGAGACAGTTCCACAGCCACGGTAATCGTATTAAAAGTAGTATTATAAAAATCAACTTACTAAGCTTTCATTATCATCATCGTCATCACGTAGAAAGGCCTTTGCAGAAGGTCGCTGTCATCACTGCTCGATGGAAAGCTCGTTCCTTCACAAGCTCACTTTCCCTTGCATGTTCCTGCCTAGCCTGTCTTTGCCCTTCGTCCACCGTCGCCGTGGTCAGTCTCTGGCAGGGGTCACGCATGCCATTACTGTTCTGTCACTGAATTTTGATGTGGTCAAAGTATTTTAACATGCGACACATGATACTGTTAGACAGTTGTCTGCGATGTTCAGATCTGATAAAATGCCAGTATTTCTTCTTTCTCATCTACTGCATTTTACTACCTTTCTGTAATGTTTTAATTTCCAAAACTGATTTTCTTCTTTAGTGTTAGTAAAACCGTCCATGATTGACACCTTCAGGTTGCCACAGGACAGATGCATGTTCTCTCAAATGATCACTGTTGGCTGGTGGTGTCCAGTTGCTTCTTTACGATCTCCACTGCTTCTTCACGATCTCCGCTGCTTCTTCACTGCACGCTCTCTCTCTCTCTCTTGTTGTTAATTATGACACCCAGATATTTTGTTATTGTTGATATATGGTTTTGTCCGTTGGCATGTTTGTGATATACATAAACATGCTTTGTTCTTGACCGTCTATCAGCTGATTTAACAGATTTCATGTTTAATATGATCTACCTGTCTAGTCTATTGATTCAGTTGTTATGGTTTATTCCAGTAACATCAGTTGAGTAAATGCTGTAGTTTAGCGAAGACAAACTTTTATATTTTCATTAAATTATTCAAGATTGTGAAATGCTCCCAGCTTTAGTGCCAGATTTGATACTCTCAATTCCCACCCATCCCCTACATTTACATTGCAAAAGCCCGTTATTTGCATATTTCTGCCAAACAATATGGATACTTCACTCTAAACGGAATATTGTAAAACAACTCAGTGAACAACAGAGAGAACAGGCAACAGTTTGGTCAATGTTAGCAACCAAAGCTGGCTTTCTGTCTAGGCTAACTAGGACTGTCCTTCATAAATAGTTTACCGAAGTTTTAGTCTGTCTATTCTGTGACAGGACATCAGAAGTTTACCGAAGTTTAAGTCTGTCTATTCTGTGACAGGACATCAGAAGTTTACCTAAGTTTTAGTCTATTCTATGACATGACATCAGAAGTTTAAGTCTGTCTATTCTGTGACAGGACATCAGAAGTTTACTGAAGTTTGTCTGTCTATTCTGTGACAGGACATCAGAAGTTTAAGTCTGTCTATTCTATGACAGGACATCAGAAGTTTACCGAAGTTTGTCTGTCTATTCTGTGACAGGACATCAGAAGTTTACCGAAGTTTTAGTCTGTCTATTCTGTGACAGGACATCAGAAGTTTACCGAAGTTTTAGTCTGTCTATTTTATGACAGGACATCAGAAGTTTACCGAAGTCTTAGTCTGTCTATTTTATGACAGGACATCAGAAGTTTACCGAAGTTTAAGTCTGTCTATTCTATGACATCAGAAGTTTACCGAAGTTTGTCTGTCTATTCTATGACAGGACATCAGAAGTTTACCGTCTATTCTGTGACAGGACATCAGAAGTTTACCGAAGTTTAAGTCTGTCTATTCTATGACATGACATCGGAAGTGTACCGAAGTTTGTCTGTCTATTTTATGACAGGACATCAGAAGTTTACCGAAGTTTAAGTCTGTCTATTTTATGACAGGACATCAGAAGTGTACCGAAGTTTAAGTCTGTCTATTTTATGACATGACATCAGAAGTTTACCGAAGTTTGTCTGTCTATTCTATGACAGGACATCAGAAGTTTACCGAAGTTCAAGTCTGTCTATTCTATGACAGGACATCAGAAGTTTACCGAAGTTTAAGTCTGTCTATTCTATGACAGGACATCAGAAGTTTACCGAAGTTTAAGGGTCTATTCCATGACATGACATCAGAAGTTTACCGAAGTTTAAGTCTGTCTATTTTATGACAGGACATAAGAAGTTTACCGAAGTTTGTCTGTCTATTCTATGACATGACATCAGAAGTTTACCGAAGTTTGTCTGTCTATTCTATGACATGACATCAGAAGTTTACTGAAGTTTAAGTCTGTCAATTCTGTGACATGACATCAGAAGTTTACCGAAGTTTAAGTCTGTCTCTATGACATGACATCAGAAGTTTACCGAAGTTTAAGTCTGTCTATTCTATGACACGACATCAGAAGTTTAACGAAGATTAAGTCTGTCTATTCTATGACATGGCATCAGAAGTGTACCGAAGTTTAAGTCTGTCTATTTTATGACAGGACATCAGAAGTGTACCGAAGTTTTAGTCTGTCTATTCTATGACATGACATCAGAAGTTTACCGAAGTTTAAGTCTGTCTATTTTATGACAGGACATCAGAAGTTTACCGAAGTTTAAGTCTGTCTATTCTATGACATGACATCAGAAGTTTACAGAAGTTTTAGTCTGTCTATTCTATGACATCAGAAGTTTACCGAAGTTTGTCTGTCTATTCTGTGACATGATAACCGAAGTTTACCGAAGTTTTAGTCTGTCTATTATATGAAATGACATCAGAAGTTTACCGAAGTCTTCTATTCTATGACAGACATCAGAAGTTTACCGAAGTCTTCTATTCTGTGACATGACATCAGAAGTTTACCGAAGTTTTCTATTCTATGACATGACATCAGAAGTTTACCGAAGTTTAAGTCTGTCTATTCTATGACATGACATCAGAAGTTTACCGAAGTTTTCTATTCTATGACAGACATCAGAAGTTTACCGAAGTTTTCTATTCTATGACAGACATCAGAAGTTTTCCGAAGTTTTCTATTCTATGACATGACATCAGAAGTTTACCGAAGTTTAAGTCTGTCTATTCCATGACAGGACATCAGAAGTTTACCGAAGTTTAAGTGTCTATTCTATGACAGGACATCAGAAGTTTACCGAAGTTTAAGTGTCTATTCTATGACAGGACATCAGAAGTTTACCGAAGTTTAAGTCTGTCTATTCCATGACATGACATCAGAAGTTTACCGAAGTTTAAGTCTGTCTATTTTATGACAGGACATCAGAAGTTTACCGAAGTTTGTCTGTCTATTCTATGACATGACATCAGATTTACCGAAGTTTAAGTCTGTCTATTCTATGACATGATAACCGAAGTTTACCGAAGTTTTAGTCTGTATATTTTATGACAGGACATCAGAAGTTTACCGAAGTTTTAGTCTGTCTATTTCATGACAGGACATCAGAAGTTTACCGAAGTTTAAGTCTGTCTATTCTATGACATGACATCAGAAGTTTACCGAAGTTTAAGTCTGTCTATTCTATGACATGACATCAGAAGTTTACCGAGGATTAAGTCTGTCTATTCTATGACATGACATCAGAAGTTTACCGAAGTTTAAGTCTGTCTATTTTATGACAGGACATCAGAAGTTTACCGAAGTTTGTCTGTCTATTCTATGACATGACATCAGATTTACCGAAGTTTAAGTCTGTCTATTCTATGACATGATAACCGAAGTTTACCGAAGTTTTAGTCTGTATATTTTATGACAGGACATCAGAAGTTTACCGAAGTTTTAGTCTGTCTATTTTATGACAGGACATCAGAAGTTTACCGAAGTTTAAGTCTGTCTATTCTATGACATGACATCAGAAGTTTACCGAAGTTTAAGTGTCTATTCTATGACATGACATCAGAAGTTTACCGAGGATTAAGTCTGTCTATTTCATGACAGGACATCAGAAGTTTACCGAAGTTTAAGTCTGTCTATTCTATGACATGACCTCAGAAGTTTACCGACGTTTTAGTCTGTCTATTCTATGACATCAGAAGTTTACCGAAGTTTGTCTGTCTATTCTGTGACATGATAACCGAAGTTTACCGAAGTTTTAGTCTGTCTATTCTACGAAATTACATCAGAAGTTTACCGAAGTTTAAGTCTGTCTATTCTATGAAATGACATCAGAAGTTTGTCTGTCTATTTTATGAAATGACATCAGAAGTTTAAGTCTGTCTATTCTATGAAATGACATCAGAAGTTTACCGAAGTCTTAGTCTGTCTATTCTATGACATGACATCAGAAGTTTACCGAAGTCTTCTATTCTATGACATGACATGACAGAAGTTTACCGAAGTTTTCTATTCTATGACAGACATCAGAAGTTTACCGAAGTCTTCTATTCTATGACATGACATCAGAAGTTTACCGAAGTTTTCTATTCTATGACATGAAATCAGAAGTTTACCGAAGTTTAAGTCTGTCTATTCTATGACATGACATCAGAAGTTTACCGAAGTTTTCTATTCTATGACAGACATCAGAAGTTTACCGAAGTTTTCTATTCTATGACAGACATCAGAAGTTTACCGAAGTTTTCTATTCTATGACAGACATCAGAAGTTTACCGAAGTTTTCTATTCTATGACATGACATCAGAAGTTTACCGAAGTTTAAGTCTGTCTATTCTATGACATGACGAAAAGAATACGATATCATAAATTGTATAAATTACATGACAGTCAGAATACATCAGAAATTGTAAGTTTCCATATGATGGTCAGATGACACTATTTACTATATGACATGCCAACCACAATACATGTTTACTATATAACATGACAGTCAGAAGATAACTTACTGTATGATAATGACAGACAAAAGACATTGTTTACTATATAACATGACAGTCAGAAGACAGTTCCGGGAAGGTTAACCCGATCAACAAATGCCCGCAGAAGTCGGATGTGTCGGCCTAACGGCGCAAGAACGCAGCTCTGCTGTAAACAGGCACAACGCAATCACGTCCGAAAAAAAAACTCCGGATGAACGAAGAAGAAGAGGAAGAAGAAGAAGAAGACAGTTTACTATATGACACTATATTCAGAAGACAGTTCACTATATGCCATGACAGTCAGAAGATAGCGTTTACTATAACATGATAGTGAAAAGACACTATTTACTATTTTAACATGGCAGTCAGAAGACACTATTTACTATTTTAACATGACAGAAAGAAGACACTATTTACTATTTTAACATGACAGAAAGAAGACACTATTTACTATTTTAACATGACATAAAGAAGACACTATTTACTATTTTAACATGACAGAAAGAAGACACTATTTACTATTTTAACATGACAGTCAGAAGACACTATTTACTACTATAACATGACAGTCAAAAGACACTATTTACTACTATAACATGACAGTCAGAAGACACTATTTACTACTATAACATGACAGTCAAAAGACACTATTTACTACTATAACATGACAGTCAGAAGACACTATTTACTACTATAACATGCCCGTCAGAAGACACTATTTACTACTATAACATGCCCGTCAGAAGACACTGATTACTACTATAAAATGACAGACAGAAGACACTATTTATTACTATAACATGACAGCCAGAAGACACTATTTAGTACTATAACATGGTAGTTAGAAGACAATATTTACTACTATAACATGCCCGTCAGAAGACACTGATTACTACTATAAAATGACAGACAGAAGACACTATTTATTACTATAACATGACAGCCAGAAGACACTATTTACTACTATAACATGACAGTCAGAAGACAATATTTACTACTATAACATGACAGTCAGAAGACACTATTTACTACTATAACATGACAGTCAGAAGACACTATTTACAATTATAATATGACAGTCAGAAGACACTATTTACTACTATAACATGACAGACAGAAGACACTATTTACAATTATAATATGACAGTCAGAAGACACTATTTACTACTATAACATGACAATCAGAAGACACTGATTACTACTATAACATGACAGACAGAAGACACTATTTACTACTATAACATGACAGACAGAAGACACTATTTACTACTATAACATGATAGTCAGATGACACTATTTATTACTATAACATGACAGCCAGAAGACACTATTTACTACTATAACATGCCCGCCAGAAGACACTGATTACTACTATAAAATGACAGACCTCCTCCGATGTGTCTCCACCTTGCCGTGGTGGGGGAGCTTGCGTGTCCCATCGACCCCATGTGCTTGCCGATGGGTGAAAACTACATATCGGAAGGCTAGTGGGATAGGGACAAGACTAAGAGAGACACAACCTGCTGCTCTGCAGGTAAGACTGAGGATAGCAGTCAAAATCAGGCAAACGATCCCTAAAATTTCAGTCCGGACATAACCTCTAAGGCTCCCCTCCAAGGTGTATGGCTGAACGTCTCTAAGCCATAAACTCTCGGAAGTGAGAGCCTGGCCGACACAAAACACTAAAGGCTCCCTGTCGAGGGCTGTGGCTGAACGCCTCTAAGCCACAAACCCTCGGACTTGAGAGCCAGGCCGATACCCACCTTTCGAAAAATAAAGGCGTGATACTGAGCAAGCTACATGCTCAGGTCTGATACAAGTTCGAAGGCTCTCAGCTGGGGGATATGAGAGATTCCCGGATGATAGGGCCAGGCCGTTTCTCGTTCACCGCTGCACGAAGGTAAGGTGCTGAGCCGGCAGCACAAGTAGCCTACCTCGTGAGCGAGTACAAAAAGTCAAAAAAGTGACCCAGTCGAAGAAAATGGCTGCGAAAACTGTATCTAACTCAAAAAGAGTGTAGAAAAAAGTGGAAGAACGTCTCAATGACGCAAAATGGAACGCACGGCGAGCGAACCTATTGCGTGGTCCGAAGTCAAAAGCAAAAGCTTACCGAGTGGGTGTCGCTTGCAGTCTGACCGTCCCTGGTGTGTGCTTGAGCGATCAGTGGCAAACGAGTTGCCCAACACATGGAAGTGAGGAACTAAAGCAGCCATGAGCAGGACGTGGCAACTCCTCGGGTGAGCCCAGTCACAGAGCAATATGTGCCGGCTCTGCAATTATGGAAGCCTCCTTGGATAGCGAGGGAATGCTCATGGTCTGCCCCTGCCTTCCCTTGAGGGCCGACCACGATGTCGTTCATCGTTCTATCTTGACCAGCTGAGATGTTAGCGACATCACAACAGTCCAACGTGCCTCGAAACCAGAGGATGGCTAACCTCATTAAAAAATGCCCGCTGAAGACGGAAGTGTCGTCCTACGGGTGGCAAATTAAAAATTGACACTACGCAATTACGTCCGAGTGAAATGTCTCGTCCGAATGTCTCTCGTGCTAGGAACAGCTCTGACTACCTAGTTTCCGAATGCCGCTCTTGTTCGGAACAGCTTTGACTGGGTAGTTTTCCGAATGTCTGTTTAGCCTGGAAAAGCTCTGATGGGCGCAACGACAAGCACATGTCCGAAAACTCGCTGAGTGGATGCCGTCTGCAAACCTGTCTGGTTTGTGCGAGAGTGACCCGGGGAAGCGAAATGACCAATATATTGAAGTGAGGATTTAAAGCAGCCATGAGCAGGACGTGACGATCTCCCTCGGTGAGCCCAGATCCAGGGCGTTATGTGTCAGCCCTGCAACTATGGAAGCAACCTTGGATGGCGGAAAATGCTATGGACTGTCCCTGCCTTCCTTTGAGGGATGACCGTTGTCTTCGACCGTTCAACCTTGGCCAGCATGCTTGCAGATGGCACCACAAAAGTGAGTCTCCCAGGAATGCTACCTGGTCAAAAAAGCACGCTAAAGTCGATGTGTTGGCCTGCGGGTTTCGGCCCAAGGGCGCATAACAGACACACCGCAATCACATCTGAAAAAACACTCCGGATGAACGAAAAGAAGAAATGACAGACAGAAGACACTATTTATTACTATAACATGACAGCCAGAAGACACTATTTACTACTATAACATGACAGTCAGAAGACAATATTTACTACTATAACATGACAGTCAGAAGACACTATTTACTACTATAACATGACAGTCAGAAGACACTATTTACAATTATAATATGACAGTCAGAAGACAATATTTACTACTATAACATGACAGACAAAAGACACTATTTACAATTATAATATGACAGTCAGAAGACACTATTTACTACTATAACATGAAAATCAGAAGACACTGATTACTACTATAAAATGACAGACAGAAGACACTATTTACTACTATAACATGATAGTCAGATGACACTATTTAGTGCTATATCATGCAAATTAGAAGACACTATTTACTACTATAACATGATAGACAGAAGACACTATTTAGTACTATATCATGCAAGTTAGAAGACACTATTTACTACTATAACATGATAGACAGAAGACACTATTTAGTACTATATCATGCAAGTTAGAAGACACTATTTACTACTATTACATGGTAGTCAGAAGACACTATTAACCATTATAACATGGCAGTCGAAAGACACTATTTACTACTATAACATGATAGTCAGAAGACACTATTTACTACTATAACATGACAGTCAGAAGACACTATTTACTACTATAACATGACAGTCAGAAGACACTATTTACTACTATAACATGACAGTCAGAAGACACTATTTACAATTATAATATGGCAGTCAGAAGACACTATTTACTACTATAACATGACAGACAGAAGACACTATTTAGTACTATAATATGACAGTCAGAAGACACTATTTACTACTATAACATGACAGTCAAAGGACACTATTTATTATTATAACATGACAGCCAGAAGACACTGAAACTAATGTGACAATCTTACACTCTTTAACCCACAAATACACTATCGATTATCGTGAGCATTCTCACAAAAAATGTAAACAGTGGAGAAAATACAGATACATTGTGTAACGTAAACAATAGTGATGCAATTCCTTAAGCTAATTCCTTAACAGAGGGACAGACAGACAAACAGAGGGACAGACAGACAGAGGGATAGACAGAGGGCCAGACAGACAGAACGAACGAACTAACTTTATTTTCAAAGGGTAAAAAATTGGGCATGCAGGCCCGACTTACTTTCGGGCCTTCCAATCACTCATCTTTTGTTCAAGTGCAAATGTTACATTCACATAAGAAAACACGTTGCCAAATGAATGTTATAAACATAAGCAATGCATATTACTATGTTATGAGACAGGCAGGCAGACACACGTACACACGCACATTCATAAACACATACATACAATCTTGTATATATACTTACATCATGTACACAAACTCTCACAGTTATGCACTCTCTCAATAACACACAATACCTCGTATACACGTATACTTTATCACAATCACACTCACTAAAACATGTTTACTTACACATCCATACATACATACTCTTTTCTCTCTTCCCCTCCTTCCCTCCCCCCCCCCTCTCCCTCTCTCTCTCTCTCTCTCTCTCTCTCTCTCTTTCTCTCTCTCTCTCTCTCTCTCTCTGGGGGATGTGTCTCACAACATTGCAATACATACTGTTTATGTTTACAACTTTCATTTGACAATGTTTTTTTTTACCCCCATGTGAATGTACCATGCGTAATATGCATTGTTTATGCTTACAAAATCCATTTGACAATTTTTTTCCCCCTATGTACATGTAACATGCACATTTGATGAATGAAAGATGAGTGATTGAAAGGGACGAATGTAAGACGGGCCTGCGTGCCCAGTTTGTTACTCTTTTAAAATAAAGTTCGTTCGTTCGTTCATTCGTTCTCGTTCTCTCTCTCTCTCTCTCTCTCTCTCTCTCTCTCTCTCTCTCTCTCTCTCTCTCTCTCGTTCTCTCTCTCTCTTTCTCTCTCTCTCTCTCTCTCTCTTCTGTCTGTCTCTCTCTCCTGCCCATATATATATTCAATCATGCATACAATCACGCATGCATACGCACTCTGCTTCACACAGTCACTCAAATTAATACACACAGACTCCCCCACTTTCACATACATACATTGACAACTGTCAAGAAAATCCACACAAAGATAAGGAAAATATGTTACACATACACATTGCATATCTTGAAGTATATTAATGCACTGCAACATGGTCATATTGACTACAACCAATAAAGCAGTGCAATAGTTGGTGAAATCAAGTAGCGGAAAAAAAAATATTAAAGATGAAAGTACACAAATAAAATGTAGTAACTTATGTTGTGATTATGTATACATTCCTGTGTACACACGCACGCACGCACCCACCCACACACACATACAAATACACACACACACCCCTACCTACCTACCTACCTACCTCAGACAGTGACAGAGAGAAAGACATAAAGAGAAAGAGACAGAGAGAAAGAGACAGAGAGAAAGAGACAGAGATATATAGAGACCGACTGACAGACCTACCGACTACTAATGTCAGATCTCGATATCCCCCCCCCCCCCCCCCCCCTAAAAATAGTTCCTGATCTTACTGTGGTCATTTGCTTCCTATGTAATGACCCAGCCACGTCTGATATTGATAGTAGCTCGCTGACTCATGTAAGAGAATAACTGTTGTGTGTGTCAGAAAATACTTGTCGTGGTAATCTTACATTTACATTCTTCTTCTTCAAGTGTTAACCCTCATCAGAGTGTAGGAACCGACTCATCCCTGCCCCTCCCATCCTTGGCTACCCCGTGCAACTTCTAACATGTTCTCCACATAATATTCCTTTGTTTCTACTTATCATGTCCGTGTACTGTTTACAACTTCCTCTATTTCCTTTGCTCCGTGTATTCCAAACAAAGGCCTGTCTAGGGTGTTTGTAAAGTCTCACTACACTTTGTATGTAGAACACATTTGAAAAATGAAGTACATGTCATAAAAAATGTGATCCACAGTCCATAGTGAAGCAATATGCAGCGAATGGCCTTCGTATGCTGGAGTATTTCTTTGTACGCCAAACAGAATGGTGTTACCAACGGCAAGATGATGTTTGTCAAATGTTTTTCTACAATCAAAATGTAGTGAGATTTTACAAACACCCTGTATTCAGGGTTTTCTCGATGTATATCATATCCAGCGCCAGTGCCTTCTCTTGACCTCTGGGTTAATTAGATTTGTCTAGTTCTGTCCGTGAACTCCACACGGGTGATTCCATCACATGGGTGATTCCATCACATGGATGATTCCATCACATGGGTGATTCCATCACATGGGTGATTCCATCACATGGATGATTCCATCACATGGATGATTCCATCACATGGGTGATTCCTTCACATGGGTGATTCCATCACATGGGTGATTCCATCACATGGATGATTCCATCACATGGATGATTCCATCACATGGGTGATTCCTTCACATGGGTGATTCCATCACATGGGTGATTCCATCACATGGGTGATTCCATCACATGGATGATTCCATCACATGGATGATTCCATCACATGGGTGATTCCATCATATAACTGTATTCCTTGTAGTTTGCGCAGACACCAATTAGTGGATGTTTGTAGATTACGTGTAATCGTTATCGTTGTTCTCCGTGTTTCTGATTGATGCTGTTTCTTGTCCTGACTACTGTAACATTGTTCTGTTTTATTTACCCAGTTGGCCTCCGACATAGCCGCGAGCCTACGACAACAAGCAACCAACACACCTCGTGATGAATCTCCTTCACAATCAACACAACTGCCACGAACCGAGTTTACTTCGACAGATCCTCGCTAGAGCCTGGACGCCATCCTGCCAGTCAGCCAGCCAGTTTCTCCCAACATGCCCTATTCCGGCGTCTTCTGCACATCTCATCTATTCCCGATATATCACCCAGAATAACCTGGCAGGATTAATCGCCAGCAGCACATTTGCAGGATTAATAGCCACGAGCACCATATTTGAGTCTCCTGGCGAGGCAGCAGATCAGGGAAACACTGCCCGCATGGAGATACCAAGTTCAGCATCCACAGAAAGACAGTTTGTTTCTGAGAATATTAATCTGAGGCCCCACAAACCAAGACAACTGATGGACTGTCTGCTAGATCAGGACATGAATAACTATGAATATAATTCTGTCTCATTAAATTCTCCAAGCTGGGCACAGACACAATCAAATAAATTCATATCAAACACACCCTCCTTGTCATTTGATGACTTGTCCGATAATTTGGGCAGTTTGAAACTTAACGAACAGAAGTTGACCAGACCTATGGGATTATCATCTATACGTGCTTCCTTCCGCCGCGCCTCCTCGCTTCCACAAATATGGCGGAAGGACATCGTATTTGGGGCGGTCATTGGCAAAGGTGGCTTTGGTAAAGTGCACACAGGTGAGTGTTTAATAGGCTGCTGTGTTATTCTACTGACAGTCTACTTGATTCGACTGACACTCTACGTGATTATATTGACACTCGACTTGATCCGACTGACACTACTTGATTCTAATTGTAATATTTGAACCAAGCGTGACCTCCCTAGAGACTCCACCTAGTGTCTTCTATCCCAGCCCATCAGGATCTTTGGCTGAGAAAGCATGCCTGGATGAAAGTCTTCCCCAGCCAGGTGCTTTAGTTACTGCCATGAACTAGCTAGGATATTTGTTGTCTCGACGAAGGTGAGCCAGTCTTCCGCCAGTTCTCGCTCCGACCTGAGCTGTAAGTTCAGGTTTAATTTTGTGTACAAGACGAGGTGGCCGAGTGATTAAGGCGATGGACTGCTAATCCATTGGGGTCTTCCCGCGTGGGTTCGAATCCCATCCTCGATTGATTTTTGAATGGTTCGATGTGCATTGAGGATTATCTGTCGACTAACTAACTAACTTACTTACTTTTGTGTGAGGACACGCGGGTATAAGAGGAAAAGGGCAAGCTAGTAGACTTGCGGGCCTGGCTACTGTTGAAAGCTGACTAGCAGTGAGCCGACCTGATATAGTGAATGCTTTCAGAGAGGCGGGGAGATTCAACGAATCAAGAGACGATTCCGAATCTGCAACTTTGACCAGACTGCGAGATCATCAAATAAAAGGGGCGAAGTCAGACAAGAGCTCTAGACAGGGATACAAAGAAGTCACCCAACACACAATCGGTGCTTCGACCACTACGCGTTGAGGGAGATTCTGAGGGATACACTTATGGACTGAATGGGCTGATGCAATAATGATAATCTGGCTACAATTTTTCATTTTAAATTTTGATTCCACTGCGATATTAATTCTTCAAAAAGTGAATCAGTACAATTATCTCGGACCAGTCAGACCATTTGATGGAAGATGCCTTGAAGAGATTAGAACAAGAATTGTCATGGCGAAGGTAGCCTTTTGCAAGATGGAAAACATTCTGACCAATAAAAAGTCATTTGTAAGGAGAAAAAGAGCGTTGAAGTGCTACATAGAACCTGTGAAGCGTTGTCAATGAGAAAAGCTGAAAAACATCTAATGGCTGTGGAATTGTGGTTTCTGACAATGCAACGACTACCATGGGCAGACAGACAAACCAATGACCATCCTACAAGAAAAATATGAAAACCGTAAACTGATTAGAGAAATTAGACATAGACAGTCACAATTTTTTGATCACGTTAATTCGCCTACCTCATTTACCGCCTATGACATTTCCTGACACCAGTTATATAATGCATTGGCCAGTGAGCAATTTTAATTAAGATAAAAACTATCGCGACACGTATTCCAACACAACTGTGGAACTGGCACAATTACAACTAAACACTTGCTGCAGGTGTGTCCATAATATGCAGAACAGAGAAAAATACTTTAAACTGAATGAGCCGTTAAACGTGACCAGAAAGTAATGGCTTTTTACCAGAAAGTAGTCGCTAAAAGTTACATTTGACTGGAAGGTAACCAGTACAGGTTAGATTTGATTAGAAAGTAGTCAGCGAAAGTTAGATTTGACCAGGAAGTAGTCTCAAGGAGTTAGACTTAATCAGAAAATAATCACAAAAAGTAAGATCTGACCATACAGTTGTTCAGACCACGAAGAGCAAACAATAGTTGCTTGCTTGTGTTCGCTGGCTGTGAACTCCAGCGTAAAGTCCTATATGTCGGATGAAGACATCAGTGTGATGTCATACAGGACCTGAGGTTTGCGTGAGGATCCGTTGTCCCATGTCTGGCTTATTGGTGTGCAGACTGGTGGTTCCTCGCCGTGCAGGCAGACACTCTCCGACTTCGGAGGAAAGAAAATAGTTGAAATGAGAAAGTTTTGACTGCAGCTGGTTGCAAATTGACTAGTTCTGAAAGTTGTCGGAAGTAGAGAGACTTGCCCGTTAATAGTGGCGGGTAGATAGACTAGGCCTGTCTCCCTGGCCTAGAGGTTAACGCCTTTCTCCGTAATCCCGTATATCCACGTGAGGAACTTAACCTGCGCGAGAATCGGTAGTGGTTCTCGCCGCGTTGGTAACTTACGGGGTATGTGAGCCAATCGCCCAGAAAGCAATAGCAAACTACTGAGCTTAATCTAGCCAAGAAATCAACAATCAATTGAAAGATGCTGATGTTGACAGCAATGTCCTGTCAAGGATATGCGAACAAAAAACAGTAAAGATAGATTAGATGTAGACCAGCAAGAAGTCGTAGGTAAACAATGCATAACAATTGAATGGTGGTTCAGTCTGTAGACTATCACTTAACTAGCATAGACTCGCAGTTGTTCAGTCAAGTCTGTAGACTGTCACATAACTAGCATAGACTCGAAGTGGTTCAGTCAAGTCTGTAGACTGTCAGTTAACTAGCATAGACTCGAAGTGGTTCAGTCAAGTCTGTAGACTGTCACATAACTAGAATAGACTCGTAGTGGTTCAGTCAAGTCTGTAGACTGTCTCTTAACTAGCATAGATTCGTATTAGTTGTAGAATGCATTGCTCAATCTACGGTAGAAGAGAAACTGCACACAATATTTAACATTTCACACTTGTTTGACTTGCAAGCTGCCAGATACGCCTACATGTTAATGTCCTCTTTGACTAGGACACATCCATGGGCGTCCTGTGGCCATAAAAGTGGTGCAGAAGAGGCGTGGATCAGGGATCCACCGAGAGATCCTGCAGGCCGAGAGACTTGCCTTCTCTCTTCATTTGAGGCATGAAAACATCATCAGTAAGTACATCTTCTCTCCTTTAACGTCAGTCCTGTCTCCTCCACACAGGGCTCGGATGTTCAATCACTCGTGGTTTCGGAAGAGGCCTGGGAAAATGAGTATTAATGGGAAACTGGAGGAAAAGAACTGGTTACCTGAGATCATACTATCGTGATCCAGTTTGTGATCTAACCCTTTACATTGTAATATCTGTAAGAGGAAGAACTCTGCGATAATCAGCATGTAATAAAAAGTCACTGGTTAGAGAATGTACTCGTCTGTATAGGGAAATACAAGAACAAATAAGAGACTGCGCTAGTAACAAGAAATGGAAGTCTGAAAGAGTTCTGCAAAGAGAAATGTGCTTTTCAAATGCAACGTTATTCGAACAGAGTGCAAGAACAGCAAATTAAAGTCCTTTGATGTCATTAGAAATCAGTCTGGTTTTGTTGTCTCGTTTCATCACGCCTTCCATTAATTCATCCTCTCGTATTTGAGAAATAAAAGGTGTCCCGTCGCAGTTTCTTGGCGCGGAGCTGTTCATTTTAAGACCTAAATACATGGAAAATAAGATGACGAATCTTGTTTTACCTTGGCAAACGATCTAGAGCCGTGCTCTACCGTGATCAGACATCTCATTCTACCGGGATCAGACACCTCACTCTACCGTGATCAGACACCTCATTCTACCGCGATCAGACACCTCACTCTACCATGGTCAGACACCTCACTCTACCGTGATCAGACACCTCATTCTACCGTGATCAGACACCTCACTCTACCGTGATCAGACACCTCAGTTTACCGTGATCAGACACCTCATTCTACCTTGATCAGACACCTCATTCTACCGTGATCAGACACCTCATTCTACCATAATCATGTCATTATCAGCGCAGTTTGCTTCAACTCGTCCTCTTGCTTCTATTTGAAGATGCCATTATTCAACACTCCGTGGCTGAGAGCTCGTGGACGCGATTCGTGAGCCCGTTTGCCTGCGATCGAGACATAGCGGCGACCGATTTAGCAGCAGACCGCGTTGCGCTGGGTTTTAACGTGCTGGTATATCAGCCAGCATTCAGAAAGCAATGACAAACTACTGAACGTAAACTTGCCAAGACATAAACAGCAGTAAAATGCTGGGGTTGACAGCGATGTCCTGTAAATAGGATATGCAAAAAAAAATAATTAATAAAACAAAAATTTATAAACTCAAATATCAGCTGGTATTAAATATTTCTTAATTTAATCTGCTCGTATTTGACATTTCTCAATCATTTATCTTCTCGTTTTTAAGAATGGTCTTGCAAGAAACGAAATGTCTAAATTGGGTAAATTTGTGATTTTGGGCACGTTAAGAGAAGAAATAGAATTTAAAAAAACAAAAACCAAAAAAAAAACAACTTAATAACTTGCACAAATGATGGAAAAATAGTTTTGGGAAGACAGAGTGATACATATCTGGATGGATTGGCCATATAGCATAATCAGGTCACGAACAGAACGCTGATTAAAGACTGGGGATCGAGTGAGGTGACGAACCATGACCGCCTACGCCTGTCGGCATGTCACATGATGATTATATGGAAACAGGCGACCAGGCAGAGACTAGGCAGCCATCCCTCCTTAAGCCGTGTTCTAGAACAGTGGTTCTCAACCTTTTTTGGCCCGTGCCCCCCTTCACTATATTTTCAGAACGTCATTCCCCCCTTTCGTATTTCCTACCTAAAAATCCCGCCCCTGCCCCTACGCAGTATACATAATAATGAAAGCTAAATTTAATAGCACACACTAGAACAAGTCTAGACGTCCACATAAAACATGATTTGTGGGTCTACTTACTTTATAAATTGAATTTTAGAAAGGTGAGACGTAGAGAACCGTACAGTATGAAGGGAAAAACAATATCAAGTAATCGGTTCTTGTATTAACGCGATCTTGAAATAATCTTAATTCCCCCTCCCCCCTCCCCCTGGAAACTCTAAAATTCCCCCCTGGGGGGAATTCCCCACCGGTTGAGAACCACTGTTCTAGAATATGTGAACACGTGACATTTCACAGAGACTTCAGTACCTTCCTTGGGACTGCCTTGTTTTGAAGTTAAGAAACCACGAGGTGATGTGGCCGTCTCCCTTTCATACTAACGTTCACTTGAGTATACTTTCCAAAAGCTTACTGGCTCACACTTTCTAGGGCCTTGTCAACATCAGGACGATCGTGATAGAGCATCTCACATTTATAAATCGACCCTGAATCAATATTTTGCCAAGCAATGATAATAAACATTTCTGCCGCAGTTTGTGGCTTTATGTATGTGCCAATGATGTTCCCGATGTTACTGTCAATGTGTGATTGACACTGCATTCACATGAGGTGGCCCATCACTCTCCCCAGGTATCCTGGGTTTAAACCTCTGCGATGGTATGCGAGGCGATGCCCTGATTGTTATGGAGCTGGTGAGTCCTCGGACGCTGCAGTCAGTACTGGATGACAACAACCAGGTTGTGACACAGAGAGACAGGCTCAAGTTTGCTTTAGAGGTTAGATATGCCAGCTTGTTGTAGAACGTCACTTGATAATGTATCCATGTACAGTTGAGTCTTCATCCTCTTCCTCTTTAATCGTTTCCATCTTCTCTCTCTGTGTTAGGGGGAGATATAAAGATCTATTGTGCTCTTTTCCCACTGGAATATATGTCGGCATCATTTCCCTAAGGTTGTTCTTGATACCATTTCTTCTTCTTTTACGTGGCCTTCCCCTTTTCTATATCCATTATCTTCAATGTGGCTCTTTGTGACAGATGGTACAATGGCATTCTTGTGAGGTGGGCAAACCATTTAATCTCTTACTCTTTAATGAATTGCATGACAGATTTCAGATCTAGTTTTCTTCTGATGTCCTTGTTCCTAATTCTACCCCTCAAATGTACTCCGCAGCTTTTATAAGGCATCTCGGCTTATTATATTACGCTCGTTAGTTGCAGCAAGCGTCTGCTTGACACTCGTAGCATAATGTCGGCCAAACTATAGCTATTATGAGATTTTATATCAACTTTATGCGTCAGAAGTGGTGCTAGTAGTCACAGTACTTGATTTGCCATTGCACAACTGTTGTCTGTATCCATTAACCCAGTGTTTCCCAACGTGGGGCCCACGCCCCACAGGGGGGCAATTTGACTGTTAAGGGGGGCAATTCGAAAATGGAAGAAATCGGCTGAATATAACAAAACGGGGAGACTTGAGACTGAAGTTAACTAAATTGGAACCTGACATAAAATCTCTTTGCAGCAAGCATCAAGCGCAAGGATCTCACTAAATTTAAATAATAAATAATTACTAATAATTAAAATAATATAGAAAAATCTTTCATTAAAATTATTTTGTACTTGAATTTTAGTTCTCCATTATATGTTTTGAAAATGTACTTACTGTGTTTGCTCAATAATTACCTAGTGATTTCTTCCTAAAACCTATCATTCAAGTTTCTTTAGTGAACATTTCAATTTTTGAATATTAAAAATAATGTGTATGTTGAGGGGGGGGGGGGGGTGGGGTGCGGGGGAGGGGGGCAATATGAATTTTAGAAAGGCTTAAGTGGGGCATGGTACAAAAAAGGTTGGTAAACAATGCATTAACCCATTCTGAAGTGAAAATTGATCCTAGTATATACATTCGGAAATTTATTTTTGGGTTCCTAATTTGTAATGACAGGATTTCTGTCTGCGTGACTATTACCGTTGTCTCTGTCTTGTCAATACTTACATTCATATTATATTTCTCACGGTCGGTAGCGACTTGATTTATATATTCTAAATGCTCGCTTTATGTTCTATTTCACCTAATAAATTTAATGACTTAGGTTAACTATTAATTCTCTTAACTTTGTGACATAAAAACGATAAACAGCTGACACGCCTGGCACTATGTACAACAAAGTTAAACTGTGGTACTATAAACCTGGGCCTCTATTGTACATCGACAGGGCTGAGAACCTGGTAGCTTGCAGTTGTTCATTCTTTTGTCATCCGATAGTGGTGGGATTGATAATAATCTAGCTATACCTTTCCGTGACAAGTAACACACAAACCTACCGTCGCACATCACGCCCATCCACACATGTGCACCCTCATATATCCACACACACACACACACACACACACAATATATATATATATATATATTCATTCATTCCGATCAATGTCATAAGTTTTACATGTATTTGCTGTGAGTCCTAGAATGAAACCATATGTTTAAATATATTTTAGTCAGGTACAAGACATGTCTGAATCTTCTACTGGATGAAAACAGAATGCAACCAACAGAATAACACCAGGACCTAACTGATCAGTTTTGAATGGTGTATGCCAGAATCAATATCCATCTAAACCTTAATTCCACAACGAGCATTCCTCTACATAGCAGTATTCCCACCCCAATGAATCCATCGCTCTCTTCATGTGCCTGGCACTCTCAAACATGAGTGACAAGCTACTGCAGCTGCCTCCAGTGATTACATACTGCCTATTGCAGTGGTTCTCAACCTATTTTGGCCCGTGCACCCTTTCACCATATTTTCAGAAGGTCACCCCCCCCCCTCCGTATTTCTTGCCTATAAATCCCCCCCCCCCTCCTGCCCCTACACAGTATACGTAAAAACTGTAGCTAAATGTAATAACACATACTAGAACAAGTCTAGACTTCCACATAAAACGTGATTTGCGGGTCTACTTACGTTATAAAATAAATTTCAGAAGGGCGAAGTACAAAACCATAAAGTATGGAGAGAAAAACAATATCAAGTAATCGGTTCTTGTATTAACGCGATCTTGAAATAATCTTAACCCCCCCCCCCCCCCCCCCCATCCCCGGAAACCCTAAAATTCCACCTGGAAGGGGGGGGGGGGGAGAGAAAAATTCCCTACAGGTTGACAACCACTGGTCTATTGGTTCTTCAAACAACTACAGGGGACTTGCAATTTCATAATAGGCAACGAGCTGACAAGAGTAGACAACCCGGCAACAGAACACAGCCCCGGCATCATGGCCGTCAGTGATGTAAAAAGAACAGACATGGAAGGAAGAGTTCGTGGAAGCCGAGGCATAGGTCGAACAAAAAGCATCGCGGATATTAGACATCCTGGGCGGGAAAATGTGCCAGGCGAAGGAAATGACGAATGATCGAGTCTTTCCACAGGGATGAGAGTAACGATCTGCCATAAACTTGCTCAATGACTGACACGAGCTTGTTTCAGTAGGTGTGAGTTTTGTGACAAATATGTCTCAAGGGGTTAGTGAACCGCGTAACATCGCCAAAGGCAAGGGAACTGTAGACCCGAAGTCATGTACAACTGCGACAGTATACCGCCAATGATGTACACATGAGACAATCATTGTTTTCACATGTGTGTGCTTGAAGTTTACAATTATAACTGGCCTACTAAATCCAGCTTGATCATGTGACATCTTGATACCTGCTCCGTGGCGGAGGCATTACGGTCGCAGTTCGTAATCCCGCATACCGCGTTCGAAACAGCTGCGGGCGATTTGGCAGCAGACCACCTTGCGCTGAGTTTTTTATAAAATGGTATGGGTGCCGGTTGTTCAGAAAGCAATGGCAAACTACTGAACGTAAACTTGCCAAGTGATAACAAACAGTCAACAAATGCTAAGGTTGACTGACACGTCCTGTAAAAGGATATGCAACTAACTTTTTAAAACTAAATCCAGCTTGATAATGTGACATATTGATCACATATCTTGGGTTGACATTTGAACAGATTAGCAAGGCCTTGAACTACCTGCACAAGAATGATGTTGTTCACCTGGACGTCAAGCCTCGCAATGTGCTCATGACCATAGACAACACCTGCAAGCTGGGCGACTATGGCAGCCTGACCCGCACGGGGAAAGATGTGCCCAGGGAGGAGACAGAGTTCACCCAACTACTAGGTATACAACACCTGTCTGTATGTTATCTAGTATACCTAGAGTATGGTACATAGCGTGTAACACTTGTTTGTATTATCTAAGATTTCGGGACAAGATTGTCCCAGGAACATAAAATTCCACTCAGCTAATATAATGTGTGTTTAAGTTCTGTCTGGGATTCTTATCTATTGTAGGGTTTGTCCATCAGGAATGATTATAATTTGATTTCATCCAGTGGGGTTGAACGTTTTCAGACGTGAGTTCTAAGACAGCTGGTAAGGCCTATTTTGGCTCGAAATGTTCTTTGACAATGTGGGGAAAAGAATTCTTGACGTTCCGAAAAGAGAATCTACTGCAGTAGTTGGATGAAGAATGACTTGCGCGATGAACTGGATTAAATTGAGGAAGAGTTGCACAATTTGTCGACCTCACTCTCTCGCCTGAGTCCGAGTCCAGTAGCAAGACAAGTCAAGACCACTGGAGACGAATACAGGTGCAGTGAATGACCAGGGCGCTCTATGTGCCTTGCCCTGCTCATCACTTTCCATAACGCTTTGCAGGTAAACGCCGTCTTGCCCGTTGAATCATCAATGATTTCTTTCGCGCAGTCTGCCGAATCTTGTCTTGACATGCTGGGTAGGTATACCCTAGTTCACCGACTGGTTTGAGACAGAATCGACTACCCGCGCCTGGTTTATCCAGCCTCTCACAGCTGTAGCCCGGGGGTGGCCGCTGTCACATGCTGACAGCTACTAGGAGCCACAGGCACGAGCTGGGTGTCAGGCTTGGACCAGTGGGGGATGGGCTCTGAAAAGAGCATGACAGTCATCCTTACCACAGGTACTACCAATTTCTGGCATCTCAGACGAGAGGACAACACTTATGTGGGGGATAATCTACACTAATATGTATTTATGGCAATGAATGAATCACCAAATAATGAGAAATAGATCAACTTTACTAGAACACGTTTACAAGAAACAAAATGGGCGTTTTGGCTAAAGTCGTAGCACACAACAAACACACACAAAGCGACACACAACTACACGAAAAACACTACATGAAAATATTAGTTACTTATCTGTATCCTTGTTTGGCTGAATACACCTCACAAAAGCATGAGTAGAAGACTTGCCTTGCTTCAGAAGTTACAGATTGTGAGAATTGTATGTATTTTATGATCTGGTCATGCTGGAGTGTAGTGGAATGAATAGGCTGATAGGCTGGCAGGGAATGCACCTCTCGTGGTAGACTACCTATGGACAAGGGAGAGGTGGTCGGGCGTCTGTGGGACCAGGTGGAGAAGGCGGAAGAACAGATTGAGAAACCGTATGTGGAAAGGATGAGATTGCGGGGGACTGGAATGGGTTCTGGTAGAATCTCAAAACTGAGAGGGAAGACCAGGAGAACTTTCAATCAGATAGCGGTGGGAACGATTAGCAGTGTGACTCTTCGCAGGCTGTTAAACGAGGGAACGGAGAACGTAGGGGAATGCACAGAGTGCATGATTCGGTGAGTCGGTTCGTAGCTCAGCGCAACTAACTGTTGCATAGTGTGACTGTTATTTCACTGTTGAAATGTTTCACTGTTGTACTGTTTCAGTGATTTCTCTGATGTCATTTCACTGGTGTATCATTTCACTGTTGTATTGTTTCACTATTGTATTATTTCACTGTTGTAGTTTAACTAATGTATTATTTCACTGTTGTAGTTTAACTATTGTATTATTTCACTGTTGTATCATTTCACTGTTGTATTATTTCACTATTGTATTATTTCACTGTTGTAGTTTAACTATTGTATTATTTCACTGTTGTAGTTTAATAATTGTATTATTTCACTGTTGTAGTTTCACTATTGTATTATTTCACTGTTGTATTGTTTCACTATTGTAATATTTCACTGCTGTATTGCCAGGTACTCTGCCGTACCGAGCGCCCGAGTTAATGCGCGGTTGTTTCCCCTCCAACAAGGCCGACATATTTTCCCTGGGGATTACACTCTGGCAGATGGTGAGTGCCACATGATGATGATGTGTTCTCTACCTCAGTCCTTGTGTACATGTGTGACCAAACAGTCCTTGTGTAGATGTGTGACCAAACAGTCCTTGTGTACATGTGTGACCAAACAGTCCTTGTGTACATGTGTGACCAAACAGTCCTTGTGTACATGTGTGACCAAACAGTCCTTGTGTACATGTGTGACCAAACAGTCCTTGTGTACATGTGTGACCAAACAGTCCTTTTGTACATGTGTGATCAAACAGTCCTTGTGTACACGTGTGATTAAACAGTCCTTGTGCACATGTGTGATCAAACAGTCCTTGTGTACATGTGTGATCAAACAGTCCTTGTGTACATGTGTGATCAAACAGTCCTTGTGTAAATATGTGAACAAACAGTCCTTGTATAAATATGTTAAGAAGCAGTCCTTGTGTATATATGTTAACAAGCGATCCGTGTGTATATATGTGAACAGTCATTGTGTAACACAATGGGCTGAAATATGTGATGGCACTTGATGATGATGATGATGTCATAACTTGATCGAATCTCATGGTTAACTTTACACCTGTGTACGTATTGAGCACGTGAATTAACTGTTGGTCCTGTAACTGTGCCCTAACTGTATGGGGGATATATTTATCTTGAATAGGAGAGGGAGAAATGCTGAGGTTCCCGCGTCTGCTGGTGGGTACTGGGTATTAGGATTCCGTGTGATTGTACTGTTCTGTCAACTTCCTCCATACTTCTTGAGCAATAGTCATTATCATCATGTGCCGTGCCCATAAGTTAGGGCGGTCATGTTTCGCCATCTCACACGATCACCAGAGTCGTGGATCAGCTCCGTGTTCTTGTCTCGACTCGGTGGCGGGATACGGGTATCCCCTATGAGAGAAGTAAGGTGCCTCCTCCCCTCCGCTAGCCCACTGAACACCCTTGGGCAAGGACTATCCGTTTAGCCCCTTATCAGGGTTACGTGAAGCCATGTATGCAGGTGGTGGATGGAATTGAAGAAAAGTCGACAGATAGTTGTAGGTTATGGTCTCAAATTTCACAACAGCAGGCAGAGAATTTGTTTTTAGTTAGTTAGTTAGTTAGTTAGTCGACAGATCATCCTCATTGCACATCGAACCATTCAGTCCATAAGTGCTCGGATCTCCTACTCAGCAAATCCCGCAACGTGTAGCGGCTAACGACGCCAGTTCTGTGTTGGTTTATCAATCTTCTTTGGCTTCCTGCGTAGTGTTCTTGTTTGGCCACCCCTCTTTTAATTTGCTGTTCTCGCAGTCTGGCCATGGTTGTAGATTCACAGTCATCACTTGGTTCAAGCAAAAGTCTTACTTCTCGTAGAGCATTCAGAATGTCAGCCTGGTCCATGGCGCGTCCGCCCTCCACAGTAGCCTCACCTGCGAGCT
This sequence comes from Cepaea hortensis, assembly GCA_963921405.1. Classification (NCBI taxonomy): domain Eukaryota; kingdom Metazoa; phylum Mollusca; class Gastropoda; order Stylommatophora; family Helicidae; genus Cepaea; species Cepaea hortensis. The sequence goes on along the minus strand of OY992887.1, from coordinate 5,661,611 downwards.
TGTCAGCCAGCTCATTTCCTTGTACTCCCGCATGCCCTGGCACGAAGATGAAACCAATCTTTGCCAGCCGTGACTGCTCCAGAGACAGCAACCATTCTCTTCGGATACATAACACCTCTATCCTCTTGATCATGTTCATTGAGTCGCTAAGGAAACATGCGCTAGTGTTTCATTCACGTGTGTGGTGTGTTTTTTTCACATGTTTGGTGTGTGTGTGGGTCCCATTCATGTGTGTGATATATTCGGGTCCCAGAGGATTTGTTTTTGTTTCGAGACAATGGCTACGTTAGTTGACAAGTATGGTCACTGCTGGGAAGGAAAGCAATGGTAAACCACCTTCTGTACACATGTCAAGATAGTCATGTTTCGTTCAATAAACATTTGGAGCAATAGTACTTGAACAAATACACCCCACGGGTTTGCTGGACCTGTCGTAGGTTTATCATTATTTGAACACACTGATGCTAGAAAACACAGAAACACATGCATTTCTCCAGATCACAGCTAACACTGTTTACTCCGCGATAGTGGTACCCAATAACATTAACTCATGCACATTTTATACCCATCATACCAAATAACGTTAACTCATACACATCTGATACCCACACTTGTGGTGCAGGCAACGAGAGAGACCCCGCACTGTGGAGCCGACCCTCACTGTCTCATCTATCAAGTCACCAAGGTGAACAAACGGCCCAACCACCACCACACAGGAAATGATGTCACTGAGATCAAGTACTGTGACCTCTACATTGCATGCTGGGACGCTGAGCCTGATCAGAGACCTGCGGCGGAGGATGTCATTGATGCCTTAAACAAATTGCAGCAGTGACCCTGGGAGCTTTCAGTCTGCTGTAGGATTTCACTGATGTGTGACTTGGCAGTTTCTTAAGTTTCGTTTTCATGATTACTCTTCTACAAGATTAGTGTTTTTCTGAATGCAAGATTTACACTTTGTTTGCAGCTAAGATAAGAAAGTTTAACATTTAGAACTGTACAAACCAACTGAATGGCACACGTACTGAACATATCAAAATCCTCTCGAGGCAGCTTACCAAAGTACACTTGGTAAAGTGTATTAGTTGGATAGACTTGTGTTGAGTATTGCATCTCATCTCCGGTTGTTTATTTTATAGTTGTCCCAAGTTGTGTTCAAGTTAATGAGTTTTTTCCTCCGTGCATCCTTGCAATTTAGTTCTCCACTCTTGCCAACACACAGTTGCTGAAGACATTGTCGTCTTGAGGCATAATATCCTCTCCATAGCACAAAGCCTGGGTTGAATGCAGCAAATCAGTGCCCTAACTGTCCACCTGTCGTAGCTTCGATCCTAGACCAGTTGCCTACCCATTCTCAAGGCATGGTCTGTCCTGCCGTGACATTTAGTCTGTATTATTTAGGTGATCTGCTGACGTAAATTCCAACCGTAAGTCAGTGGCAACGGTTATGTGTCGAGCAACACCAGTACATAAGACAGTCATTTATACGTGTAAAAGTGCAGTTAGAATGTTAATCCTATTCATGTATGTGGTGTGTTTGGGTTCTATTCTCGTGTGTGGTGTGTGGGCCCCATTCACGTGTATGATATGCGTGGGACATATTCATGTGTGTGGGTTGTGTGGGCTCCATTCACGTGTGTGGTGTGTGTGAGCCCCATTCACGTGTGGTGTTTGAACTCCATTGACGTGTCTGGTGTGTTTGTTTCATTCATGTGTGTGGTGTGTGTGGGTCCCATTCACTGTGGTTTGTGTGTGGGTTACATTCACGTGTGTGGTGGGTGTGAGTTCCATTCACGTGTGTGGTGTGTGTGGGTCCCATTTACGCGTGTGGTATGTGTGGAACCCATTCACGTGTGTGGTATATTTGGGTCCCATTCTGTGGTGTTGGGGTCCCTTTCATGTGAGACGTGTGTGGTGTGTGTGTGGGTCCCATTCACGTGCGTAGTGTAAGTCAGATTCACGTGTGTGGTATGTTGGGGTCCCACTCATGTGAATGGTGTGTGGGGGTTCCATTGACGTGTGTGGTGTGTTGGGGTTCCATTGACGTGTGTGGTATGTTGGAGTCTCATTCACGTGTGATATGTTTGGATCAGCATGTACAACTTTTCAAGTGACATTCACTGACCAATGGCCATTCCCTCTACCAGCTGGGCATTACCGAGCCTTTGTAGATTGACCTGTTGCAGTACTTGTCTTCTTATCCACCCACATGATTCTTCCATTCTCAGAACATACAACCTGTACCCCCGTTTCTTTTTATTCTTTATCCAGTGTACATGATTCACACTCATACAGCAGTGTGGGCAGTATACATCTCCCTAAAGCTCCTTGAGTCGTATGGTACAACCATTATATTTGTTATTGTTAGCATTTAACTCCACATATTAAAATCATGGTATCGCCATGTTTGTTTGTCCATGGCTTTCAGTATTCTGGAGTGTATGGAGAAGTGTAAACATAATTTGACTGGAAACCGCGATAGAGCAGCCACCATCACACTTATCTGCAAGCTAGACGGTCATCAGTTCGAAACCCCTGCCAAAGCGATGACTTATTTTCATTTTCTGGTTTACTTCAGTCCCGGCTCCCAGACATACTCAGCTCCCAGACAGACCCAGCTCCCAGACTGACCCAGCTCCCAGACTGACCCAGTTCCCAGACTGACCCAGCTCCCGACCCAGTTCCCAGACTGACCCAGCTCCCAGACTGACCCAGCTCCCAGACTGACCCAGCTCCCAGACTGACCAAGCTCTCAGACCGACCCAGCTCCCAGACAGTCAGCTCCCAGACAGTCAGCTCCCAGACAGTCAGCTCCCAGACTGACCCAGCTCCCAGACTGACCCAGCTCCCAGACTGACCCAGCTCCCAGACCGACCCAGCTCCCAGACAGAGTCAGCTCTCAGACAGAGTCAGCTCCCAGACATACCCAGCTCCCAGACAGACCCAGCTCCCAGACAGAGTCAGCTCACAGACAGACCCAGCTCCCAGACAGTCAGCTCCCAGACAGACCCAGCTCCCAGACTGACCCAGCTCCCAGACTGACCCAGCTCCCAGACTGACCCAGCTCCCAGATTGACCCAGCTCCCAGATTAACCCAGCTCCCAGACAGACCCAGCTCCCAGACAGTCAGCTCCCAGACAGAATCAGCTCCCAGACAGAGTCAGCTCCCAGACAGAGTCAGCTCCCAGACAGTCAGCTCCCAGACAGACCCAGCTCCCAAACAGACCCAGCTTCCAAACAGATCCAGCTCCCAGACAGACCCAGCTCCCAGACTGACCCAGCTCCCAGACTGACCCAGCTCCCAGACTGACCCAGCTCCCAGATGGACCCAGCTCCCAGACAGTCAGCTCCCAGACAGACCCAGCTCCCAGACTGACCCAGCTCCCAGACTGACCCAGCTCCCAGACTGACCCAGCTCCCAGACTGACCCAGCTCCCAGATGGACCCAGCTCCCAGATGGACCCAGCTCCCAGACAGTCAGCTCCCAGACAGACCCAGCTCCCAGACAGACCCAGCTCCCAGACTGACCCAGCTCCCAGACTGACCCAGCTCCCAGACTGACCCAGCTCCCAGATGGACCCAGCTCCCAGATGGACCCAGCTCCCAGACAGTCAGCTCCCAGACAGACCCAGCTCCCAGACAGTCAGCTCCCAGACAGAGTCAGCTCCCAGACAGTCAGCTCCCAGACAGACCCAGCTCCCAGACAGTCAGCTCCCAGACAGAGAGCTCCCAGACAGACCCAGCTCCCAGACAGTCAGCTCCCAGACAGTCAGCTCCCAGACAGTCAGCTCCCAGACAGTCAGCTCCCAGACAGTCAGCTCCCAGACAGTCAGCTCCCAGACAGTCAGCTCCCAGACAGTCAGCTCCCAGACAGTCAGCTCCCAGACAGTCAGCTCCCAGACAGTCAGCTCCCAGACAGTCAGCTCCCAGACAGTCAGCTCCCAGACAGTCAGCTCCCAGACAGAGTCAGCTCCCAGACAGAGTCAGCTCCCAGACAGACCCAGCTCCCAGACAGTCAGCTCCCAGACAGAGAGCTCCCAGACAGACCCAGCTCCCAGACAGTCAGCTCCCAGACAGTCAGCTCCCAGACAGAGTCAGCTCCCAGACAGTCAGCTCCCAGACAGTCAGCTCCCAGACAGTCAGCTCCCAGACAGAGTCAGCTCCCAGACAGAGTCAGCTCCCAGACAGAGTCAGCTCCCAGACAGAGAGCTCCCAGACAGACCCAGCTCCCAGACAGACCCAGCTCCCAGACAGTCAGCTCCCAGACAGTCAGCTCCCAGACAGTCAGCTCCCAGACAGTCAGCTCCCAGACAGTCAGCTCCCAGACAGTCAGCTCCCAGACAGTCAGCTCCCAGACAGTCAGCTCCCAGACAGTCAGCTCCCAGACAGTCAGCTCCCAGACAGTCAGCTCCCAGACAGTCAGCTCCCAGACAGTCAGCTCCCAGACAGAGTCAGCTCCCAGACAGTCAGCTCCCAGACAGTCAGCTCCCAGACAGACCCAGCTCCCAGACAGTCAGCTCCCAGACAGAGTCAGCTCCCAGACAGTCAGCTCCCAGACAGTCAGCTCCCAGACAGTCAGCTCCCAGACAGAGTCAGCTCCCAGACAGTCAGCTCCCAGACAGTCAGCTCCCAGACAGACCCAGCTCCCAGACAGTCAGCTCCCAGACAGAGAGCTCCCAGACAGACCCAGCTCCCAGACAGTCAGCTCCCAGACAGTCAGCTCCCAGACAGTCAGCTCCCAGACAGAGTCAGCTCCCAGACAGTCAGCTCCCAGACAGTCAGCTCCCAGACAGTCAGCTCCCAGACAGTCAGCTCCCAGACAGTCAGCTCCCAGACAGAGTCAGCTCCCAGACAGTCAGCTCCCAGACAGTCAGCTCCCAGACAGACCCAGCTCCCAGACAGTCAGCTCCCAGACAGAGAGCTCCCAGACAGACCCAGCTCCCAGACAGTCAGCTCCCAGACAGTCAGCTCCCAGACAGAGTCAGCTCCCAGACAGTCAGCTCCCAGACAGTCAGCTCCCAGACAGTCAGCTCCCAGACAGAGTCAGCTCCCAGACAGAGTCAGCTCCCAGACAGAGTCAGCTCCCAGACAGAGAGCTCCCAGACAGACCCAGCTCCCAGACAGTCAGCTCCCAGACAGTCAGCTCCCAGACAGTCAGCTCCCAGACAGTCAGCTCCCAGACAGTCAGCTCCCAGACAGTCAGCTCCCAGACAGACCCAGCTTCCAAACAGATCCAGCTCCCAGACATACCCAGCTCCCAGACATACCCAGCTTCCAGGTAGACCCAGCTCCCAGGAAGACCCCGTTCCCAGGCAGACCCAGCTAATGGGTGCAGAAAATGACATTGGATGTAAAGTCGGCCAGGGAAGCAGTGACCTCTTCCCCCATCAAGTGTTGATTGGATATAACCACGAGGCCTGCGTCATATACCCAAGACGTAGGTCAGCATGGCCGAATGGATAAGAACGCGTGTTCTTAAACATCCGGTATGCTGATACCGAGTTATGGAGTTCAACCCCTACACCGGACAGTCGGACTAAAATATTGACCTATCGTCCTTGACTTGGAGATGTAAATTGCAAGTACCTCTAAAGTCGGAGTGGGTTCACCTGATGGCGAGGGACACTGTTAATATGGAAAACTAATCCACACGCAAAATTCAGTCCAGCGCTACTATAAGTAGTGTGTATGGACTAGGCTTGAGTTAAAAGCGAGCGAACACATACAAATCAATAAATAAAACAAAATACCCAAGACGCCTCTAGGCGCGGAGAAGACTCCTGCTTCTGTATGTAACATGGGCAGTTAGAAACTACAGGGTGTATATTTGACTGTGCAGTTTTTGAAAATATTTCCAAATTTTGTATTTACCTCTTATGTTGCATGAACTCATGAACTCCACAAGAGGTAAATACAAAACTTGGAACGGCAATATTTTCAAAACTAAAAAAAAACAAAAGAAAACTGCATTCATTAAAAATACACCATATATCACACGTTAACACATGAGGTAGATTATGTTGAGTATCATCACAACGCTTTGCAGGTATGTCACTGCGGGTTGTGTCCCGAGGCAAGACTAGGCTGTGGGTCTGTCATGTGGTAGGGCCAGCATATTATGTACACCCCATTGCACGGAGTAGAAAGTAGCCAGTTTCCTCCGTAGACCGACGACAGCCACAGGCTTGGGACTCTCGTCTGCAGTGATGACATCAATATAACTCCACTGGCCCGCCACAAGGCGATGTATTAATTATACTTTACTGTATAAATATTAACAGAAATGGCACATTACACATGACTGAATATACACACGTTGTTGTTATCCGAGTGTTATTGGTTTCTTATGGTATATAATTGATAATGTTTATTGCACATAGACATTTCTGCCTTATAGAGTGGTCATAAAGATCATTCAAGGAGAATCTAAACAGTGCATGAATTCTGTAGCATCGGTGTATTTAAATGTGTGTTCCAGAATCACACGCACTATACACCTTAGTTTGTGTATTTATTTTTGTTTTGTTGATCTAACTTGAAATGTAGACAAGGCAGAGGCTTGTTTGATCCCGTCTTTATTATGTCAACATAGCCAGGCATGTTGACGTACTGAAGTTGTACGAGGGTCTTCCGAGTGTTTCGTCATTGTCAGATGAGGCTAGACGGCTGATGCACTAACCACAGACCAGGGGCACTATAACATGTTTTGTATTTTGTTCCAATTCCCCAAAATTTTATCAGTTCGTTACAAAACATTCCAGTTCCCCTAAATCTGATCAGATTGTTACAAAACATTCGTTCCCCAAACTTTTATCAGATTGTTACAAAACATTCCTGGTACCTAAAATCGGATCAGATTGTTAGAAAACATTCCATTTCCTGAACATCTGATCAGTTTGTTACAAAACATTCCAGACTCCTAAGGGTCGTCGCTGGAGCTAACGAGTTCGTGCTGTCAGCAGCGCGCACTGCGGAAAGAAACAGAGCTGTATAGCTTAAAACCTGATACTATGAAATTGATCTTCTTGTCTGTGAACTTCTGTGACTAATGGTTAATTTGATAACGTTTGAGAAATCCTGCATTCACACTTTCTTACTCTAAACTGTTCGTGTGTATGACTTGCGGGTTAATGAGACGTAGTGTGACAACTCGCTGACAAGCTGGGATCAGGGTTGGACATCAGCCAGCGGTGAGTCGTCAGCAGAAAGTTTTGCGTTAATTTCAGTAACAACGGCAAATGTCAAATTGTCTAGTAAATAACAGACATTCAATGCTGCTGTTGATTGCAACGTCCTGTAAAGACATGCAGCGTATTCTAAACAAAAGTACATTTGATACATATATTTTCTGTATCCTGAAGTGTTGGACTTTCTGTTGAGTCAGTGCTTTATGCAAGATACAGCCATTATTTATTCCTGACTGTTCTGTGTAGCACATTGTACATGGACCTCATCCTGGTCGACCGACCCAAAATAAATGCAGGAAATATTCTGGAAAGTAGAGGCGGGATGTGACAGATTGTACTTATTTCATGTTGCAACTGTTGATGAGCTTCTGTGTGATAGATGTTACTTATTTCATGTTGCAACTGTTGATGAAATATATGACAGGTGGTACTTATTTCATGTTACGACTGTTGAGCTATGTGAAAGATGGTACTTATTTCATGTTACTACTGTTGATGAACTCTATGCAATGCTTTGTTTCTATGAAGCCTTACAAATATTTTTTGAAGTTGTTAATAACATTTATGAATTAAATTGTTGACTTTTCTGGCGGCAACTCATTATAGTTTGTGTGTGATTTATTTTTTTCTGTAGTGATTGTGGTACAGGCTTCAGGCAGCGGATGATGGAGATATAGTGACCAGGGAGGCTGAGTGGTCTCGAGGTATGGTGTCCGCCTCGAGTGCTGGAGGCCCCGGTGAGGACCGGGATTTATTTAAAAAATCCACCAGGACTTCCAGTAATAAAATTTCCCTGGTCTCTGGGTAGTGAGATCGGACGCCAGTGTGTATTGTTGCGCACGTAAAAAATCCCCTGGCAGTTGGAAATCGAAAAAGAGTAGCCTAACGGCGCTGCCCGGGCAAAATTTCGAGTTAAAAATCTACCCAAAGTATTTTCAGGATTCTCGCCGATGCAACGGCGTTCGTGCATTGAGCTGAGTTTCTCCAGAGTCAGGTTTGAGTTAGGAGGAAAACGGAGCACTTATGGGTTAAACCGTAGGCCGTGATGTTGATCCAACGACTAAAGTAAACTAAACATAGGACCAGTTTGAAGATGACCAGTTCCTGGTTTAGTTTCCTCTAAAGCGATACCCATGATTACAAAGCCGGACCATGCACTGGGTGCCCAGTAGATCAGAGTTTGTGACTTCCTTCCCTGTCCCAGGCAGGTCATGTTACTCTCACTGTGCTACTGAAGTCTTACAAAATAAAAAAAACAGTATTTTACTCATAGATCCCGGGGTAGTATATGAACATATAGACTTCCAGGACAAGGGCGAAAACAGACACACTCATACTCACATGTGTGTGTGCGTGTGTGTGTGTGCGTGTGTGTGTGTGTTTCTGTCAGTTTGGAAGGGGGGGGGGGAGAGAGAGAGAGAGAGTGCGATTGTGACTGCAAACAAGTAAAGCACCAACGTACCCAGAACACAAAAATGTGCGGCCGATATGTCACAGATCACTTGTCAAATTGTAGTCACGCAACAAACAACGGCACCTAATTGTCATTGACTTCCCACAGACAAACATGTACCTCCCAGTGCTCAGCTCTTGGTTGTCCGTAACCTCCCATATACAAACATGTACCTCCCAGTGCTCAGCGCCTGTTTTAAGACATCAAAGATGGCTTACTTGTCTACGTGTGTATATGCTTTTCTACAATATTGTACAGCTTTTAGCTGGCCTGTGTCATGCACATTTGTTCCTTAGCAAAGTCCGCCATTTGGAACTGGCTGGTTCGAATCTCGGTGTGGCCAAGTAAAGCTCAGTGCTTTTAGTGTCATGTCTACTCTGTCTTCACTTCTGCGAGTGTCGGTCATTAACGATGAATAGACATCTCATGTTATTTTAACGGCCTCAAGAGCTTACAAACAATCGATTCATATGTCTCTAAAAATAAGTGGGCGTGGTTTGATGAGTTGTTGTCGTCTTCCACTAATGCCACTAGGCGTCGTGGGGAGAGGTTATTAAAGTCCCAGCGCCTGTGACTAGCACCTTTCCTCCAATCTTCTCCAAGATTCACGTGCTGTGTATTTCTAGGATCCGGTAAATTCTCCACCGGTTTGCTAGACCTGTCATAGGTTCCTGACCTACTGAGCCCTTTCATAGTTGGCCAGTTACTGTTGTGATTTCCAAACCACTCAAACCCGTTCCACTACATCACCCCCAGCCGGCTCCGCGGCAAAGACGTTACGGACGAAGTTTGTAATCCCGCCTACCCGCGTTCGAAACATGGGCGGGCGACTTGGCAGCAGACCGCCTTGCGTTTTTTTTCCCCTAAATAGTATGGGTGCTAAGTCGTTCAGAAAGCAATGGCAAACTACTGAACGTCAACTTGCTAAGAGACCACAACAGCAACAATTCCGGTGTTAACTGCGACGTCCTGTAAAGGATATGCTAGTAACTTTTGACATCGCTCTCAAATAATTGTGAAGTGTCACCCCAGTTTTAAACTATCTTAAACTGTATTACTGCTGGCAATTCTTCACTTCCTGGTGGTTATTTCTCTTAACCAGTTTCCCTCAGAATAGTCTTAAAATACTTGCCTGAGGCAGAAAGAATGTTTTTATGTAACCAGTATTTCAACATTTCCATCGATATGTCATGTTCCTATATTTACCACCAGTTATCGAACATGCGACAACTTTTCACGCAGACGTGAGAAAGCTAGTATTGATCATATTAATTAATCAGGTGCCATCTCCTCATTTAAGGTTCATTGCAATGGATCTCCAACACTGTCTTTCTCTTGCTTTGATTGTACATTCTGTCAGATTGCTGTTCGTCAATCTCATGATGTTATCTTCCCACTTGTATCGCTGTCTACCTCTTGCTCGCTGGCCCTCAACCTTACCTTCCAGTATGGTGTTTATAATAGTGTTACGTTTTTAGGTGGTGGAAATATTTCATTTGCCTTTATTTTGATTTCTTTTATCAACTCTCTGTTCATGCCCAGTTTGTCTAGAACCTCTGTATTTGATTGTCCTTGTTTCCATGAAATACGACATATTTATCTGTATATCCACATCTCCAGGACCTATATTCGACTTTCTAAATGCTTGTTCATTGTCCAGGCTTTCTCAGCATAAAATAGTGTTGAATATACGTAACATTTGACAATTCTCATTTTAATATGTTATTAATCTCTCAAGATGTTAACACTGATTTCATATTGAACACATATTTGATCATTCCTATTCTGTTTGATTTTAGTTTCACTTGATCATGAGATATGAGAAAATCTGATAATTTAATTATGAGATATTAGAAAAATTGATGATAAAACATTGGTATTGATCATCAGTTATGAGAAAATTGATTATGAGATATGAGAACGATTGATCATGAGATATGAGAAAACTGATAACTGAAATAAGAAAAATTGATAATCAGATATGAGAAAAACAATAGTGACTGAATAATGATTTCTCTACACTTCTTATAATATTATACCATGCACTGTCTGTATTTCATCAATATTTATTGCACCACATTCCAACACGCCTGCCACGTTTGCAAAACCAATTCAAATAATTACCGATTGAACCTAATATTAGATCGTTTATTTATGTGCGAATTTTCTTTACAGATAATGCTTTTACATTGCACTCAACTTATTTGTGCAATATCTGTAATCAATATCCGCGAAGCACTATGATTGTTGTGCGTTACTGTAACCCAGTTTTGGAAAGCTCACAATTTGACTACGATGTATAGAGTCGGGAATCCAACTTGGACGAGCAGGAAGAACCCTAGTAGAGGGCGGAGTAGCTTCATGTCTAGCCAGCCGAAGACTGAAACTTTATGTATCCATACTCGTCAACATTCTTGAACACCAGGTATGGAGTCAATCACTGGTAGGCTCCCAGAGCTCTATAGGAGGTATATCGATGACTGTTTTGGTATTTCAGACATGCCATTGTCTTGCTTGCTTGCTTGTGTTCGTTGGCTTGAGCTCCAACGTGAAGTCCTGTATGTCGGATGAAGGCATCCTGTTGTCCAACATCAGTGTGATGTCATACCGGACCTGAGGTTTGCGTGAGTATCCGTTGTCCCATGTCTGGCTTATTGGTGTGCAGACTGGTGGTTCCTCGCCGTACAGGCAGACACTCTCCGACTTCGGAGGAATCGGCGATCCTACTGACTTTAGCCAGGACCCCGAAGGGAACTGTTGCCCAGGACGCTCGACGAGGACGCGTCAATAGGTCTTGGCCAGTATATAACCCGGCCCTGGTGCCTTGGAAACACCTCTGCATCCCATGCCATTGTCTGATCTCCAGGACTTCATTGCCTTTCTCTATAACTTTCATCCTAGCATCAGACTCACCTCCACTATTTCCTCGTCGGCTGTTAATTTCTTAGACATAACAGTTTCCTTAGGTTCTGCTGGCCTATGCACGACGGTTTACTATAAACTGACTGACTCACATGCATTCCTGCTCTATACCCCCTCCCATTCTCCCTCTTGCAAGGATTCCATTCCTTTCTCACAACTGTTACGTCTCCGACGGCTTTGTCATGATAATAACGACTTTCGTCAAAAAGCCCACGAAATGTTGGATTTCTTCCGCCTTCGAGGCTACCCTGAGAATGTTCTGTCTACAGCTCTTCACCGCTGCCGGTCTATTAGTCGTGCCGAGGCTCTCTCTTCCAGGCCGAAACCACGTAATAATAGACCTATTATCTCACTAACCTACCATCCTCATAATATTGCTGCCAAGAATATTCTCATGAGGCATCTACCCATCCTCCAGGCAGACCCGGTCACTCGTGATGTCTTCACAGAGGCCCCACTTGTGGCATACAGGCGGGATCGTAACCTGAGGGATGTGCTGGTCCATAGCACTCTATCACAATCCCACCAGTCTCTTCCTGTCACGACTGCATGTCTTCGATCTCGTTGTAAGACTTGTCCATATGTCCTTCAAACCACAAGTCTGACTTTCCCTAAGACTACTTTCCACATCCGCCGGCTTCGTGGCTTAGAGGTTATGACTTTTCTCCGTAATCTCGTATACTCTCGTCGGTAACGTGATGACGGTTAGAATCAGCAGTGGTTCGAATCGCTTCGGTACCTTACGGGGTATGTGAGCCGGCCGCTCAGAAAGCAATGGCAAACTACTGAGCGTAATCTTGCCAAGAAATCAACATACAGCTGAAAGATGCTGGTGTTGACAGCGATATCCTGTAAAGGATATGCAAAAAAAAAAAAAAAAACTTTCCACATCCGGGAGGGCTTCTCATGTACGAGTCGCAACGTTATCTATGCGATCATCTGCACACGTTGCGACATGAGGTATCTTGGGGAGACGGGCATTCGTCTGGCGGGCAGATTTAGACAACATTTATCCGATATCGACAGTGGTGCCAAAAAACCGGTACCCCTACACTTCAACAGTTCCGACCACTGTGGGGTTGCCGACATACGTGTTACGGCGATAAAATCGTGCACATCTCACGAACGCGATCGCAAGACATTGGAAAACCGTCTTATCTTCCAGTTGGGTTCACTTTCCCCTCACGGCCTCAATGTCCAACACAGTTTTATTTACGTCCCCTACGCCCCTTATCCCCCCCCCCCCCCCATCTCCGCAATCGTATAGTCCACTTCCAAGCCAGTTGCATGTCCTTCGCAGGTCGTGGTAGTCAACACCAGCATTATCTCTGCCTTCTGTGACTTCCAGGTTGGTTTGTGTGGGGTCGCTTCTCATTGCGTTCTGAACAACCGTCACTTGTGCTACTTTTTGATAGCTGTTGGTCTGCATCCATATTGCCCACAGCAGCGTTTTGAACTTGGCGTGCGGAATTGCAAACTGCATCCGTTACATCGCCCCAGAGTTACACATCTATATTTTTCCATTCGCTCTCTTGGGCCCACCCCGATCCCCCCCACCCCCACCCCCCAGCGCGGGTTCCCTCACCGGTTGACTTAACCAATCATCGAGTTTCTGACTGTACTGACCGTTAGTCAGTTGACCCCGTTAATCACTACATCCGTTTCATTCCACCCATGGGTAGCCGTTTCAAGCTAGGACATAGATAAGTTGATATTTATACATTCATGTAGTGTCGATCGTGTATTTGTTAATCTATTTTTGTTTGTTTGTTCTGTGCTGACGAAGGCTTTGGCCGCAACGTCCATTGTTTTTTGTAGTTGTGCTTTGGTAAAGCTCTCAACCTACTTCTCGTTTTTCAGTGATTCAACATCTTGTGAGGGAGACTGAGAACTTATGGGTATGTACGGGTAGTATTGATGTTGGTGTCAGATGTCACATTCAAATTCATCAGAGCATCATATGAAACATTCTCTGTCCTGATGTGGCTTAGATATAGGGACTAGATATAGAAGACGAGATCGAAAATAGATGCAATAAGACAAACCAACTCATTGGACAAATGGCACCAATACTAAAGAACAAATATGTATCAATAACTACTAAGAAAGCACTTTACAACACAATCTTCCTACCAACTCTATGCTACCAATGCCAAACCTGGACAATGACAGAAAAAGAGAAAAGAAAAATCACAATAACAGAAATGAGATTCCTGAGAAGAATACTGAACGTATCAAGAAGAGATAAGATCAGAAATGAAGAAATCAGGACTAAAGTGGGGGTTATAGCAGCACTAGATTTTATTAGAAAGCAGCAAGTCAAATGGTTTGGCCATGCAAGTAGGTTACCAGTCAACAGCATACCACAACAAGCAATGTTGTACAGACCAGAGGGAAGCAGAGAACGAGGCCGACCACGTAAACGTTGGACGGAGGGTATAGCAGAGTCCATGGGAATATCGATACATGAAGCCCATAATCGGGCACTCTCACGATGTTTATACTTCACCTCGACACCGCAAGGTGCAAGAGGAACATGATGAGATGAGATGAGATAGGGACTTCAGCATTTTTTACTTCATCATCATCGTCATCGTCATCATCGTAATCATCATCATCATCATCATCACCACCACCACCACCACCACCACCACCACCACCACCACCACAACCGTCGTCATCATCGTCGTCATCATCGTCGTCGTCGTCTCCTCCTCCTCCTCCTCATCATCAGCATCATCATCGTCGTCGTCGTCGCCACCACCACGATCACGACCATGATCTGTCCACTACTGACGATTTTCTCCAATAACTCTGCACTCAGTATATAAGGCTTCGGGTGGAGGCACGCAATTGGGATGGTACAGGCATTAGTCTAATCCTAGAAAATGAGGACTAAATGTCACGGCAGGGCAGGTCAGGCACTGAGCAAGTGGTGTAGAATCGAAGCTGCGACAGGTGAAGAGTGAGAGCATTGATTGTCTGATCCAGCAGCTTTTGCAGCTTGTCTTGTTCCAGGTGTGTTGGTGTTACCTTTCCTCGGAAATAAACTAGGCAGGTCGAGAGAGGGATCATGCTGCATGGGCAAAACATGATCTCTACAATTCAGCCCAAGTTTGAAGCTATATGTCTGCCTAGACGGCAAGGTGCTAGTCAGTCAGTCAGTCAGTCAGTCAGTCAGTCAGTCAGTCAGTCAGTCAGTGAGTCAGTCAGTGAGTCAGTCAGTGAGTCAGTCAGTCAGTCAGTCAGTCATTCTCAGTCAGTCAGTCTATTGTAAAATAATAGCTTTGTGTTCAATCCATGCTGATATTTATTTCCGATTCTTCGACACTTATCTGCACTTTCGTTTGATTAGAATGTATTCTCATGCCAAACATTGCTGTGGTCATTGATTGTGTTCAGCGGTGTTTGTAGTGACTTTGTTGTTCTTTCTATGACCAGCTGACCGTCTAGAAACCTGATGACACATATGTCAACTCCCGTCATATAATGTTGTTCTTTATATGAACACCTGGTCGTCTAGAATCTTTATGACACATATGTCAACTCCCGTCATATAATGTTGTTCTTTATATGAACACCTGGTCGTCTAGAATCTTTATGACACATATGTCAACTCCCGTCATATAATGTTGTTCTTTATATGAACACCTGGTCGTCTAGAATCTTTATGACACATATGTCAACTCCCGTCATATAATGTTGTTCTTTCTATAAACACTTGACCGTCTAGAAACTTGATGACACATATGTCAACTCCCGTCATATAATGTTGTTCTTTATATGAACACCTGGTCGTCTAGAATCTTTATGACACATATGTCAACTCCCGTCATATAATGTTGTTCTTTATATGAACACCTGGTCGTCTAGAATCTTTATGACACATATGTCAACTCCCGTCATATAATGTTGTTCTTTCTATAAACACTTGACCGTCTAGAATCTTTATGACACATATGTCAACTCCCGTCATATAATGTTGTTCTTTCTATAAACACTTGACCGTCTAGAATCTTTATGACACATATGTCAACTCCCGTCATATAATGTTGTTCTTTCTATAAACACTTGACCGTCTAGAATCTTTATGACACATATGTCAACTCCCGTCATATAATGTTGTTCTTTATATGAACACCTGGTCGTCTAGAATCTTTATGACACATATGTCAACTCCCGTCATATAATGTTGTTCTTTCTATAAACACTTGACCGTCTAGAATCTTTATGACACATATGTCAACTCCCGTCATATAATGTTGTTCTTTCTATGAACACCTGGTCGTCTAGAATCTTTATGACACATATGTCAACTCCCGTCATATAATGTTGTTCTTTATATGAACACCTGGTCGTCTAGAATCTTTATGACACATATGTCAACTCCCGTCATATAATGTTGTTCTTTCTATAAACACTTGACCGTCTAGAAACTTGATGACACATATGTCAACTCCCATCATATTGTGTTGTTCTTGCCATGAATACCTGATCGTGTAGAATCTTGATGACTCACATACGCTCAACATTAATTGCTCACTGATCATTTTGTGTTTTCAAGGCCCTTGATACATCTTGTTCGTACAATAATCGGTCAACTGGCTTCGTAATAACACAATTCCCTGTCTCACATTTTCCTGGTGACGTTTGGGATTGCGTTAATCTTTCCTTGGGTTTTATGTCAGTTTAAAACTAGTTCAATAATTGTCGTTGTTACTGCAAGTTGTTCCAAAACTGGGAAACATTCATTTCAAGGCACCTGTCAATGGGATTACGCATAGTTAGTTAGCTGCATATCCTTTACAGGGCATCGCAGTGAACACCAGCATTTGTTTGCATTTGTGATCTCTTGAAGTTTACGTTCAATAGTTTGCATTGCTTTCTGAAGCACCGGCAAACATATCATTTCGTAAAAAGCAACAGAAGGCGGTCTGCTGCCAAATCTCCCGCAACTGTTTACTCATAGTCAATAATGCAAATAATGAACTGTCTAGTTTGCTTACTTATTCTCTCTACAGGACAGAAAATATTCCAGTTGCATTCCTAGTCCATCTATCTACACAGTATATTGAAAGCTGATCCACGACTCTGGTGATCGAGTGAGATGGCAGAACATAACCGCCCACGCTTACCAGCATGGCACATGATGGATGGATATTGAAATGGAACACTCACAACCAAATATAAAAGACATAAATATGTACACCACACTGACACGCAAGAGCATGAAGTTGGGAGGACATAAACAAGTACAACAATTTGAGTTTGGACTTAAGTTCACTTAAAGAGAATTGCCCGAACAGAAAGCTGTGGAGCGATGTGATCAGATCACTTCAACACCTGTCGCATCACATTCTCACCTGATAAATGTGATAATAGGAGACGGCGGAACGCCACAATCTGACCACTTCAACGCCCTTAGACCGACTAACCTAATGATGATTGAAGTGTACGAGTAGGACAAATGATGTCAACATATTTCCTTGTGAATTTACGAGTTCTTCTCAATTGTCCGATCTGGTCAAATACAGACAGTGCTGCAGTCTGTGCAGACACAAGTACGCCCTCGCCATGTGCCGGGGCACGTAATGATGATAACGGTGCATATACATGCGTTTGTGTGCGTGCATGTGTGCGTGTATGTGTGCGTGTATGTGTGCGTGTGTGGACTGTGTGAATGTGTAATCGTCTCACATGAAGACCCAAGAATGACAGCAGTGCGGTATGCTCGCTGTGTTAAACATTATAGTCCAGGGTTCGGTTCCTGCCAGTGCACAGACAGGGTGTGTCCCCAACCACTACGGTCTAGAGGCTGAGGCAGTCTTGTACCCAGACAGGGTGTGTCCCCAACCACTACGGTCTAGAGGCTGAGGCAGTCTTGTACCCAGACAGGGTGTGTCCCCAACCACTACGGTCTAGAGGCTGAGGCAGTCTTGTACCCAGACAGGGTGTGTCCCCAACCACTACGGTCTAGCGGCTGAAGCAGTCTTGTGCCAAGTCACTTCCGGGGTCCCTGGGAAGTAAAGTAGCGCGGCAGTGAGCAGGTCACCACACATCTGTATAACATGACCTAGTAGATGTGAAGGTTCATCAATGTTTACCCAGTGTAACAGTTTCTCTCCTGTAGTTAATCATTATCTCAATCATCGTCGTCATATTCAGACACCATGTCTATAATCATACAAAGACAGAGATAAAGACAGCGAACATGTTAGAGATTGAGACAGGGAAAGTACCTGAAAGAAAAGAAGGAGAGAGAGAGAGAGAGAGAGAGAGAGAGAGAGAGAGAGAGAGAGAGAGAGAGAGAGAGAGAGAGAGAGAGAGAGAGAGAGAGAGAAGATTGAAGATATAAAGTTTTTTCATAATGCTGACTAAACGAGATATACACTGACATCTGGTAACTGAGAAATCTAAGCTGACAATCGCCATCCCCCTCCCACTACTATTAAACACATCCATTTATTGCATTGGCGAACAAAGGTTTCCACATTGACTACAGCAATCAAACAACAGACATCTGAAGGTCCAGTCAAGTTTCCACATTGACTACAGCAATCAAACAACAGACATCTGACAAAGGTTTCCACATTGACTACAGCAATCAAACAACAGACATCTGAAGGTCCAGTCAAGCTTTTTGAATCCAGTGTCATCAGAGTATTGTCTGACGCAACGTTTGCAGATGTCAAGGACATATTTCCTTGTTAGACAATGGGAATTATTGCAGACTCGACATCATCGAGATTGTCATTTAAACGGTCCACACATTTTCTCTCCTCGAGTAAATGTCCGCCAGATGCTCATGTACACAGATTCTGTCTGTTTGGGAAATGTCACCCGTTGAAACGTATACTTTCTATACGAGGAGATGCCACCGGTGAAGGCGTGGCTGTCCTGCCCGTCTCCAGCTCTTGTGTGTCAGCTGACTGACGGTCGATATGTTGATGTTTACAGCCAGCAACGCCATCACACTGTTGCAGTGGCTCTCAACTTTACTAAACAACTGGCATCTCAAAGAACCTTAGCTGTTGCAATTGACTTTTACATAACAATTTCATCTCAAGTACGCAATATCAATACGTGTAAGATGAGATGGCTGAGAAGAGTTGCCAACTGAACTATCCGAGACTGGGTCAGAAATGATGTTATCAGAAAGACTGTCGGGTTAAAATCTTGAACCACATACAATGAAAGGCAGAAGATGAAATGGTTCGACCATCTAATTAGCATGCTGATCATGTCATGTGCACTGTTGCACGCGGGTTTGACTCCCTGGGCTCGTCGCATGAGAAAGTGAGCTAAAGGTTGGCCACCTACTGCTCCTTGCATTCAGACCTACAATATGTGCTGACCTTGTCACATCGCTGACCTTGTCACATCGCTGACCTTGTCACATCGCTGACCTTGTCACATCGCTGACCCGTAGCAGCTCAGTTTGTTCAGCACTAACCTTTGTGTTCATATTCTACAGCCATTAACTCTAGCCGGCTCCGTGGCGATGGCGATACGGGCGCAGTTCGTAATCCCGTATACCCGCGTTCGAAACACAGTTGCTGGCGATTTGACAGCAGGCCGCTTTGCGTTGGTTTTTATACGAAATGGTACAAGTGCCGGTCGTTCAGAAGGCAATGACAAGTTACTGAACGTCAACTTGTCAAGAGATGACAACAGCAAAATATGCCGGTGTTGACTGCGATCTCCTGTAAAGTATATGCAACAAACTAACATTAAGTATGACCCTGAACTGTCTACAGTTGTTAATGATTGCCCGCCCAACTCATTGGGGCCAATGATGTAACACGGCTCAGTCGTCGGCTTACAGTCCATGCTCGTCATTGATGACCCTCGCACATTCTATTCTGTGCAAGTTCCGACAAATAAAAACAACACGCCAGTTTCATATCCTTTACTGGACGACGCAGTCAACCCCATAATTTGGGGATGTTTATGATTTCTTGGCACGTTTACGTTCAATAATGTGCCATTGCTTTCTAAACAGCCGACAGTTATACCATTATATGAAAACCATCGCAAGGCGATCTACTTTCAAATCGCCGACAGCTGTGTTTCGAACGCGGTATACGGGATTACGAATTGCGTTCGTAACTCAGTCGCTAAAGTGCCGGCTAATTTCAGCTGATTCCAGATAGACAGTGGGATGTGGAGAAATGATCCAGCAAGATTCCAGATAGACGGTGTGATGTGGAGAAATGATCCAGCAAGATTCCAGATAGACGGTGTGATGTGGAGAAATGATCCTGCAAGATTCCAGATAGACGGTGTGACGTGGCGAAATGATACTGCAAGATTCCAGATAGACAGTGTGATGTGGAGAAATGATCCTGCAAGATTCCAGATAGACAGTGGGATGTGGAGAAATGATCCTGCAAGATTCCAGATAGACAGTGTGATGTGGAGAAATGATCCTGCAAGATTCCAGATAGACGGTGTGATGTGGAGAAATGATCCTGCAAGATTTCAGATAGACAGTGGGATGTGGAGAAATGATCCTGCAAGATTCCAGATAGACAGTGGGATGTGGAGAAATGATCCTGCAAGATTCCAGATAGACAGTGGGATGTGGAGAAATGATCCTGCAAGATTCCAGATAGACAGTGGGATGTGGAGAAATGATCCTGCAAGATTCCAGATAGACAGTGGGATGTGGAGAAATGATCCTGCAGGATTCCAGATAGACAGTGTGATGTGGAGAAATGATCCTGCAGGATTTCAGATAGACAGTGTGATGTGGAGAAATGATCCTGCAAGATTCCAGATAGACGGTGTGATGTGGAGAAATGATCCTGCAAGATTCCAGATAGACAGTGGGATGTGGAGAAATGATCCTGCAAGATTCCAGATAGACAGTGGGATGTGGAGAAATGATCCTGCAAGATTCCAGATAGACGGTGTGATGTGGAGAAATGATCCTGCAAGATTCCAGATAGACAGTGGGATGTGGAGAAATGATCCTGCAAGATTCCAGATAGACGGTGTGATGTGGCGAAATGATACTGCAAGATTCCAGATAGACAGTGTGATGTGGAGAAATGATCCTGCAAGATTTCAGATAGACGGTGTGACGTGGCGAAATGATACTGCAAGATTCCAGATAGACAGTGTGATGTGGAGAAATGATCCTGCAAGATTCCAGATAGACGGTGTGACGTGGCGAAATGATACTGCAAGATTCCAGATAGACAGTGTGATGTGGAGAAATGATCCTGCAAGATTCCAGATAGACAGTTGGATGTGGAGAAATGATCCTGCAAGATTTCAGATAGACAGTGGGATGTGGAGAAATGATCCTGCAAGATTCCAGATAGACAGTGGGATGTGGAGAAATGATCCTGCAAGATTCCAGATAGACAGTGGGATGTGGCGAAATGATCCTGCAAGATTCCAGATAGACGGTGTGACGTGGCGAAATGATACTGCAAGATTCCAGATAGACAGTGTGATGTGGAGAAATGATCCTGCAAGATTCCAGATAGACAGTTGGATGTGGAGAAATGATCCTGCAAGATTCCAGATAGACAGTGGGATGTGGAGAAATGATCCTGCAAGATTCCAGATAGACAGTGTGATGTGGAGAAATGATCCTGCAAGATTCCAGATAGACAGTGGGATGTGGAGAAATGATCCTGCAAGATTCCAGATAGACGGTGTGATGTGGCGGAATGATACTGCAAGATTCCAGATAGACAGTTGGATGTGGAGAAATGATCCTGCAAGATTCCAGATAGACAGTGGGATGTGGAGAAATGATCCTGCAAGATTCCAGATAGACAGTGGGATGTGGAGAAATGATCCTGCAAGATTCCAGATAGACAGTTGGATGTGGAGAAATGATCCTGCAAGATTCCAGATAGACAGTGGGATGTGGAGAAATGATCCTGCAAGATTCCAGATAGACAGTGTGATGTGGAGAAATGATCCTGCAAGATTCCAGATAGACAGTGGGATGTGGAGAAATGATCCTGCAAGATTCCAGATAGACAGTTGGATGTGGAGAAATGATCCTGCAAGATTCCAGATAGACAGTGGGATGTGGAGAAATGATCCTGCAAGATTCCAGATAGACAGTGGGATGTGGAGAAATGATCCTGCAAGATTCCAGATAGACAGTGTGACACGGCGAAATGATCCTGCAAGAACGCAGGGTTTGAGTAAACTGCCAAGACAAATAGTTAAAAAAATATTTCAATGGATAGAATGAACGGGAGCAGTCTGTTGCATGTCTGGGAACTTGGAATGTGCAGATGATAATTATAGCATTGTGTGGATGATTTCTGGCCGATATTATTTCTCTTCTCAACATTTTCAGTAATATAATACCAATCTAGACAGAGAACGAACGTACGAACTAACGAACGAACGAACTTTATTTGAGAGAGAGAGAGAGAGAGAGAGAGAGAGAGAGAGAGAGAGAGAGAGAGAGAGAGAAGGGAAAGGGAGAGAGAGAGAGTGAGTGAGCGAGAGAGTGAAAGAAATGGAGAGAGATAAAGAGAGGGTGAAAAAAGTAGGAGTGAGAGAGAGAGAGAGAGAGAGAGAGAGAGAGAGAGAGAGAGAGAGAGAGAGAGAGAGAGAGAGAGAGAGAGAGAGAGAGAGAGAGAGAATTTGTCGCATGGATGTCAAAGTTTAAGAATCACCGTACCGAATACGAGCGACTCCCTCGAAGAGACGAGAACCTGAGTTGTACCACAGATGTCACAGGTAGAGTTGAGTCTGTGGCGCAGGATCAAAGAAGTGGCAGTCTAGGACCGCTTTCAGCAGCAACTCTTCACAACAATTGTGCATTCGTTTGTGGAGCCGTTTCCTGTCATCTAGCGATATTTGTAAGTATTCCACAATTATGTTTTCATTATGTCTGTTATATTTGTAGTATTATCTGACTATAGGGGTATCTCACTTCTGTGTATTGTTGGGAAAGTATTTGCCAGAATTGTTCTGCGCAGACTTCAAGTCCTAGGAGATCAAGTCTACCCCGAATCACAGTGTGGCTTTCGACAGAACCGGTCTACCACTGATATGATATTTTCATTGCGACAAATGCAAGAAAAATGTCGTGAACAGAATCAACCACTGTTTATTACCTTCATCTACCTCACAAAGGCTGCCCACCAACTCTTCTATCCATTGTGGAATCGTTCCACACAGGCATGAAGGGTACTATCAAATTTGATGGTGCAATTTCAAAAGAGTTTGAAATCACAAGTGGAGTTAAGCAAGGTTGTGTACTAGCTCCCACCCTCTTTGGAATATACTTTTCACTTCTACTGAAATATGCCTTTCGTGATCAGGATGGTGGTATTTACATTCACTCACGCTCAGATGGCAGCCTCTTCAATGCTCAGAGATTGAAGGCCAAGACCAACATTAGAATGGTACTGATCAGAGAGTTACTTTTTTTGCATATGATGCTGCAATTACGATCCACTCTGAGGAAGAATTACATCTACTATCTGTATTCTCCAATACTTGTTCTGAATTTGGTTTAACAATTAGCAAAAAGAAGACACAGATTATGTCACAAGGTGCACCCGGGGTACCATCAATCTTTATTTACGACGCCGAACTGGAGATAGTAGACCATTTTACATATCTAGGATCAGAGGTAAACAGCAAATTATCCCTAGATCAAGAAATCAACATCCGGATTGGTAAGGCAGCAACAACACTGCACAGATTAAGAAAAAGAGTCTGGGAGAACAGGAAGCTTACTGCCAAAACAAAAGTCCTTGTCTATCAAGCCTGTGTCCTTAGTACTCTTCTTTATGGCAGTGAAGCCTGGTCAACTTACTCACACCAAGAGACACGTTTAAACAGATTTCATTTGCAGTGTCTGCGAAGAATTCTTGGTATTAAGTGGCAAGACAAAATTACAAATACTGAAGTATTGGAAAGATCAGGTTGTGTTACTGTTTTTCCATGCTCAGTCTTCGTAGACTTAGATGGGTAGGACACGTTAGGACGATGGATGATGGTAGAATACCAAAGGACATCTGTTTTTGTGAATTACAGATGGGTAAGAGATCTCAGGGTCGGCCTCTACTACGATACAAAGATGTGTGTACGCGGGACATGATTGATACAGGCATTGATAATGCACATTTGGAGCAAGTTGCCGCTGAACGTGTTGCATGGAGGGCAAATATCAGAAATGGAATAAAGACAAAGAAGAAAACTATTGCAGATAAGTCACATACTGAGCGTGTGAGACGTAAGATGGTGCATGATGGTGGAAATGACCATGTTTTCACATGCATCCACTGTGGGCAAATATTTGCAGCAAGAATTGGCCTTATCAGTCACACTCGCCACCGCCATGGGTCGTAGTTATTAAGCCTTTGTGAAGCACAATGTAACAAACTATCGTCTATCAAGACAGCAAGGTGCCAACATATAACATATATTATCTGACTAGTTACGTCTGTCTGTTAAATGTGTGGTAATTGCTGTCAAGTTATGTCTGTATGTTATATTTGTGGTATTTACTGACTAGTTATGTCTGCCAATTTATCTGTCCGTGGGTCTGTCCACGAGTACACGCGTCTCTACTTTGGAATGTGTGTGCGCGTCTGCATAGGTGTTGATGTATGTATATCAATGTGTGTGTCTGTGTGTGTACGTGTCACGCCCATTGAGGCCTATCGCTACCCTGCTAAAAGTTAGTTGCATATCCTGTACAGGATTTGATTGATTGATTGATTGATTTAGGAACCGACATCACAGCATTCGGGGCATTCCCATAAGCGCTCCGTCCCCATCCTCAGCAGCCAGCGTACAGGACGTCACAATCAGCCCCAGCATGTTTTGCCTTGTTGTGATTTACTAGTTAAAACTAATTAAACTAGTTTACTAGTTTATTATTTATGTCCGAAAAAAAATCACATTTCCCACTTTATTAGTTCCTCACACTCCAATATTACACTTAGCGCGTGAAACATCAGATGGTATGTGATAGTGAAAATGACCACGTGTTCACATGCATCCATTGTGGACGAATATTTACAGCGCGAATCAGTCTGATCAGTCACATTCACCACCGCCATGGGTTGTAGATATTATGCCTTTTTTGTAGCACAATATAACAAACTATCGTGTGTCAGGCACCATATTTACAATGCGTCTCAGGCGAATTAAACAGACCGTTTAATATATGTGCGCGCGCACACACACACACACACACACAAACGAACATATGTGTAAATGTGTAGTGTATGTGCTATATTAATTGAAAAGCTTTACTGTGGCAGAACGGAATTCCATTAAAATTCCATTAAAACATTGTCGTGCAACAACAGATGTCGTTGACACTAACAGCTATATCTTTTGTTTCCATTACATCTGATGTTAAAAACAAAAACAAAAACAAAACAATGTATCCCCTTAGTGGATATAAACTCAGAAGACACCACCATAAATTTGCACGATTTATTGTGTTTACATCTGCTTTATTCACACGAGTACATGGATAGCCTCCAATGGCAGACTTTGAAAGCCACGATAAGTGTGTGGGTGTGAAATAAGGTCGTTAGTAGGACATAAATCACATCATTGATTTGTGTGGAAGAGTGGATCCAGGCGACGATCAATCTAAGCCGCTTATGTCCTCACGTGTTTCACATGTTTTCATAAACATGAATTCTGGGACGTCGTTTGGCTTCACTGTCTAATTGTCCCACTAGGAATCCATGAGGGGTGGTGTGTTGTGTTGTGTTGTGTTGTGTTATGGTATGTTATGTTATGTTATGTTATGTTATGTTATGTAGTAGTAAGCCTCTTTCAGTTCTGTAGGACTATAGAGTCGTGTGGCTGGGGGGGGGGGGGGGGGCGCTGACAGCGCCGCTGGTGACTGTATAGTCCAATGCGAGAGTGACAATCTCTGTCACAGTTTCCGCATCTGTAAGATGAGGCAGGTCCCGCAGTAAGTGACTGACTGCATTTTATGTCCTCAGTTTATTGGATCAGATTGCGCTCAAAGAGCACCAGTCCGTTTCCTACATCTCTTCTCCAGGAACATCTGTATGTTGCAACTCTCTCCCACGTGCCTGGATCTATGCCAAGGGGTTTCATATCTTGTTTACACACATCCCTATATCGCATTTGGGGTCTTCCGGTTGGCCTCTTCCCCGTGGCTAGTTCTCCGTATAGGAGATCTTTGGGAATAAGTTCATCCTCCAGTCGAGATACTTGGCCCAGCCACCGAAGTCATCTCTGCTTGAGGAAGGAGTGCACTGTGGTAATATCTACTCTTTCAAGCACGCGTTTGTTTGTTATATAGTCTTTCAACGATATGCCCAGGATACGTCTCAAACATCTCATGTGGAAGTAATTCAACTTTCTTTCCTGTCATGACTACAGGGTCCAGGATTCAGACCCATAGAGTAGTGTGCTAACAACACAAGCTTTATATACTTGAACATTTGTACGCTCCGTTAGTCTATTGTTCTCCCAAACTCTCATAGTTAGCCTGGAAAGTGTTGTGACTGCATTTCCAATGCGTCTGTCAATTTCTGTCTCTTATGAAAGATTATCTCATGTTATCAACCCCAAATTCGCAAACTCATGGACATCCTTCAGTTCGTAATTAGAAATTTTGATTGACGGGGGCGCACCAGCATCTTGTTCCATCACCTGTATTTTATTTAGGCTAATGGTGAGCCCAAAGTCTTTGCAGGCGGCTACAAAACGATCTATGAGCCGTTGGAGATCTTCTGCTGTATGAGTAGTCAGTGCTGCGTCATCTGCAAAAAGTAGTTCTCTTACACATCTTGATCTTATTTTGGTCTTTGCCTTGAGTCTTGATGGGTTAAAAAGTTTGCCATCAGATCTTGTATGGAGGTATATGCCTTCAGTGGCAGTCTCAGATGCCTATCTTAAGAGAACGGCGAAGAAGATATCAAAACGTGCAGGAGCTAGCACGCAACCCTGCTTTACTCCACTGCTGATGCTGAATGCCGATTTCACGAGATTAAGCAGGGTGGCTGGACATATTATCTACCAAAGGATCTTAAAAAGGCCGTCTCTGAGGAAGAAGAGGAAGAAGAGGAAGAAGAGGAAGAAGAAGAAGAAGAAGAAGAAGAAGAAGAAGAAGAAGAAGAAGAAGAAGAAGAAGAAGAAGAAGAAGAAGAAGAAGGAGAAAAAGAAGAAGAAGAAGAAGAAGAAGAAGAAGAAGAAGAAGAAGAAGAAGAAGAAGGAAGAGGGAGACGGAAGAAGAAGGAAGAAGAAGGAAGAAGAAGACGAAAAACAAGACGAAACAGAAGAAGGAGGAGGAGGAGGAGCAACAGGAGGAGGAGGAGCAGGAGGAGGAGGAGAACTTCTACTTCTCTACGTTCGGGCCAGACATCGATTGTGACTGCACTGGTACCTCCAACGATGAACTCACCAGCTATGTAATTATTTATCACTCTGACCGACATTTTTCTCTTCAAGTACGAACAAGTACACAAGTTTGATATAGTCACACGTGGACGATCACATGTATAATAGTTTCCTGTAGTCTCCTCGTGTAGTCGATAACATATACTCTCAGTAGAAGTACTTGGAAATCAGGAACAATCGGTTTAAAAACTGCTGTACAAGCTTATTTCAAATTAAAACAACTCATACAAAAAAAAAAAAAAGAGTGTTCACATGTGATTGCCATTTCCTTCCTCGCCTCTGCTAACCATTTTGTGCACTGAGGTGTGATTTTCCATGTATGATCTTTGGGAGAAGATTTGAATTCTAATTACGTATCCGTTCGCGCAATGAAAAGAGACAATTTACAAATCAAAGCAAAACCAATCACAGATGTGGACGCCCCTCTAGTACTGACCAAGGCTTTCTTCATGGGGATTTGTACTCAACATTCTCATAATAAATCACATCTCATCGGCTTCTAAGTTGTTCATAATTTCATTTCTCAAAATAGCGTATCGATTGTCAGTACGACTGTGTAATTTAATCAGGACTGGACTAATCGTTGAAGAAGCGAGCGAATAAATAAATAATAAGTGTGCTATAAATGAGACATGAACCAAGTCTGACCGAGCCGATCAGGGGCTGGCAGAAGACGGTCCTGTACAGTAGTAGCAGACAGTCATGTACAGAGTGATGTTATAGGCGTGAGATAACCAGTGACGTCATGGTGGAATGGTTATAGTGAGGGTAGGTCGAGAAATAAGTAATCACAAGGACGCAGAAATTCTTCTTTCTGTAAGGTGGCTTTCTACACATAGTGTGGGAATAGTTCTCCTGGGTCTCTGTAAAGTGGGTTTCCATACAAAGTGTGGGAATGGTTCATCTCTATCTATGTACGGGGGCTTTCTACACATAATGTGATAATCGGTCACCTGCAGCTCATTAAGGCTCCGGGTGTGTATGTTGTGAGTGGTTGGGTGAGCTGGGCGGTAACTTATTGGTCAATGAGTGAGTGATTAACTAGTAAGTAAATATATCGACATATTAGGGACGTTCATTTGAAACTCGTACCAATGGCTTTATAACAAAAGCATGAAAGAAACATTAACAGGTGTGGTAGAATTAAACAAAGCATTCATTTTGAATGAATTATGCACCATGGGTTGGTCAGAAGAAGTCGCCGTAGGCATTCAGGCAAGCATCCCATTGCTTAGGTAGGCGGCAAATGTCGTCCGCAAACAAGGATTGTGGTTGCTCACTGAACCAAGTGTTTACCGTGTTCATTACGTCTGCATCTGTGTGAAATCGTTACCCTTTGAGAGCTTTTTTAGAGGTCCGAACAAATGAAGCTCACATGGTGACAAATCAGGACTATAGGCTGGATGTTGCAGAATTTCCCACTTCTTCCTTGCTAATGCTTCCTGCACAATCTTTGCGACATGCGGACGAGCATTATCGTGCAACAAAATCACACCGCGAGAAAGCATGCTGGGTCTTTTATTCTTAATGGCTTTTTTGCAGCTTGTCAAGTGTTTGCAAGTAGTAGGTAGAGTTGATTTTAACACCAGGTTCTTTAATGTCGGCCAACAATAGCCCTTAATGGTCAAAAAATGCGCCCAGCATAACCTTACCAGCGGAAACCTGAAACTTGAAGTTTTTGGCTTTTGGTGATCAAGCATGATTCCATTGCATGCTCTCTTTTGCTACTCGGCTCAAAGTGGTGACACCATGATTCTTCGTCTGCCACTATGCGAAAGAGAAATGCATCACCCTCCACCCTGTAAAGCAGCAAGTGGTTCAAACACCATCCCATGTGTTCCGCTTTTTGGTAGTCGGTCAACATCCGTGGTACCCACTGAGAACACACATTCCGATATTGCAGTTTCTTACGAACAACCTTTTGTATTGTCCCAACTGACACATCAAATTCTTTCGCTAGCGATCGTATGCTACGACAACGACTCATCTGTATTTCTGCATCAATTTTGGCGATGGTTTTTTTTTTTCTGTTGCAACAATATGCGCTTGACCGGCCGTCGAAGATCTGTCGTTAACTGACATCCTTTCCGAAACATTCGTGCCCCGTCTGTCACTGTTGTCTTCGACTCACATTTGTTACCGTACTTTGCCTGCATTCTTCGATGAATTTCCACTGGTCGACATCGTTCAAATGAAAGAAATTGAATCACCGCTTTTTGAGCTTCTTTGGACTGATTTTGGATCAACCCGGCCATTTTCTCAACGGTCAGAAACAGAACCTCTGCATCATGGGACGATAAGCATGTGCTGTTTTATTCATTGGTCAGTACTTATCACATGACTATGACATGATCATGTTCAATGTACGCAATTACGCGCGGTGCGGTACGAACGGATTCCGTATGAACTCCCCTGATATTATATGGTCATTCAATGAGTGAGTGATTAGCTATATCGATATATTATGTCGTCATTCAATGAGTGAGTGATTAGCTAGTAAGTCGATATATCGATATATTATGTCGTCATTCAATGAGTGAGTGATTAGCTAGTAAGTCGATATATCAATATATTATGTCGTCATTCAATGAGTGAGTGATTAGCTAGTAAGTCGATATATCGATATATTATGTCGTCATTCAATGAGTGAGTGATTAGCTAGTAAGTCGATATATCAATATATTATGTCGTCATTCAATGAGTGAGTGATTAGCTAGTAAGTCGATATATCGATATATTATGTCGTCATTCAATGAGTGAGTGATTAGCTAGTAAGTCGATATATCGATATATTATGTCGTCATTCAATGAGTGAGTGATTAGCTAGTAAGTCGATATATCGATATATTATGTCGTCATTCAATGAGTGAGTGATTAGCTAGTAAGTCGATATATCGATATATTATGTCGTCATTCAATGAGTGAGTGATTAGCTAGTAAGTCGATATATCGATATATTATGTCGTCATTCAATGAGTGAGTGATTAGCTAGTAAGTCGATATATCGATATATTATGTCGTCATTCATTGAGTGAGTGATTAGCTAGTAAGTCGATATATCGATATATTATGTCGTCATTCATTGAGTGAGTGATTAGCTAGTAAGTCGATATATCGATATATTATGTCGTCATTCATTGAGTGAGTGATTAGCTAGTAAGTCGATATATCGATATATTATGTCGTCACTCATTGAGTGAGCGAGGGAGAGTTTGTATGTGAGTGAGGGAGTGAGTCGTTAAGTATGTGAGTGAGTCAGCGTGGGTAAATATTTAAGAGAGCGAACGAGTAAGTATGAAATGGGTTAGTAAATTAGCTAATGAGCTAACCCGTGAGTAAAAGTATGTAAGTAAGTCAGTGTGTACACGAGAGTAGGTTTGTACGTTTGAAGCGCACTTGTCAGTATGCCGTCTATTTCTAGAACAATCTTCCACAAGAAATCAAAGACACCACCAATCATTATACATACAGTCGCAACCTGTTTGAACACTACCTCAGTACAGACTACATGCCCCCTTAAAAAAAAAAAAAAACAGCAACAAAGACAATAATAATGGTAAATTATCTCGAACGACAACTAGCAAAAAAAAAAAAAAAAAAAAAAAAACATTCCCATATGTATGGCACGTTACACCCACCTTGGGTATTCATGATGCCCATGTTAAACATTGCCTGAAAGAGTAATGTATTATTGATTATTTTTCATGCGTTTTAATGCTTATTGTTCTTTTGTTGTCAAAGAATTGCTTCACAAGAGATGTTGAATGAAAGAATGTATGAGAGGAAATAGAGAAGAAGGGCAGAATGTCAGACGGGCCTGCGTGCCCAATTCTTAACCCTTTGAAAATAAACATTTACTTACTTACTTACTTACTTACTTACTTGCTTGCTTGCTTGCTTGCTTACTTACTTACTTACTTACTTACTTACTTACTTACTGTAAAACGATTACCACTTCTTTTCCTGCGTTCATAGTCTTTTAACTTCTGCCCTATAGCCATACATCTTAGGATTGAGTGTAGTCTCTCTGTCTTTCTCTGTTTACATTTAGATGAACATAAACATTGCCATCCCATTGAGCCTTTCCTCTTTTACACTGAGATGTTCATGCACCTGAACGGCTTGTTGAACCTTTGCCGTTCTACTCTGAGATCACGGCACTTCTCGGCCATATTTAGTCGTTCCTCGCGATGCTAGCGTGTAGCTGTTGTCTAGACTACAATCTATGTGTAGTTTCCAGTGTGTTGTGGGTGTTCATCATCTTCTGACCTTCGACCAAGTCTCTCTGCTTCCAACCTGAACCGAAGTGCTGTTTCATGTAGGTCTTCATGGTCTATTTAGAGCTATGTGGACATCATATATATATATATAAATATAAAGAAATTAAAAGGCTAATATCTATTGCTCTTCAAAGATTAAAACAACTGAATAAATTGTGGAATGGGACAGATAGAACTACAGAAATTAGATTTTTAAGAACATGTATTTTTCCCATTGCAACATACGCCTAAGAGACCTGGGCACTTACTAGTCAAGCCGAAAAGCGCATAAATGCTTTTAAATATAAATGTTATAGACAGTTCTAAGAATAGCTTGGATAAAGAAAAGAACAAATGTGTCCATACTACAAGAGCTGAATAGTGAAGAATGTTGGCTATTAAAGACCATACAACAAAGAAAATGGAAATATTGTGGTAACGTCCCAAACGAAAGTTTGGAGAGAACAATAATGAATGTGTATATGCCTGGGAAGAGAGAAAGAGGAAGGCTAAAGATGAGATAGGTAAAAAATGTGGCGGATGATCTCCAGATGCGTGTATCGGACGCGGGACATCTTACTTATGATCGAGGGGTATTCCGGAAGGTTGTTATGGGAGCGAGGATCTGCAAAGGACATCTACTGAATGAATGAATGAATGAATGAATGGACATCTTATGGACTCTTTAATCTTTAATCTTTGGGTGTAGGTAAAGCATACCATCTTGCTTAACATTCCATAGTCTACCGTTGGGTAGGTAGATATCATGGCTAATTTAACCTGCCGTCTTCTACTTTTGGGCGTAGACTAATCTTACCCCAGTGGTTACTGTTGTCTAGACTAGGAAAAAAGAGCTGGCAGGAACCTTATAACTTGTCTGATATAATAACGCCAAACAATACCTGTCTGTGAACATCTTGTCTGATATAATAACGCCAAACAATACCTGTCTGTGAACATCTTGTCTGATATAATAACGCCAAACAATACCTGTCTGTGAACATCTTGTCTGATATAATAACGCCAAACAATACCTGTCTGTGAACATCTTGTCTGATATAATAACGCCAAACAATACCCGTCTGTAAACAACATGCGAGACATAATAACGCCAAACAAGATCCGCCTGTGAACAAATTTTCTGACATAATCACGTCAAACAATACCCGTCTGTAAACAACATGCGAGACATAATAACGCCAAACAAGATCCGCCTGTGAACAAATTGTCTGATATAATAACGCCAAACAATACCCGTCTGTAAACAACATGCGAGACATAATAACGCCAAACAAGATCCGCCTGTGAACAAATTGTCTGACAAAATCACGTCAAACAATACCCGTCTGTAAACAACATGCGAGACATAATAACGCCAAACAAGATCCGCCTGTGAAAAAATTGTCTGACATAATCACGTCAAACAATACCCGTCTGTAAACTACATGCGTGACATAATAACATCAAACAATACCCGTCTGTGAACAACTTGTCTGACATAATAACACCAAACAATACCCGTCTGTGAACAACTTGTCTGATATAATAACATCAAACAATACCCGTCTGTGAACAACTTGTCTGATATAATAACACCAAACAATACCCGTCTGTGAACAACTTGTCTGACATAATAACACCAAACAATACCCGTCTGTGAACAACTTGTCTGACATAATAACACCAAACAATACCCGCCTGTGAACAACTTGTCTGATATAATAACACCAAACAATACCCGTCTGTGAACAACTTGTCTGATATAATAACATCAAACAATACCCGTCTGTGAACAACTTGTCTGATATAATAACACCAAACAATACCCGTCTGTGAACAACTTGTCTGATATAATAACACCAAACAATACCCGTCTGTGAACAACTTGTCTGATATAATAACATCAAACAATACCCGTCTGTGAACAACTTGTCTGATATAATAACACCAAACAATACCCGTCTGTGAACAACTTGTCTGATATAATAACACCAAACAATACCCGTCTGTGAACAACTTGTCTGACATAATAACACCAAACAATACCCGTCAGTGAACAACTTGTCTGATATAATAACACCAAACAATACCCGTCTGTGAACAACTTGTCTGATATAATAACACCAAACAATACCTGTCTGTGAACAACTTGTCTGATATAATAACACCAAACAATACCTGTCTGTGAACAACTTGTCTGATATAATAACACCAAACAATACCTGTCTGTGAACAACTTGTCTGATATAATAACACCAAACAATACCTGTCTGTGAACAACTTGTCTGATATGATAACACCAAACAGTACCCGTCTGTGAACAACTTGTCTGATATAATAACATCAAACAATACCCGTCTGTGAACAACTTGTCTGATATAATAACACCAAACAATACCCGTCTGTGAACAACTTGTCTGATATAATAACATCAAACAATACCCGTCTGTGAACAACTTGTCTGATATAATAACACCAAACAATACCCGTCTGTGAACAACTTGTCTGATATAATAACACCAAACAATACCCGTCTGTGAACAACTTGTCTGATATAATAACATCAAACAATACCCGTCTGTGAACAACTTGTCTGATATAATAACACCAAACAATACCCGTCTGTGAACAACTTGTCTGACATAATAACACCAAACAATACCCGTCAGTGAACAACTTGTCTGATATAATAACACCAAACAATACCCGTCTGTGAACAACTTGTCGGATATAATAACACCAAACAATACCTGTCTGTGAACAACTTGTCTGATATAATAACACCAAACAATACCTGTCTGTGAACAACTTGTCTGATATAATAACACCAAACAATACCTGTCTGTGAACAACTTGTCTGATATAATAACACCAAACAATACCTGTCTGTGAACAACTTGTCTGATATAATAACACCAAACAATACCCGTCTGTGAACAACTTGTCTGATATAATAACACCAAACAATACCTGTCTGTGAACAACTTGTCTGATATAATAACACCAAACAATACCTGTCTGTGAACAACTTGTCTGATATAATAACACCAAACAATACCTGTCTGTGAACAACTTGTCTGATATAAAAACACCAAACAATACCTGTCTGTGAACAACTTGTCTGATATAATAACACCAAACAATACCCGTCTGTAAACAACTTGTCTGATATAATAACACCAAACAATACCTGTCTGTGAACAACTTGTCTGATATAATAACACCAAACAATACCTGTCTGTGAACAACTTGTCTGACATAATAACACCAAACAATACCTGTCTGTGAACAACTTGTCTGATATAATAACACCAAACAATACCTGTCTGTGAACAACTTGTCTGATATAATAACACCAAACAATACCCGTCTGTGAACAACTTGTCTGATATAATAACACCAAACAATACCTGTCTGTGAACAACTTGTCTGATATAATAACACCAAACAATACCTGTCTGTGAACAACTTGTCTGATATAATAACACCAAACAATACCTGTCTGTGAACAACTTGTCTGATATAATAACACCAAACAATACCTGTCTGTGAACAACTTGTCTGATATAATAACACCAAACAATACCTGTCTGTGAACAACTTGTCTGATATAATAACACCAAACAATACCTGTCTGTGAACAACTTGTCTGATATAATAACACCAAACAATACCTGTCTGTGAACAACTTGTCTGACATAATAACACCAAACAATATTTGTCTGTGAACAACTTGTCTGATATAATAACACCAAACAATACCTGTCTGTGAACAACTTGTCTGATATAATAACACCAAACAATACCTGTCTGTGAACAACTTGTCTGACATAATAACACCAAACAATACCTGTCTGTGAACAACTTGTCTGATATAATAACACCAAACAATACCTGTCTGTGAACAACTTGTCTGATATAATAACACCAAACAATACCCGTCTGTGAACAACTTGTCTGATATAATAACACCAAACAATACCCGTCTGTGAACAACTTGTCTGATATAATAACATCAAACAATACCCGTCTGTGAACAACTTGTCTGATATAATAACATCAAACAATACCCGTCTGTGAACAACTTGTCTGATATAATAACATCAAACAATACCCGTCTGTGAACAACTTGTCTGATATAATAACACCAAACAATACCCGTCTGTGAACAACTTGTCTGATATAATAACATCAAACAATACCCGTCTGTGAACAACTTGTCTGATATAATAACATCAAACAATACCCGTCTGTGAACAACTTGTCTGATATATTAACACCAAACAATACCTGTCTGTGAACAACTTGTCTGACATAATAACACCAAACAATACCCGTCTGTGAACAACTTGTCTGATATAATAACACCAAACAATACCTGTCTGTAAACAACTTGTCTGATATAATAACACCAAACAATACCCGTCTGTAAACAACTTGCCTGACATAATAACATCAAACAATACCCGTCTGTAAACAACTTGTCTGACATAATAACATCAAACAATACCCGTCTGTGAAAAAACAAAGATAAGTGCAGCATCCAAAAGGTGATCAAACACAGGACTTTTCGGTTGAAGCCAGGTGTGGCAAAGCTGCACCACAAGACGTTGTTCGTAAGTGTAGGTGTGAGCCTACACCACACGTGTCTACAGGTTTGATCAGCCTACTCTCAGATGCTTACACCAAGCGTGTCTACAGGTTTTATCAGCCCACTGTCACATGCCTACACCATACGTGTCTACAGGTTTGATCAGCCTACTCTCAGATGCTTACACCAAGCGTGTCTACAGGTTTTATCAGCCCACTGTCACATGCCTACACCATACGTGTCTACAGGTTTGATCAGCCTACTCTCAGATGCTTACACCAAGCGTGTCTACAGGTTTTATCAGCCCACTGTCACATGCCTACACCACACGTGTCTACAGGTTTGATCAGCCTACTCTCAGATGCTTACACCAAGCGTGTCTACAGGTTTTATCAGCCCACTGTCACATGCCTACACCACACGTGTCTACAGGTTTGATCAGCCTACTCTCAGATGCTTACACCAAGCGTGTCTACAGGTTTGATCAGCCCACTATCACATGCCTATACCACACGTGTCTACGGTCATGGTTAGCCCACTGTCACATGCCTACACCACAGGTATTTACAGTCATGGTTAGCCCACTGCCACTTGTCTACACCACACGTGTTTACAGTCATGGTTAGCCCACTGCCACTTGTCTACACCACACGTGTTTACAGTCATGGTTAGCCCACTGCCACTTGTCTACACCACACGTGTTTACAGTCATGGTTAGCCGACTGTCACTTGTCTACACCACACGTGTTTACAGTCATGGTTATCCCACTGCCACATGTCTACACCACACGTGTTTACAGTCATGGTTAGCCCACTGCCACTTGTCTACACCACACGTGTTTACAGTCATGGTTATCCCACTGCCACTTGTCTACACCACACGTGTTTACAGTCATGGTTAGCCCACTGCCACTTGTCTACACCACACGTGTTTACAGTCATGGTTAGCCCACTGCCACTTGTCTACACCACACGTGTTTACAGTCATGGTTATCCCACTGCCACTTGTCTACACCACACGTGTTTACAGTCATGGTTATCCCACTGCCACTTGTCTACACCACACGTGTTTACAGTCATGGTTAGCCGACTGTCACATGCCTACACCACACGTGTTTACAGTCATGATTAGCCCACTGCGTCATGCCTACACCAAACGTGTCTACAGTCATGATTAGCCCATTGCCACATGCCTCGCATCACAAGTTAATTAGCAGTTCTCATCTGGTGCGATTACTTAATTAGTACCTCTGATTGCAAACGTGATCTGTGTAGAGACATCGTGATTAATTATTTCTATCGCGTGCCGTGTGCCCCATATACAACCGATGGAAGGGAGAGGGAATAATATTAGCTGTTGTACATTTGCAGGCTTTGTTAAGGGAAAATGTGTGTAATCCCACACGAATTCAGTGGATGTATGATTTGGAATGTAGAGTAAAATATAAACACTAGTATCATCCATATATATGCAGTCCGTGTCATTAGTGTTTTCTTAGACAATAGTGAGACCACGGCAACTTGTGCCTTAAGAGTCCGTGTTGTATCTTCGTGAGCACACAAACATAGACACACACACACACACAAACACACACATCAAAAGACCATGCCCACGCTTCTTAAACAACGTATATTGCAATGGCTTGGTCATACATTCCGCATGTCAGAAGCAAGCGTTCCAGATTGTCTGTTTTCGGGGCAGCTGACAACAGGCGAAACCGAACCTCTAAAGCTACGATGTAGGGAAACGCGCAAGCCAAAGATGCAGTTGTCGAGACACTACAACATAAGCCGTGACTCGGGCAGTGGTAGTTGTCGAGATACTACAACACAAGCCGTGACACATCATTACAAATCCAGACAAACGTGAGAGGAATATTTGAAAAGGAAGAACAGAACAGTGTGCAGCGCAGAACAGGCACTCTCAGCTTCCTTGATGAAGAATACCCACAGGACCTCTGGATCCGAGTCTACACAGATGGGTCAGCACAAAATGCTGTTCGAAATGGAGGAGAGGGGGTGTACGTAGAATACCCAAATAATACTAGGGACACAGCTAGAGTACCGACAGGAAAGCACTGCCATAACTACGACGCTGAAATTGAGGCAATCAAGATAGCAACAGAGAAATTACTAAATACCAGCAATGGTACACAACCTGTGGTGCTATTGACAGATGCAAAATCAGTACTCGAGGCACTCCTGTCTGGGAAATTGCCAGTACTAAGGACACTACTTTCTGAACTTAGCAGTCAGCATAAGGTCACCATACAGTGGATACCATCCCACTGTAGAGTACCCGGAAACGACAGAGCTGATCAATTGGCTAAGGAAGGAGCCAAAAAAGAACAGCCTGATGTGCCCATTACATACCACCAAAAGAAAAGAATGATCAAATCAGTCAGAAAGCACCAAAACCTGCTCAAGATGACTACCACGTTATGGACAGACCAGAACAAGTCATTATTCTGCGCCTCAGAACAGGGCACAATAGATTACGCAACCACATGTATACAAACCTCAAGATTGGTGAAATAGCCATGTGCACATGTGGATTGACATCGCACACAGCAGAGCACACACTCCAAGACTGCCAAAAATATAACATATCTAGGCAAACCTTCTGGCCTAGAGAGACAACAGTGGAAGATAAACTCTATGGACCACTGAGTGGACTAAAAAAGACAGTTCGATTCATACAAGAGACAGCATTGCGGTTATAGACATATTTCAAGCGAACGAAAGAAGAAGAAGAAGAAGAACATCAGTCACATTGAATTCGGTGAACGGCGTCTACCCCCTCAGATAGAGAGACCTGAGTCTACCGAAAGGAAAGTCGCCTTGTGTGGCTGGATTGGGTGCATCAACTCACAGTCAGATATAACTGAAGCTTCCTGTTCATAGAGTGTATCAACTCACAGTCAGATATGACTCTTAAAACACGCTTAAGAGTCCCCAGGGTCGACTTCATTTTACCCCATATGGTTATCCCATATGGCTCAGTCTCTTTCCGCAGCGCGGAAAGCGTCACACAAAGCACGAACTCCGTAGCTCCAACGACGACCCCCAGGAGTCTCAGAAAAATGGACTCGTGAACAGAAGGACGCGTCCCGGGATCGAACCCACAACCTTCGAAGCCCGAGTCAGACGGCTTAACCACTTCGCCACGGAGATTTCCGAAGATATGACTGAAGCTTCCTGTTCATAGAGTTAATCAACTAATAGTCAGATATGACTGAAGCTTCCTGTTCATAGAGCGTATCAACTCGCGGTCAGATTTGACTGAAGCTTCCTGTTCATAGAGTGTATCAACTCACAGTCAGATATGAGTGAAACTTCCTGTTCATGGAGCGTATCAACTCACGGTCAGATTTGACTGAAGCTTCCTGTTCATTGAGTGAATCAACTCACAGTCAGATATGACTGAAGCTTCATGTTCATGGTGTGTTTCAACTTACAGTCAGACATGACTGAAGCTTCCTGATCATAGAGTGCATCAACTCACAGCCAGATGTGACTGAAGCTTCTTGATCATAGAGTGCACCAACTCACAGCCAGATATGACTGAAGCTTCTTGATCATAGAGTGCACCAACTCACAGTCAGATATGACTGAAGCTTCCTGTTTATAGAGTTGATGCACTCTATGAACAGGAAGGTTCAGTCATATCAGACTGTGAGTTTATTCACTCAATGAACAGAAATCTTCAGTCAAATCTGACTGTGAGTTGATACGCTCTATGAACAGGAAGCTTCAGTCATAACTGCATCAACTCACAGTCAGATATGACTGAAGCTTCCTGTTCATAGAGTGCATCAACTCACAGTCAGATGACTGAACCAGGCAGGCTATACTTAGTAATAAGCAACCAACACAAATGAAATAAACACGACAACACAGACAGACAGGCAGGCAGGCAGGCAGGCAGGCTGGCAGGCAGGCAGGCAGACAGGCAGACAAGGGTAATGTGAGTGACTGAGATAAATAAACAATTCCTTTTATTATGTTCTCGTATTAAATAGAAACCTGAAATATTGATTTTTGTCACTCTGAACTTTCTGTGACTGAAAATAAATACCAACAATTATGAATGCTATGTTTACTGAGAAGAGTTAGCTGGCAGATGCGGATCTCACCTGTCGGAGACAGAGGTGGGATCTAAATCTGGAACGTGGAAAACAAGAAATCAATAATGTGTTATTTCCTTTGGCAGAATGTTTGTGACAGATGCATTTGTGTGATATTCTTGTCAAACAAGGGACAGAACTACTCATCTTCGAGTGTGTCAGAGTTACCAGTGATTTAATGTAAGTAACTAGTAGATTATAACTATTGCATGATAACTATTATAATATGACTAATACATTATATCTGTTATATTACTTAAACAAACCTATTTGTGTACTGTGTTCAACATGTGTATTCGTGACACATGTCATGTGTTTTACTGACGTAAGGAGCACATTTAATCAGCCTGTGTGTTTGTGTGTGTGTGTGTGTGTGTGTGTGTGTGTCTGTGTGTGTGTATGTGTGTGTATGTCTCGTGTGCGTGTGTTTGTGTGTGTGTGTGTCACACGTGTGTGTGTCTGTGTGTGCGTGTGTGTCACATGTTTGTCTGTGCGTGTGTGTGTCAGTGCGTGTGTATGTGTGATGTGTGTGTGTGTCAGTGTGTGTGTGTGAGCGCTCACGGCTTTGATGCAGTAGCGAAGTGCCTACACACAGAGCCGGCGGTCAGAGTGGCTAAGCGGTTTAACACCCTTACATTTCTCTTCTGACTGTGACGGGGGAGGGGTCGTTCCAAACGCCGGTTATTTCCACTGAAATGTTGACTTCTTCTGTAGAAAGCAATGGCAAGGTACAGAAAGTAACATTGCCTAGATAATATTTTTAAAAAAAAGAAGAAGAAACAGCCAATTGTGGCTGGAGTGATTGCAACGTCATGCAAGGGATATGCAACAATTAAAACAAACACACAGATCAGACCTATAAATGCTCAATCTCAAGCAGCAGAGCTAACAGTTAAAACGTAAATTGCGTGCCGTTTACAGGAGGTCGCAGTCAGCCCCAGCATGTTTCCGCTGTTTGTGATTGGCTATGTAAGTTTACGTTTAGTAGTTTGCCACCGCTTAGAGGTAGAAGAGTGGATGCGAACTGTTCCCTTGTCCAGCTGACTAGCCTCACAACGGCATCATCCTTAGCCTGTGGTAACGACAGTCTGTGCCAGGCTCCAGCCACAACATCCTGTCTGAACTAGGCGTGAGTGCTCACGAGCTCATGCTCAAATATTTGACCTTTCTTAAATGGTTTAAACACATTCCAATCACATCTTTCACCAGTCAGCCTCCGAATGATGTCGCTAATGATAATTTGTTTTAACATCTCAATCTTTCATTGATCTTTAATTATTTTGTTACAGATTCAGACACGCGTCATTCATCTTCTAAAGGCAGCACATTTGAAGCCACGTGAGCACACACAACATACATAGATGCTTGTGTGACAAGCATTGGGAGAATCTTAATCATCATCATCACAATGCCAGCTGGCGTAGGCGTTCATGTGTCTCCAGACATCTCGGTCTTCTGTGTTCTGGATTAACTTTGCTTATCATATTCTTCCTTGCCACCGTCTTAATCCATCCAACATAATTTCTCTTGGTCTGCCTCTGCCTTTTCCCCCACTGATCTTTAAGTTGCTACAATGTGCTTCAACGCCTCTCTTATCACATGATCAAAGAAAGCTGTTTGGGTCGTTATTATAATTGTATATAATGTTCTAGTTTCATTAGCTTCTTCCAATTGTGTCTGATACAGATACATTGGCACCTGGCTGTCTTGACAGACGATAGTTTGTTATATTGTGGTTAAAACAAAAGGCATAATAACTACAACCCAAAGCGGTATCGAATGAGACTGATCAGACCAATTCCGGCGGTAAATATTCGTCCACAATGGATGCATGTGAAAACATGGTCAATTCCACCATCACGCACCATCTGAAGTCTCACACGTTTATTGTCTGACCTGTCTGCAATAATTTTCTCAATTGTCTTTATTTCACTCGTGATCTTTGCCGTCCATGCATTGCAATGAGCGATTCGCTCCCAAGCTGCAATAGTAATGCCAGTATGAAACATCTCCCACTTTCACACATCTTTGTGCCACAGTAGAGGCCGACCCCGAGATCCTTTACCTATGTGAATTGCATACAGATATGAATCTAATCATTTTCGCAAGCCTTTTCATCTTCATTGAATCATTGCCACCCATCTACCTGGCAATCGATGTTAGTTATCCTGGCAGTTCAAGGTATTCGGAACATTCGTCGCAGGAACGACATCTCTTTTGCTTCCAAGCTCATCTTAAT
Organism: Cepaea hortensis; assembly: GCA_963921405.1. NCBI lineage: Eukaryota > Metazoa > Mollusca > Gastropoda > Stylommatophora > Helicidae > Cepaea > Cepaea hortensis. Next base: position 5,619,443 of record OY992887.1, on the reverse strand, counting down.
TTGTTTCTTAACGTAAAACATGTTTTATGCACCGAAATATTCATGTTGTGATCAAATACCGTGAAACAATCTATTTCCCCATTTGCCAGATAACGGGACACCAGAGGGACAGAGGTACGGAGGGACATTCCTGGGGAGAAGCATGCCATCCACGCTGGAGAAGCTGGACTTTATCGACGTGCGGGCCAACGACATCATGGGGTGTACGGAGTCCACCAGGGTCTGCCTCAAGTTCACTGTCGTCTTCATGAGCATACCCATCGCGGTATGTATCGCTAGACAAATGAGCATACCCATCGCGGTATGTATCGCTAGACAAATGAGCATACCCATCGCGGTATGTATCGCTAGACTCATGGGCAGGTCATTATTTTGAAAATATTCATAGAACAAGACAATAGACCATTTGGTTAACTTGTTATGCAATGCAACAATCACTGGTACACATATCTGGATAAATAGGTAAATGCACGTGAGAATAATATAGACAGGAATGACAGGCACAGAGGTAGAGAGGTAGGGATATACACGTCTTCTTCTTCTTCAGCGTTCCGAGCCATTGAGGTTCTTTGCTGCAAATACAATCCGTCTCCATTCATCTCTCTGGTGGACCTTCTCTTGCCAGTCGTTGATTCCAAGTGCTTGTAGGTCTGTACATGTATTATCTCTCCACCGCCTTCTTGGTCTACCTCGGGGTCTACGGTCATTTATTTCCTGAGTGTAAGCGAGTTTTGTTTCCCTATTATCTTCCATTCTTTCTATATGCCCCAGCCATTGTAGTCTATTAGCCTTCATGATACCAGTGATTAGCGGGGACTTAAACAGATCATAAATGTCTTTGTTACTTCTTCTTTTCCACTCTCCACTTTGTGTATCCCTAATGGGTCCAAAGATGCGTCTTAAAATTTTGTTCTCAAAGGTTTGTAACAAGGCTTCGTCTCCTTTCGTTGTACTCCAGGTTTCAGAGCCATACAGCACAACTGGTCTGATCAGTGTTTTGTATATTGTGATTTTGGTGTTACGAGATAGCGCCTTTGATTTTAGTAGATGTTGTAGTGCATAGTATATCTTATTTCCAGAGTTGATTCTAGTTTGTATTTCTTCCCTTATGATGTTGGAGCAGTTGAAGATTGTACCCAGGTATTTGTATGTTTCCGTTCTTTTAATGGTCATATTATCTATTTGTATGTGGCCAGAGTTTCTAGCCATTCCGTCTCTTGAAATTACCATATATTCTGTCTTATCTTGGTTGATAACCAGCCCCATCTGTTGGGCTTTTCCCTTTAAGTGAGTCAATATTTCCAATGTCTTTTGTTCACTTTGCCCTATAATATCTATATCATCTGCATAACCAAGCAGCTTGGATGTTCCTCCAATATCACATTCCTCCTTTACCTTCCTTACAACTTTCTCTAGAGCCAGATTGAAGAGTAGCGGCGATAGTGCATCACCCTGTTTCAAGCCAGATGTTATTTGGAAGGGGTCTGATTTCCTGCCTTTATATGTTACTATATTATAAGTATCTTCCATGCATAGTCTGGTCATGTTGATTAACTTCCTTGGTATTCCAAATTCCTGCATAGCATTCCATAGACTATTCCTATGGACACTATCATAAGCCTTTGTAAAATCCACAAAAATGTTATGGAGATCTCTTTTATATTCCCAATGTTTCTCGGCTATTTGTCGTAAGATAAATATCTGATCTATTGTTGATCTGTTTTGTCTAAAACCCGCCTGGTAGTCACCTAATATGTCTTCTGAATATGGTTTTAGTCTATTTAGTAATACTGCGGATAGTATCTTATAGCTTGTGGACAGTAGTGATATTCCTCTATAATTTCCACATTGGAACTTGTCTCCTTTCTTAAAGATAGGTATCAATAATGACTCTTTCCAGTCATGGGGTAATTCTTCTGTCCTCCAGATTTTTATTATTAGTTCGTATAGCTTTAGATGTAATGCATGGCCACCTGCCTTTATAAATTCAGCAGCAATTCCATCAGTCCCAGTTGCCTTATTGTTTTTAAGTCGTGTGATTACATATAGGATTTCTTCAAATGTAGGTTCTTCAATTTGTGGTTCGCATGTTAGAACCTCTTCCTGTGGGAAAATGTGACTTGGAGCTTCACAATTTAGTAATTCAATAAAATATTCTTTCCATGTGTTGCACATTTCCTCATTGGTATTTATCATATTCCCATTTTTGTCTTTTAAACAATATGTGTTTTGTTGGTGCCCTCGTTTCATTGACTTCAGTTCTTTAAAAAATTTTCTGGATTCATTTTTCTGGTGATTAGTTTCCATATCTTTGATTATATTACTCATATATTCTCGCTTCTGCTGTCTGACTATTTTTGTAGCCTCTTTACATTCATTTCGATAATGCTCTTCCTTTTGGATGTACACGTGTATATATATATATATATATATATATATATATATATATATATATATATATATATATATGTGTGTGTGTGTGTGTGTCTGTGTGTGTGTGTCTGTGTGTGTGTGAGTGAGTGACTGAGCTACCGTGATGACAGCAGACGGTACTACCTGTTGTCTGTTAGCGCTGAATGTTGGGCGGCGCTTACCAATCTCGACAACCCACATTGTGCCACCGGCTTTTGGCGGATGAGAACAATTGGGAGGGAACACGCCTTAACCAGGTACGAGGAAATGCAACCTAAAGACAAAATGTTATGGCAGAGAAGATAGCCTTGGTCGGCAAATGGTCTAGTATCGAAGCTCCGACAGGCGGACAGGTAGAGAACTGCTCTGGAGTAAACTAGATAAAACAACACAAAGTGATGCAGCTTTACAGAACAGAATTACGAAACATTAAAAGGATGTTGCGGCGACTAGCCTTTATCAGCAAACAAATACATACACAAAACACAACATATAGTACAGGAGAAGACCCTCCGGTGGCTACATTAAGGCTTAAGGACGGGATGAGAAGAATAAACAGATGCAAATAAATGAGAGCAATAGAGAGAAAAATGAAAATTTGAAAAAAAAAAAATGTTGCTACTTATTTCAGAATCCCTCCTCCGAAGCCGGAGAGTGTCTGCCTGTACGGCGATTAACCACTAGTCTGCACACCAGTAAGCCAGACATGGGACAACGGATACTCACGCAAACCTCAGGTCCTGTATGACATCACACTGATGTTGGACAACAGGATGTATTCATCCGGCATGCAGGACTTCGCGTTGGAGTTCACAGCCAGCGAACACAAGCAAGCAAACATCTCAGAATCCCAAGGTGTAATACTAACACGAGTGTCACTTTAATTCTCTTTTATGCACAGCCGTGGGAGTCTGTGGGTCATGGGGACCGGGGTAGTGGGTGGTAACGGTTCAGTGAAAATCCCAGGTAAATGTGTGGAAGTCGTACATGACAAAAGGGGCAGGAGGGTAGGGTGGAAACTGCAAGCAATGGAGATGTGGTGGTTGTGTGTGTGTGTTATTCTATATATATATACAGACAAGCGTGTCTATTGTTACTGACATATATACATATGTATTTGCGCACAGACACAGAACAAAATATCCAGTATAGTTGCTCTCCTGGTGGGAGATTTTATGTTCATGGAGGAATGGTGATACCCTTATGAGTACACACTATATTGCGAACGAAAGCTGTACCAAGTGTGGCACCCCAAGATACTTCAGGTAACTTCTTACTTTGTGCGGTCACCAGGAATCTCCCCGAGAGAGACAGGGTAGAAGATAACTACAATAGGGAAAATACATCATAGTTAGAGACAGCGAGGGAGTGACAGTTGAGAGGGTGGGGAAGCAAAAGAGGGAGGGGGAGCGGGAAGGGTGAAATATCACCAATTAAATTAAACTGCCGGGTGTTGAGGCCATGTGGTGATAGGCAACCCAAAGATGAGCCGGTTTTCTATAATTTTGCGATGTTTTGCATCAGACGTGTGGTTGTTACCTTTAGATTGTCGGCATCATCTCTCTGTGTTTTCGTGTCCTTCAGATTGTGACCTTCAGATTGTCGGCATCATCTCTCTATGTGTTTGTGACCTTCAGATTGTCGGCATCATCTCCCTGTGTGTTGGAATCTGGGTCTTAGCATCAGACGACACGTTCTTCGACCTGACCGCTAAAGTCCTCGACCTTGAGGTGTTGGATCAGCACATCCTCCAACGAGCTGCCATCATCATGGTGTCTACCGGGGCAGCCATCTTGTTTCTGGCCATCCTCGGTGTGGTCGGAGCATTGACCATGAACTCCTGTGTGTTAGTGTTGGTAAGTGTATGTCATTTGTTTGCCAGCTTAGCTTTATTATTATTATTATTATTCGTGTTTTTTTCTTTTGCTCGCTTTGAACTTAAGCGTAGTCCATATACGTGCTACGAACTTTAGTGCACTGGATTAATTTGTGCATGTAGACGAACTTTCCCTATTACCAGTGTCCCTCGCCATCAGCGAACACAGTACGATGCACTGAGATATCTGTAATTTACGTCCCCCCAAGTCAATGACGAGAAGGCAACATTTTAGTCCAACTGGCCGGTGTATGGGGTTGAACCCGCTACCTCGGCCTCAGCACACCGGAAGTTTAAGAGTGAGGACTGTGGCGAGCTTGGTGTTGCTGAAAGGTTCGCTATCCGCATCTGTACCAAATGTAACCTGGTTCACTATGTGGACAGTACTTGCATCTTCTAAGGAGATCTTTGGATTCTACTAAAAGCACATTCACTCGTGATCGCTTGATAAATATAATAGCCTTCTAGAGGCTCTCTCGCATACTGTGGCGTTCCTGTCTGCAGGGTCATTCCTCCTCTGCTTGTTGGAGTTTGACCGAGGTGAAGATGATTCTTAGCAGTGCGTCTCCACATGTTGCGGTCTGAATCTTTACCTCCCAGGATGTGGAGTATATTCCCAACACTTTCTCGTCTCGCTAGCAGGTAACTTTGAACCAAAGGTGTGGACATCCGGTGGTTCTGCTACCAGTTGCCATCTGCTCGTAGAGGATGTCATTTGAATACATGTCAGTCTAGGCTGTATAACAAACGTGTGCTTTGTTGTTTCCCGAGTGACACTCGGAAATAATATGGAGCTTCTGTCTTAAATAGTGGAGGGGGGATGGGAGGAGAGCTGCCAATGGCAATTGAACATCGCATAAAACATGGTGTAAAACCATTTTCCAGGAAAACTTTGAGGAAATAGTCTACGGAAAAGTAGACAGAGCCAGTGACATGGACTGGGCGGAAAATAAAGGAGGACAACCTTGGATGTTATTGGGCTTGGAGGAACTCAACGTGTAGAGTGAGTCAACATGGATGTACTCTGGAGGAGTTCATCGTGAAGACGTGTGCGCGAGTGAGTGAATGCTTTTTCTCATATCGTTTACCAGCAATACGAGAATTACCTGATCTCATGTGTGTAAATGATTGTCATCTTCAGTGTGTCGTACCCCTGATTGTTTCACTGACCCCAAATGTGTAAATGATTGCCATCCTCAGTTTGTCATACCTCTGATCGTTGTGCTGACCCTGGAGGCGGCAGTTATCGTTCTTACAGTGGTCTTCAAGTCTGAGGTGAGAAAGTACTTCTGTTTGAACGAACGAACAGACTTTATTTTCAAAGGGTAACAAATTGGGAACGCAGGCCCGTCTTACATTCGGCCCTTCCAATCATTCATCTTTCTTTCATCGACAGTGCATAGGAAAAAAACATTGTCGCATGAATTTTGTAAACATAAACAATGCATATTACTATGTTATGAGACACATCCACCACCCACCCACACATCCCCCATTCACTCCAACTTCCCCACCCAAACACACACACATACAATACATTCCCCCACCCATCCACCACATCCCTACACCTACACATCTCCCCACCCACACACACCTCTCACCCACCACACATCCCATCCACCCACACCCCAAGCACACATACATTCAATAACCCACACATCCCCCACCTACACACATCTCCCCACCCACTCACATATCCTCTACCCGTCCCATTTCCCATCAACAATCACTCACACAATATCCTCCTCCACCCACACACCTCCAACCACCCAACCAAACACACATTCCTCAGCCACACACATGTCTCCCCGTCAACTCACATATTCCGCACCTACCCACACACAAATTCCGCACTCACCCACATAATCTCCCATCTCCCCCAGCCCACTCACAGATCCCGAGCCCGCACCTACAAACATCCCCCACCATCTCCTAACCTGCACACACTCACCCACCCACATATCCTCTACCCACCCACACATCCTCTACCCACCCATCCCCCAACCAAACATCCCTTAACCACACACCCTTACTCATATACAATCACCCACCCACACATCCTCTACCCAACCACTCATCATCCACCCAACCACACATCCTCCATCCACCCATTCCCCCAGCCACACATCCGTTAACCACACACCCCTACCCATATACACACACATCCCCACCCACGCACTTTCTCCCCACCCATACAAACATCCCTCACACACATCCCCACCCACCAACACATTCCCCATTCACAAACACACACCTCCCATCCACGCACACACAACCCATACATTCATCCCATCACACATCCCTAGACACACGTACTTATCCCTCAACCACTAATACCCACACATTATTTACCCACTCATCAACACATACATCTCCTATCTACCCACCCACACTCACACATCCTAACCACCCATCTAAGCACACATCCCCCACCCTCACACACATCCTTCACCCCCCCACAAACCCAACCACACCTTCACCCACCCACACAAACATCATTTAACCACACCCAGCTCCCCTCCCACACAATACCACACCCACACACATCCCAAAGACACATCCCTCACCCACACACACATCTATCCACACATCTCCTACCCATCCACACATCCCCCAACTACAATCACCCTCACTACCCACACATACATCCTTCATTCAGCCACACACACCCCCACCCAGCCAGACATATCCCCCACCCACACACACATCTCCAAATCCATCACCCACACCCATCACGCACCCCTCCCCCAACCCACACACCCCCACACACATTCACCCACACATCTCTCACCCACACACACTCCCCATCCATCCACCCAAACATCCCACACCCATACACATCCCTCACCCACACACACATCCCCAAACCCACAACCACCCCCACCTGCACACATCTCCCACCCACCACATATCCCCACACCCACATCTCCCCATCCACACATATACCCCCACCCATCCCATAAGCCACCATCAATCATCCACCAACATATCCTCCTCCACCCACTCACCCACAACCACCTACACAAACACACATCCCCACCCACAAACACATATCCCCATACACCCATACATCTCGCACGCACGCACACACAATCCCCCACCCACCCACACACAATCCCCCACCCACCACACAAACCCACCCCTCCCACCCACACATCCTGAGCCCACCCACACACATCACGAATCCACCCACACACACATCCCCCGATCCCCCAACCTACTATTATGATCAAACTCCCACACTTTACACACACATACAGTGACGATTGTCGTGAGCATTGTCGCAAAATTGTAAAGAAAATGGAGAAAAATTGTACATATACATTTTGTAACTTAAAATTTAGTGATGCAATTCAGCTCTCCCCCCCCCCCCTCTCTCTCTCTCTCTCTCTCTCTCTCTCTCTCTCTCTCTCACTCTCTCTCACTCTACCACTCTCTGGAGACGTGTTTTCGTATCTCTTACTTCTCGGATTATTATTACTGCAAGCTGAATCACCTATCATGGATTTTTATATCAAGGTGCTCGTTGTGATTCTGAGGATGTGGTGAAATAGTTTTTAGATTAATACAAGTGTTTATTATCGCAAAAATGTGTGTTATATCTAATATTCATTTCGAGTGATAGTTGAACACTATTAAATTTTAACCAATCAAGTGCACGAGACGTGTCAGATACAACCACGGGACCTCAAATTGCCCGCGGCGTGGCTAGATAACAATGCGATTGCTGCGTTCTTCAAGTTTAGTTAGTCGTAATATTATGCAATAATGTCAGGGGAAGGAGAGTGCTCCGTATTGGAAGTGAATGGTGAAAGGACTCGCTCAGGTTTACGATCTGCTGTCAATAAAACTTACACACTAAACAAAGAGAGGGCCGTGAAGAATAAGCTATCCAAGTGCATAAATCCCAACGGCCTAGTCGTCAAACACACCAACTCAGGACAGTGTGTTACTGTTTCCTTCAACAACACACTCCATTATGAGGCATTCCGAACTTGCCTACTCAACTACTACAGGCTTGAACAAATTGAACACAGGCAAGATAAGCACGGGGCCCACGTTGAGGATCTGATTACGACGCCAGTGATTACAATACATTTGTACCACAGTAAAAATAAACTCATGACACAGGGCAGTAATGAAAACATTAATTCCTGGCTAAAAGTAGATTTTGTTGAACTTGAAAACTCGACACAGGCATTCACCGAATCTACAGCCCACAACTACAGCTGTCGACAGCACACCAGCTAACAATGTTCGTCAATTAACTCATACGATGAGTGTACATGACAACATCAACATGAGGCCTGCCTACCCACCAGTGCTCTTGGCCATTGAATACCCAATGGAGCGTATCCAAAACAACATAGAACCCAATGTTGACATTGTTGAAGAAGTACCTGCCTCAGATAACAATAGCATCTTAACTATCAATGGACATTCGTGCGACTGTAAACAGCGCATTGAGGAACTAGAACAATCACTAAAGGCGCTCATTGTCACTGTTTCAACCAACATTGAAGCAAACAACAAGATAAGCAGTGATTACAATGCTCTCAAGACAGAAGTCGCACTCCTGCGAGACGAAAATTTGCTGCTGAGAAATACAGTTCAAATCTTACAGCATGTGTCCTCTACCAACCAAACCGAAGAAGCATGTAATTCCCAAGCAACCGCTTCATCCTTAGGAAATCTTGGGGAAGCTCAGATAAGCGCTATGAAAACACCTCAATGCGCAGAGGAAGATAAACAACAACAAATACCTCAATGCGCAGACGAAGATAAGCAACAAGAAGCAGTCTACCCCATTGACGTCAAAATAAGCAATAGGTTCGAAGTACTTCAAGAAAAGTCACCAGAAAACCTACAGTGCTCTAACATGCTGCCAACGGGCAAGACAAGCCTACAAGATACATCGAGAGAACCACATGGAGACATAAAGACTGCTGATAATCGGAAATGGATGAAACAGCGGGCGAGACGTGCTGAAAACCAACATGTACAGACAGCACGACCTGACTGTACACATATTATACTAGGCGATTCCTTAATGAAAGTTTTATACAGCGACAGGATGGCCACGTCAGACACAGACATTGTTTCAATAATCCCACTGCCTGGGGCTGGTGTAGACCGGCTAACAGACAAGATTAGCAGGTTGGCTGTTAATCATAGCGTTAGAAGGGCAAGCGTACATATTGGTATCACCGACACCATGAACAACCAACAAATCACAGGGTCTCAACTACTGGCACTCTTGAACGGATTACGTCACACTTTTCCTAACTCATCCATTTTCTTCTCCTCCATCATATCACCAAGTTATGGACAGCAGCGCCGTCTAGCTGACATAAATAACAACATTTTGCAGAAGTTCTGTTCTCAAAACATGATACAATTCATCAACAACACAGTATCATTCACTTCACAGGCTGGTGCACCAAAAAAAGAGTCTTTATAAGGATCAAATACATTTGTCTACATTGGGCACCAGTTTTCTCGCCAAGAATATCAAATATCCTGAACGGACATACCATACATCCAATACGGGACCGCGCCGGACACTTTTAGCTACTCCTGAAACTCAAGCCAGACGACATACTCCCGTCACATCAAGTACCAATAGGACAGAAGTTTGCAGACCACTCATAACCACTGCACATGAAATCCAAGCCAGACGGGACACTACCACTACACCAAGTCCGTTAAATACTTTCACACAGGAGGGTAATAATTACGAAGATATTTTTCCTATTCTCCCCAGAAAGGAACCAACTCTCAGCAACAACGATGTGCCACCACAACCTCCTGTTAGCCACCAACCAGAGGCTCTAGTTGGTAGTCATTACATACCCATGAGACATCATCAGTACCCAGTTCATTGTAACCCAGAATGGTTGCATCTCACACGGTATAGCCCAGCTACACTTCGTCAAGCACTTATAATGTCGCTATACCAACAACCAACACAACCTGGTATTTACTAGCAACTTAGCACAAAGCTATACCGGATCTCGGTACAAGAAAGAGCCTCTCCTTGAACGTTTATCTGCATATTTGGTTACTACTTGGTCTAGTAACGTATTAGGTTATAAGCAACTACAAACATTGACTTGTTTTGACTTTATATTAATGGATAGTACTTAGCTGTATAGCTTTTATTATACTTTTCATTGTGTTTTTACTGTGAGTGAGGGGGTCTTCACTGTTCTTCCTTCTGCTTACTGTTTAACGTTTTATTTCCCGTGTGGGATACTCTGCTTTAAACAGAGACATTGACTTGTATGGTCATTTATTAATTCTTTTGGATAACATTTGGTAACTTAGCTTGTGAAGTAGTTTTTTTTCAGGTTAATTATTTGTTGTATGTTCTTTAATTCGTTTTGTTCCGTGTTTGCATTATATTCGTTGGTCTAATTAGTTATATCGTTATAATATTGTCATTTATATATCTATTTGTATTACTGATAGTTTGTAAGTTAATGTAATTGTGATTTTTTTTTATGAAGTTGTATTTTTGCTTAACTTTGACTAATTTACACTTTCTTCATGGATGAAATGTCTGAGAAGTGGCAACACTGGCTCAATAAGTCAGGAATACGCCTTGGACACTTAAACATTTGCAGCTTATTTAACAAGCTACCAGAGTTATCTTCTATTCTTAATCAAAATTTTCATTTATTCGGCCTTAGTGAAAGTAGACTTAATGATAACATTTCAGATGAGGACATATCTATTAAAGGGTACAAAGTTTTTAGAAGGGATCCCTGTAGGAAACAAGAGACAGGCATAGTAACCTATGTTTCTAATTTACTAAATGCTCACCGTAGGCTAGACTTTGAAACTTGCGAAATAGAATGTATGTGGTTAGAGCTAAAACTTCAAAACCGCACACCCCTGATAATTGGCTACCTCTATCGAAATCCCAGTGCTGGACACGTCTGGTACGAAAACTTCACTACCATGATGGATGTGGTTTTCGCTTCCGGGAAGGAAATTATACTACTCGGAGACTTTAACATTGACACCATCAAATCCAACATAATATGGGGAAATATAATTGCATCATACAATTTCCAACAAATAGTACAACAGGCTACTAGAGTAACAAAGTCATCTTCAACAGTCATAGATCACATTTATGTAACTTGCTCAGACAACATCATAGAATGCGCTGTACCCAATTGTGCAATGAGCGATCACTACCCAATATGCTGCACGTGGTCTAAACAAGGAATTAAAACTCCTAAACATAAACACATAAGTGTAAAATATAGAAGTTACAAACATTTCAACCAAAACGCATTTTTACAGGACTTGCTCAGTTCACCTCTAGACAATGTTTGTCAGCTTCCTGACCCGGATGATGCTCTGGAATTCTGGATGAAAACATTTATTCATGTTATTGATAGACATGTGCCAATCAAGGAAGTTCGAGTAAAACACCACGTCAAGCCACCTTGGATCACCCAGGAAATACTTCAAATTATGAGAGACAGGGATAAAGCACATAAAAAGCGGGATCTCAGCGCATACCGTACTCTTAGAAACAAAGTTCAATATACCATACGACGGGAAAAGAAAAATTACTTTAAGAACTTAGTAATGGATAAAACAAATAGTAAGGATATATGGAAGGCAATTAACACCTTGACAAACAAGTGTAACTTCCGAAATTCTTTACCATCAAATCATATTACATGCGACCAATTCAGTAATTTTTTTCAAACTGACATAGACCAGTTGAAGGCTTCAATACCTAATTCTCCTTGCAACTTATCTTTACTGTCATCGTTTTGCGAGAATAGATGCTCCGGCGATATTCTTTCCGACATACCGCTAATGACAATCACTGAGGTATTCACTTACCTCAGTAACCTAAAAAACACAACCTCATCTGGGTTAGATGGAATCAGCAACCGGATTCTCCGTTGTGCTGCGCCAGTGATCTGTATATCACTAACCTATGTATATAATCAGTGTCTCACCAAAGACCACTTTCCATCAGCTCTCAAAATCGCTAAAGTGTACCCTCTTCTTAAATCTGGTTCATTGGACAATGATCTCCCGAACAATTACAGACCCATTTCCTTACTATCATCACTATCTAAGCCACTAGAAAAACACATCCTTAAAGTAACATTACAGTATTTAGTTCGCAACAAGCTTATTGTTGACAACCAATCAGGATTTCGACCAAAATATTCTTGCCATACGGCCCTAACAAACATGGTAGAAAATTGGCACCAGAATATAAACAACAACAGTCTATGTGGAACTGTGTTTATTGATTTCAAGAAAGCATTTGATATGATAGACCATGTTATTTTAATTAAAAAACTTCAGACAATGAAAATTGGCCCTAATGTAGTCACTCTAATATAATCTTTTCTATCAAACAGAAAGCAAGTAGTATCACATAATAAATGTCTGTCTCATACAACTACCTTCAATATTGGAGTACCGCAAGGCTCTATTCTTGGCCCTCTATTGTTTGCCATATATATCTACCTTTACATCTTTCGTCGTCCTGTGATCTATTTGCAGACGACTGTACAGTGTACACAAATGCTGAAAACTGTATTTTATTGGAGTCGTCTTTACAACAAGAATTAAATAATGTAGTTAGGTGGAGCTATTCAAACCGTATGCAAATTAACATCACTAAAACAAAATCAATGTTACTAACAACCAGACAAAGACTTCAAACTCTAAGCTCACACACATCACTTCAACTTCACATCGATAACATGCCAGTAGAAAGTGTAATTGAGCACAAAACATTAGGCATAATCATTGATAGAAACCTAACCTTTAATTCCCACGTTCAAGCGCTTATTAAACAAACAGCGAAAAAAGTCTACCAACTCGCCAAAATTAAAAACTTCCTTGATGAGGACACAAGGAAACTATTCTCTCTCACTCACTCACGCTCCTTTACTTACACACTCATTTACTCGATGACTCTCTAAATCACACTCACTCACTAACTTTCACACTCTATCACACAGACAGGCAGACACACAACACACCCACTCTCTCAGATTCACTCATTCTCTAACTAAATCTCTCACACATATGTCCACACACTCACTCACTTTTACACTCACTCAGGCACACGCGCATGCATACTCTCTCACTCTCTCTATCATACTAATTCTTCCACTCACACTCTTTCTCACTCACTCTCTCACCCACTGTCTCGTTCACACACATACAGTGAAGAATGATAGTGGAAAAATGATACTAGTAGGTGACTTATGGAGGCATATAGTCGGTGTGAAGTAAGTATTGAAAGAGTTTTCGGTTGAATGTGTAGGGACTCATTGGTGTTTTCTGTTCTGTTGGAAGGCTATTCCACAAGTGAGCACCAGAATATGCGAAACAAGTTTTGTATAAGTCCAATCTAGGCTTAGGAAGCTGTAATAAATTTAAGCGCTTACTGTTCATTGCATTAGATTGAATTAACGGTAGAAGATACTCTGGGGTATTTTCAGATATAATTTTATTCACTAATTTGGCTTTGTTAAAAAGGAAGCGCTTTTGAAGTGGTAGAAGTCTTAGATGGCTGTATAATTTATTACTTTCAACGTGCGTTATGCTAGAAACTAGACGTATAGCGCGGTTTTGAAGCGAACACAATCGTTTCATATTAGATTTAGGGCAGCCATCCCAGACTGTGGAACAATAATCGAGAGGTGATTGGATATAGGATGCATAGAATATTTTACGTGTGCTTTCATCCAAAAAGTGTTGAATTTTAGCAAGTTGGTAAACTTTTTGTGCTATTCTCTTGGTAAGGGCGTGAACATGAGGGCTCCAGTTTAAATGTCTGTCAATTAAAAGACCTAATGTTTTATGTTCATTTACATTAATTATAGGTAACGTGTCCACGTGGAGCTCGAGCGGTATCCCAGTTATGGCTAGGGTCTGTAGTTTTTGTCTGTGTTTGAGTTGGGTTGAGCTAAGAACTGACATCACTGCACTCAGGACATTCCCATACGCGCTCCGTTCCCTCGTTCAACAACCAGCGAAGAGCCACACTACTTATCGTTCATACCGCTATCTGATTGAAAGTTTTCCTGGTCTTCCCTCTCAGTTTTGAGATTCTACCAGAACCCTTGCCAATCCCCTCCCCCCCCCCCCCACCTTCCAATCTCATCCTTTCCACATTCGGGTTCTCAATATGTTCCTCCACCTTCTCCACCTGGTCCCACAGGCGCACAACCATATCTCCCTTGTCCATAGGTAATCTACCACCAAGAGATGCATTCCCCGCCAGCCTATCAGCCTGTTCATTCCTCCGCACTCTCGCATCGACAGGGCATAAATCCATACAGTTCTCACAATCTGTGACCTCCGAAGCGAGGTGAGAGATTCCACACGAAACATTCTTTTTTCCACGTTACTAAGCATACTCCTTGAGTCCGTAATAAATACAATGTGTTGCGGTGGTCTCCTCTAACCAGCGGAATACCTCTGTGACTGCTTCTGTTGTGTGAGGTGAGACACTACTTCTGTTGTGTGAGATGAGACAGTACTTCTGTTGTGTGAGATGAGACAGTACTTCTGTTGTGTGAGGTGAGACAGTACTTCTGTTGTGTGAGATGAGACAGTACTTCTGTTGTGTGAGATGAGACAGTACTTCTGTTGTGTGAGGTGAGACAGTACTTCTGTTGTGTGAGATGAGACAGTACTTCTGTTGTGTGAGATGAGACAGTACTTCTGTTGTGTGAGATGAGACAGTACTTCTGTTGTGTGAGATGAGACAGTACTTCTGTTGTGTGAGGTGAGCCAGTACTTCTGTTGTGTGAGGTGAGACAGTACTTCTGTTGTGTGAGATGAGACAGTACTTCTGTTGTGTGAGGTGAGACAGTACTTCTGTTGTGTGAGATGAAACAGTACTTCTGTTGTGTGAGATGAGACAGTACTTCTGTTGTGTGAGATGAGACAGTACTTCTGTTGTGTGAGGTGAGACAGTACTTCTGTTGTGTGAGGTGAGACAGTACTTCTGTTGTGTGAGGTGAGACAGTACTTCTGTTGTGTGAGTTGAGACAGTACTTCTGTTGTGTGAGGTGAGACAGTACTTCTGCTGTGTGAGGTGAGACAGTACTTCTGTTGTGTGAGGTGAGTCAGTACTTCTGTTGCTCGAGCCATCACCTGAAACTTCTGGTACACGGACGCCATCTGCAAGCTATATATGTGTGTAATCTGAAGCAATTATGTGTCTCCCATGCTACACACACCATCTACAAGCTATCTATGTGTGTAATCTGAAGCAATTATGTGTCTCCCATACTCCACACGCAATCACTTGTATCATCCATTATCATCACGTGCCGTGTCCTATTCAGAAATTTACTCCCGTCACAGTGCTCTCTCTTTCTCTTATATAAAACAAGCTTAGCAGACTCTGCCACCCCTTTGTGGAACAATCTTCCACAAGAAATCAAAGACACCACCAATCATTACACGTACAGTCGCAACCTGTTTGAACACTGCCGCAGTACAGACTACATTCCCCCCTAGAAATAATAATGGTAAATTATCTCAAAGACAACTAGTTAATAAACATTCCCATATGTATGGCACGTTACACCTTCCTTAGGTATTTATCATGCCCATGGTAAACATTGCATCAGTGAGTCATGCATTATTGATTATTTTTCATGCGTATTAATGCTTATTGTTCTTTTTTGTCTAAGATTAGCTTCATAAGTGATGTTGAATGAAATAATGTATAAGATGAATTAGAGAAGAAGGGCAGAATGTTAGACTGGCCTGCGTGCCCAATTCTTAACCCTTTGAAAATAAAGATTGTTCGTTCGTTCGTTCTCTGTCTGAAGCCAGACGTCCTGCCACTGTTACTTTCACGTGTAGATTATCTATCACATTATACATCTATCTACTATGTCGTCTTCCTCGTCGTCGCTTCCCCTGTACACTTCCATCAACAGTTATCTTGTCCAAGGAGTCATGCCATTTTATGTGCTTAGAATGTTTCATTTACTTAATTTTTAATTTGAGTTAACCAAGTTTCCTCAATATTGATTTCTTGTTTGTTCGTCTTGTGATTTCTGTCACCGCATTCCCAGCGCTAGTCAGCAGCGATGGAAGATATTCAAAACTGCACACTTCCTGTGATGTCCCTGTGTTGATGAATACCTGCCTACATGTTTGTTCTACCGTTTGTTAATATTAAAACTATTTACATGAGGAACACATTCACAGGAAGTGAAAGAAGAAGAGATTAATGGACACGGCAGACAGTATAAACAGAGAAAGCTATAGACATAACAGGATTCGAACCTACAACATTCAAATCACAACATCGCTTCGATGAAGTGCATGGGTATATCACCAACAAGTGTGTGCCATCATCATCTGGAGAGAACATGTTCGAATCTCGGTGTGTTGACTACAGCTGCCGGCTTTTCTAGTGTGTCCTGACATTCCTACTTCTGCTCTGTCCCCACCAGGAGTGAGAAACAATACCTGTGAATGTCACATTAGATGGATGGTTCCCTGGCAAGTGATATTAGTAACCACTATGTACCTGACATCAGCCACCAATTCGTCTCTACAAACATGGCTCTAGCACCATATGCCCAAATGGCCCTAAGGCGTGTAATTCTATGAGTGACAATCAATACCTGCCCATAACTTCTCGAATTTTGCAGTAATTGTCTTCTAATTTATGAATAAATTACCAACAACTTGAATTATTATTTCAAGAGGAAAATGCTGCGACGACGCAAGATTTTGTATCTTAAAGAACGACCACGAAAACAAATTCGGGTATCAGTGATCGAGTAAAACATAATAATCTATTCACCCATTGAGTAAATCCTAATAATCTATTCACTCGTCGAGTAAAACAAATTAATCTATTCATTCATCGAGTGAAACACATTAATCTATTCGCTCATTGAGTAACACACATTAATCTACAACTCTCGTGTAATCCATCATTGTGGTAGCTTCTGTAACGTACAAGTGTGTGGATATCTCATCTATAATCCACCATTGTGGTAGCTTCTCTAAGTACAGTGTGTGAATATCTCATCTATAAACCACCATTGTGGTAGCTTCTGTAAGTACAGTGTGTGAATATCTCATCTATAAACCACCATTGTGGTAGCTTCTGTAAGTACAGTGTGTGAATATCTCATCTATAAACCACCATTGTGGTAGCTTCTTTAACGTACAGTATGTGAATCTCATCTCATCCCATCAGGTTCCTCTTGTACCTTGCGGTATCGAGGTGAAGCATAAACAGCGCGAGAGTGCCCGCTGATAGGCTTAATGTATCGATATTTCCAAGGACTCTGCTATTCCCTCTGTCCATCGTTTACGTGGTCGGCCTCTTCCTCTGTTTCCCTGTGGTCTGTACATCATTGCTTGTTGTGTTTTAGTTTAGTTTAGTTTAGTTTAGTCGATGGATCAACATCACGGCACACGGGGTGTAACCCATAAGTGCTCCGTTCTCCTCCTAACTCAAACCCGAGTCTGGAGAAACTCAGCTCAGTGCACAAACTCCGTAGCACCGACGAGGCTCTTGAAATATTTTGGGAAGATTTTTAACTCGCCGGCTCCCTGGCCGAGGAGTTTGCAGCTTTCTCCGTAACCCCGAATACTCTCGTGGTTGACGTGAGTGCATGAGAATTGGAAGGGTTTGAGTCGCACCAGTGACTTATGAGAGTATGCAGCCGGTCGCTCAGAAAGTCGTGGCATGCTGATGAGCGTAATCTAGCCTAGGAATCAACATACAGCTGAAAGATGCTGATGTTGACCGCAATATCATGAAACAGGATGGAAAGCAGGGGGAAAACAGATTTTTAACTCGAAATTTTGCCCGGGCAGCGCGTTTAGGCTACTCTTTTCGATTTCCAATTGCTAAGGGATATTTTTACGTGCGCATCAATACACAGATGTCAAATGAAACGAGAAAAAGAGTGTTCAGGAGATACATAGAACCTGTTCTTTTGTATGGATGTGAAACTTGGACAATGTGCAGTCAAGCTAAAACACATCTGATGGCTGCAGAAATGTGGTTTCTGAGGAAAATGCAAAGAATACCATGGACAGACAGAAAAACCAATGACCAAGTACTACAGGAGACAAATAAAAATCGTAAATCTATTAGAGAAATTAGACGTAGACAGTCAACATTTTTTGGACATGTTATGAGAAGAAATAGATTGGAGAACTTAGTGACAACTGGCAAGATCGAAGGGAAGAGACCAAGAGGGAGACCGAGAGGAATATATCTGGATGGCTTGGCCACATAGCATGGATGAGACAGGAACACTGAACTGATCCACGACTCTGGTGATCGAGTGAAATGGTGAGTCATGACCGCCCACGCTTTCCGGCAAGGCACGTGATTGGATGATTGATCAATACACACGGGCGTCCGATCTCACTACCCAGAGACCAGGGGAAATTTTATTACTAGAAGTCCACGAGAAAAAATCCCGGTCATCACCGAGGCTTGAACCTGGGACCTCCAGCGACTCGAGGCGGACACCATACCTCGAGACCACGCAGCTTCTTGTGGTTTACTGTTAGTTGGTATCCTATTTGCATGCCCAAACCATTTGACTTGCTGCCTTCTAATAAAATCTAGCGCTGCTATAACCCCCACTTTAGTCTGATTTCTTCATTTCTGTTCTTATCTTTTCTTGATACAATAAATATTCTTCTCCGGAATCTCATTTCTGTTGTTGTGATTTTTCTTTTCTCTTTTTCTGTCATTGTCAAGATTTGGCATTTGTAGCATAGAGTTGGTAGAAAAATTGTGTTATAAAGTGCTTTCTTACTAACTATTGATGTATGTTTGTTCTTTAGTATTGGTGCATTTGTCCAATGAGTTGATTTGCCTTATTGCATCTATGTCGAGCTCGTCTTCTGATTTGCCATTTGATGATATTATACTAAGTACTTGAAACTGTTTACTTGTTTCAGGGGATGTTCCTTTAGGTGAATTTTTGTTGTTTTTTCTTCATTATTTATAGCCATAACCTATGTTTTACTTGTGCTAATGTTCATGTTATGTTCCCTGCACATTTTGTTTAGTCTACTCATATAGTCTTGTCATTCAGCTTCTGATTTTGCTATTAGTGCTTGGTCGTCCGCAAACAGGAGTTCTCTAATGGTTATATTTACAGACGGTTCTTCTTCTGTGTTCTCGTCATGCGGTATTCTCGCTGTCTCTGTTTGGCTGGTTTCTTTACATACGTTGTCTATATATGTTATGAACAAGAGAGGGGACAGGACACAACCTTGTCGTGCTCCAGATCTTATGGTGAAGGGTTCTGAGTGTCCTCCGGTTGCTCTCACTAAGCATTCACTGTTGTTGCATACGCTTCTACATAGGTTTGTTACATGTGTACTTACTCTATACTGTTTTAGGATTTCCCACAGCTTGTTTCTATCTACTCTATCAAATGCATTTTCTTGGTTGACAAAGGCTAATTAGTGTGTTTCATTAAATTCGATTGGTTTTTCTATAAGTTGTCTGAGAGCAAAATTGCATCTTTTCATCCTGTTTGAATATCTCTCCTATAATCCACCATTGTGGTAGCGTCTGTAACATACAATGTGTGAATATCTCTCCTATAATCCACCATTGTGGTAGCTTGTGTAACGTACAGTGTGTGAATACCTCTTCTATAATCCACCAGTGTGGTAGCTTCTGTAACATACCATGTTTGAATATCTCTCCTATATTCCACCATTATGGTAGCTTCTGTAACAAACAGTGTGTGTATGTCTTCAACAGTGGGAGTCCAGTGTGGATCATTTTGTGACTGGCAAGCTGAAGACACACTACGGCGACTCTGTGTACGGAGACGGCTTCACGCGGTCGTTTGATGCCCTCCAGCGAAAGGTATCCGTCATTTCTACGTGTCCTTTTACTGGTGCTGCCTATAAAGACAATATTAACATCTACAACAACAGCAACTGCTACTACTGGAACTACCTAAACAACCTTGACCATAGTTAATTATGTTACTGTTAGTAGTTAAATATATATATATATATACTGTTCAGAAGAAAGAAACGCAGCATTATTGCAGTTTCAATTGCAAACTTGTACCCAATATGCTCCATTCCTGTGCCAGCGAATATCACACAAAATGCTCTCCACTGTCCAATGTGAAAAGTGATATAGATGGGAGTCACGGCAATGCAACAGCCCGCACAGGTACAATGTGCATAATGCCGCCGTCAGAATGTCAACAGAAAATTCATCCATGAATACCACAGTTCATTGTCGATGGACTCGGCAGTCACCAAAATGACCTCATTGACCCGGGTTTTCTCACATGGCTCGGTCTTTTACCGCAGGGCGATCCGCCGAAAGTGTCGCACAAAGTGCGAACTCCGCAGCTTCAGCGCCGACTCCCAGGAATCTGCCGAAAAATGCACTATATATATAAAGATAGAACTATATCAACAAACGAATTAAAATAGAACTGTATCCACACACCAGCGAAGATAGACTTACGTCTTAAAAATTGTTTTTAAATAAGAAAGACACACGCAATAGGTAACAATTTAATGCTTGACAAATTACGCCATATAAATAGCAATGACTTCAGCAAACTGTAGCATTCGTCCATTGTGTATGTTAAGCAAAGCATTAATCACAGTGTCTCAATCAATCACATTACCTGCTTATACAACGTACATATTCTCACTGCAATTTAAATTGTCTACCACGGCATTTCTAAATTGACTATCACGTCATTTGTGTTCACAGACTTGGCTTTGCCATATGAATAGCAACGGCTTCGAAAAATTTTAACATTCGTCAAATTTCTATGTTAAATAAATCACAAAACACATGGTTTATATCAATATTGACGAGATGCAGCTAAATATGTCAGACAATAACTTGCGCAATCTGTTTATGTTTTCATTATTGAAATTCACTACGGATAACACTTTTGAATAATTGGTTTGTTTTAATGTACAGCTGCATTGCTGTGGGTGGGAAAGCAGCCAGGATTACCACAAGCTGGACGACGGTCAATGGAACACATCATTGGCTAGTGGCGAGCACAGGCAGGTCCCAGACTCCTGCTGCATATCGGGGAATGAGACCTGGGTACCGGATTGTGTGGTCAGTCCGCACAACAGTACAGGTTTTAGTACTAAGGTGGGTTGTGGTGGTCATTCCAATCATCTTTGCCGTTGTTCGTCATCATCATCCGCATACCACCCCTGACATCACTATATGGCTGATGACCTAATCGTAAGGCCTATGACATGGTATGACATGGTCGTAACATGGACGCAAGCGAAAGCCAGCAGCCCGACCGCGACGTCTGAGGCCGACAAGGGGAAACCAATATCTCGCCAGACATTCGAAGAAAATCGAGATGAGCACCCTGATGACGACACGGAGAGGCCCCGGTGGCCTATCTTGGAGGAGCTACAAGACAGTGCAAGACTGGAGGAACGCAGGCGCCAGGAATACAAAAGGCGCTGGGAAGAAAGAGAAAAGAAAAAAAAACACACAGGAAACTCAGGAAACCGATAGAATACCCAGATACACTACAACTGTGAGAGCAGCTTCAATTACTATATAGAGGACGGAGAGATTATCCCGTGCTCATGGAGGATGACTGTGAAAGGGAACATAAACTTTGTCGAAATTGAAAACAGACGCAAGAAGGAGGAGAATGACAACATCGAAAAGCTCCTACGAACAATACACAAAAAAGAAGGCAAAAAGACCAAATAAAAAGTCCTTATAAGGACTACAACCAATCAAGCCAGACGAACCAGGAGCCTGCACCAACAAAGAAAACCACAAGAGGAGACGAGCACAAAGGATAGCCGCCGACCAATCCCCAGCTGACGTCACAGACACAAACGCTTACACGACCAGTCCGAGATAGGACTTACTCGAAAGAGCGCACAAGACAAGAATCAGGGTGAATAAAACCACAAAAACCACGGCGCTCAACAATAACCACCGCTGAGGAAGCAGGTTAGACGAGACCGAATTTGGAATTTTTATTTTGAAAATGGAATTGGAATTGAAATGATCGTAGGGACTATGACATCATCGTAAGGCCCATGCCATAATTACAGTATGGTACATTAACACAAGGGAAATTAACACATTTTCAAGGATCATTCGGAAAGAAAAACGTTTATCTACGTTGGATAAAAGTTTTTTTTTCTTTTTCGCATATTGTCACAGTCTTAGATCGCTAGGGGATCTGGACTCGGGCTCATACAGGCAACAAACTCCGTGAGATACAATATAGCAACATTTATTTATATAATATATACAGTGCGCTGGCGAAGTGGGTTTTGACAAGCCCGCACTCGACAAGTTGCGTATCACAGAGGTTGTACATCACACATGATTATAACAAACAATTCTAAGCAACTTTCTAGCATATGTCTACGACCCCTAAATACACATGGGTCTGAACTATCAAGTCCCTCTAAGGTAAGCCCTGTTGCTTCTCCGATGTCCAGTCGGTCTCTGCCCTTTCACACGTGTCGCAATCCGACACGGGTGGTAACTCTATCCGAGTTTCTCGTGGACCCCGTAATCGGCGGGCCACATCAGTGTCCACGGGACAGTGGACACACTGACCAGTCCTTCGAGAAGGCTCTGGATTACTCAAGCCTTCGAGTGACTCACTTCTTTCCCTTGAGCGGGAGTTGTAGTCCTTCGCCAGTGTCTCTTACTTTATGTCGGTTACCGCCCCTATGTGAGGCTGTGACAGGATCTAAGACTGTGACACATATTCTTTACAGGACATCGCATTTTACTGCTGTTGTTGATTTCTTGGCGAGAATCACTACCAATTCTCGCGCTCTGCGTTACCCTACGTGGATAAACGGGATTACGGAGAAAGTCGTTTATCACCTAGGCCAGGGAGACTGGGGGATAAGAGTTAGACAGTCAAAATAGAACATGCCAGCTGTTTCTTGCAGGTAAAATTATCCGTAAACACATCTGATAGTCAGAAAATAATTATTGGAAGACATGACAAGTGGACAGATTAGTAACAGATGTGGCAGAGGCATGGACATGATGTTGGATGATTTTTTCTTTGCCCTTGCAAGCTTTGAACTCAGGCGTAGTCCATACACTATATTCTAATAATACTGGACTGAATTTTGCGTGTGTATTAGCTTTCCCTGTTAACAGTGTCCCTCGCCATTAAGCGAACCCACTCCGACTTCAGGGGTACTTGTAATTTACCTCCCCAAGTCATGGACTACAGGTCAATATGTTAGTCCAGCTGTCAGGTTTAGGGGCTGAACCCCTTACCTCGGCATCAGCACACCGGATGTTTAAGAACACGTGTTCTTATCCATTCGGTCATGCTGACCTACGGATGACTTAAGACAGAGACATGGAGGAGTAGCTTCAATAGAATTGATTTAAAACACTAGGGTTCAGGATGTGTGGGGATATATGGACATCTAAGAAACATGATGATGATGATGAAGATGATGATGATGATGAAGATGATGATGATGATGATGATGATGATGATGATGATGATGATGATGATAAATTCCATCAGACTGGTTGCCATTTTCACCCCGAAGGTCACCTACAATAAACCTCCATCTAGTTTCGGATTCACGACTTGTGTACAAACTCTAATCTCACCTCCCCCAGTGATATTTATATGTGATCTTCTCATCTAGCGGCTAGTAGTCGTGAGCTGAGAGCTGTGGTGAAGCTGTAGCTATCACGCTTACCTGTCGGGCTGGACGTGATGTGTTCGGATCCCCACTGAGTGTGGCATGTTTAATAACTGACCATGTCCCCCAGGCAAGACTAACTTAAAAAGTGCACCAGGATATTTTCTGCGAAATAAAGGCGATCGGTTTGGTGTTTACCGCATGTCAAATCGAGTGCCCATCGGTTTATACAACGGACAAGCAGCAAGTTCGCAGTATGCCCCAAAACCTGGAAAAGACCCTTTACTGACTGTACCAGGCTCTGGCCTAAATTGTGAATTAATTCACCAACATTAGCTGAATTTACTTCTGGTCGATGAGACTCCACAAGACAGGATTGAGTACAATATATGATTCATGTTCCCGTCCAGCTTTTCTACATCTCAGTTATGGTCATCTGTGTGTTCACATCTCACTTCTGGTTATCTGTGTGTTCACATGTCACATGTGGCATCTGTATGTTCACATCTCACTTCTGGTCATCTGCTAATGTAACTTATATACATTAGAAGATGGCTGAGTGTACCAGTACATTTCTATGTGTGTATTTTGCAGGGTTGCCGGCAAGCTGTGACCACTGAGTTGAAACATTATCAGTGGATTATAATTGGAGTCACTGTGTCAGTTCTTGTGTTCCAGGTGGGTGTATGTGTCACATGCTGGGTCACTGTGTCAGTGTTTGTGTTCCAGGTGAGTGTGTGTGTCACATGCTGGGTTACTATAGCACCCTAAAGTGTATGTTCTAATCCAGTGGTTCTCAACCTTTTTTGGCCCGTGCCTCCTTCACCATATTTTCAGAACGTCATTCCCCCCCCCCCCCCTTTTCGTATTTCCTACCTAAAAATTTGGCCTGTTCCCCCCTTCATCATATTTTCTGAACGTCATTCCCCCTTTCGTATTTCCTACCTAAAAATCCCGCCCCGTCCCTACACAGTATACGTAATAAGGGAAGCTAAATTTAATAGCACATACTAAAACAAGTCTAGACGTCCACATAAGACGTGATTTGTGGGTCTGCTTACTTTATAAAATGAATTTTAGAAGGGTGAGACGTGCAGAACCGTACATATGAAGGGAAAAACAATATCAAGTAATCGGTTCTTGTATTAACTTGATGTTGAAATAATCTTAATCTCCCCCCCCCCCCGGAAACCCTAAAATTTTCCACTGGGGGGGGGGGGACTGTTCTTGTCGAATGCGTGTTATCCAAACACGCGAGAAAATAAGCACAGATTAGAACATAAATAAGCCAGAACATATTAACGAGGTGTTCCAATGACACGGGTCTATACTCATGCATGTAGACAGACCAGGGCTATATGGCGTGTCTGACAGCCTGACAGAGAGACAGTCAGACAGGCACACACACCTATAAAATTTGTGACGGGCTGATATACAGATAGACAAATATTACGAAAGACTGTCAGAGTTAATCAGACTTATTAAATAGACAAACGGGCAAATTGATAGAAAGTTTGACATAAAGGCAGACATACACAAAAGCAGATTGACAGACAGACACTCAGACAGAGAGTCATCAAGTCACGCAGACAGAGAGACATAAACAGAGAGATAGAAGGACGGACGGACGGACAGACGGACAGACAGAAGACGCTTTAATCATGCCGTTTTCTCATTTGCAACTGTCACTTTTCTACTTGCAGTTTCTCCTCGTGATCCTGACCTTAACCTTGGTGGTTCACAACGTGAACCATAAGTACAACCTCAGCTGACCCAGGACGACCGCCACTGCCACCAACTGAACATTCCAATATCTCAACTGTCTTTTGCCACCTGTCTTACTCCCTCCAGTCGCAGCCAACGTCGACGAGCTAACAACAACAACAACAACAACAACAACAACAACAACAACAACAACAACAACAACAACAACAACAACAACAACAACAACAACAACAACAAGTGCACGCAGATTTGGTCTCCAGGTTGTGACTGCGGTATTTGATACAACAGACCTGGCTACAGCAGTGTTACAATATGACCTACCCCCCCCCCCCCCCAGGTTGTAACTGGGGGTATTTGATACAACAGACCTGACTACAGCAGTGATACAATATGACCTGCTCCCCCAGGTTGTGACTGGAGTACTTGATACAACAGACCTGGCTACAGCAGTGTTACAATATGACCTGTATGATCTAATATGATGAAGAAGTTATTTTCATACCCTTTACATTAAACCCCATATTTTTGGGGTTGTATGATATCTTGACAAGTTTACGTTCAGTAGTTTGCTAATTCTTTCTGAATGTCCGACACGCGTACCATTGTATGAAAACCAGCGCAAGGCTGTCTGCTGTGGTATTACGAATTGCGCTTGTAACACCTGCGGCACACAGCCGGCTCATTTAAGTAATCTGGTCACAAAACAAAACAACACGAAATATATGTCACAAATAGGTCACAGTAAAACCCTGGACTCTACTTGATTCTGTAGCACGCTGGTATGACATAAGCAAAATCCCCAAGTGGCTAGTTGACGAGGTGAGGCGCCCAGCTCAAGTATCGCCGTAGTCGAAAGAAACGTGTTTCGAAGCGGCGATGTTTTGTGCCAGTGAATCGGTAGCTCTAAGTAGCTGAAGTCTAAAGTCTTGTAATAAAACTGGCCAGCCTCACACTGTGAAATTGGTGACTGTCAACAACCAACAAACTGGAGACTCCGTTCTCTTGCCAAAAGAGCTAGTGGATTTGTCTATCCGCACCGTCTAGTCTGTCCACACTTTCTAGTATGTCTATCCGCACCTTTTAATCTGTCTATACGCACCCTCTAGTTTGTCTGTCCGCACCTTTTAATCTCTCTATCTGCACCTTGCAGTCTGCTGTACGCACCTTCAAGTCTGCCTGTCCAACAGCCAATGAAAACCGTGTTTGTGGTCCATGAACCAGCCAACTTCTAATCTATCTGTCCACCAGTTAGCCACCTTATATTGCAAAATGCCACCAGCTCGCCACCATTTATTATGTGTCCCAGCTATCCACCATCTAATTAAATCTTTCCACCAGGTAACCGCTTGAATCTTGTCTTGCGACTAGCTAACCACCTTCTAGTCTGTCTTTCCACCAGCTTGCGACATTCTAGTTCAATCTTCCCACCAGCTAACCACTTGCGTGCCTGCCTTTCAACCAGCTCTAAGTGGTTTCTTCTTTCAGCCAGCTAGCGACCTTCATGTCAGTCCACCAACTAATTCCCTTCTATTCTGTCTATCGACAAGCCAGCCACCTTTTAGTCTGCCTGTCCACCATCCTGCGACCGTCTAGTCCAGTGTTTCCCAACGTGGAGCCCACGCCCCACAGGGGGGCAATTCGATTGTTAAGGGGGGGGGGGCAATTCGAAAATGGAAGAAATTGGCTGGATATAACAAAACGGGCAGACTTGAGACTGAAGTTAACTAAATTGGAACCTGACATAAAATCTCTTTGCAGCAAGCATCAAGCGCAAGGATCTCACTGAATGTAAAAAATAAATAATTACTAATAATTAAAATAATATAGAAAAATCTTTCATAAAAATTATTTTGTACTTGAATTTCAATTCTCCATTATATGTTTTGAAAATTTACTTACTGTGTTTGCTCAATAATTTTCTATTGATTTCT
Organism: Cepaea hortensis; assembly: GCA_963921405.1. Classification (NCBI taxonomy): domain Eukaryota; kingdom Metazoa; phylum Mollusca; class Gastropoda; order Stylommatophora; family Helicidae; genus Cepaea; species Cepaea hortensis. The sequence goes on along the minus strand of OY992887.1, from coordinate 5,591,807 downwards.
TCCTAAAACCTATCATTCAAGTTTCTTTAGTGAACATTTCAATTTTTGAATATTAAAAATAATGTATATGTTAGGTGGGGGGAGGGGGGCATAAGAATTTAAGAAAGGCATAGGTGGGACATAGCACAAAAAAGGTTGGGAAACACTGGTCTAGTCCATTCTTCCCACCAGCTAACCACTTCCGTGTCTGTCTTTCAATCAAACCAGTCATCTTCTAGTCTGCCTGTTCATCAGCCTGCGATCCTCTAGTTCATTGTTCCCACCAGCTAACCACTTTCGTGTCTGTCTGCTAGTAAGCCACCTTTTAGCTTGACTTTCCACCAGCTAACCACACCCAAGCCATTCTTTCCACTAGCTTGCAACTTTTAGCTTGCGTGGCAATGTGCTTTGTTCCTTCAGCAACCAACAGTACTACAGTGACATGATCATCGGAACCGTGTGTGCTTCAAACGCTCACTTGTTATTCTGTCTGCTGTGTCTCTCGAAATCTACTTATGTCCCCGAATCTACCAAAAGACCTCCGGACAGAAGTAGTAGCCTCGTTAATCATATTACTTCAAAAACAAGCAGAACAATGAAATCACGAAGCATATTTTCACCATATTCCCCTCATTAGTTGTACCTCATGTTTATTTATTTCAAGTATTATTTCTCTTTAAAACAATATTTAATTACACATGTTTCTATGATGGCATTGGCTTCATATTGTGATCAATGTAATTGATAACAGCGCGTTTACTTAATATGATTGGTATCTACATTCAAAACTACTGAGCGTAATCTTGCCAAGAAATCAACAATCAACTGAAAGATGTTGATGTTGACAGCGATGTCCCATAAAAAGGATATGCGAATTAAAACAAAAACAGATCTACATTCATGGCAAACTGTCATTGTTTGTATGATATAATACATTACGGTTCAGATGTGTGACAGTATTAATGTTGTTATTGTGTCTTTATTATGTCACTTAAGATAAGATATTATGTTTGTGTTGTCACTAAACATTTTACATAAGGTATTATGGTTGTGTTTTGTTTTATTACTAAAACAATGACTGTAAATTACATTTCAGTGAAACCATCGGTTGTCAGTATTATTTATTTCCTGACATAATTCCACTTGTCCGTCTACCAAGCTGTCTACCTGTTTCTATGCCTATCTGTCTATCTAACCATACACCTGTTTGTATGTATACACACGTGTCCACCTAAATGTCTATCTAACCATACACCTACTTGTATGTATACACACATAGTCTATGTATCTAGATTCCCTAGAAAGTCACCGGCACTCGGTCAACCTGAAAAGCCTGCACGTCACACTGCATGTTAAAGACCTCAATGTTCCTTTGGAAAAAGTAGAGATTAGATTGCTCGTGACGCGGACCCATTGAATGACAACGAAGACAGCTCGGATTGACTCTGTGTGACACCATGTGTGTATAGATCACCAACGGACTACAACCCAGCTAGCTGTCTGTTAGGCTCGTTTATAGACCAGAAATATTTATAGCATCGGGTCTCCGGCATTAAATTACCCGGACATAAGACATACAGGACGGATACTCTTGTCTCAACACAACACAACACAACACACACACACAAACACACACACACACACACAACACATACACAACACACACACCACACACACAACACACACACAAACACACACACACACAACACATACACAACACACACATAACACACACACAACACACACACACACACACAAACCCCACAAAGTAGAACACACACAACGCGAAACAAATCACAGCAAAACATTGGTTGCCAGCTCAATGTTATAAGTAATTTATTAACAGCTTCTCAACAAGTAAACCACTTTGATTGCAGTCAGTTATGTATATGTTACGTTTAAACAGCTTTCATATGCGGTGTCTGCGAAGAATTCTTGGTATTAAGTGGCAAGACAAAATCACAAATACTGAAGAATTGGAAAGATCAGGTTGTGTGACGGTTTATTCCATGCTCAATCTTCGTAGACTTAGATGGATAGGACATCTTAGGAGGATGGATGATGGTAGAATGCCAAAGGACATCTTTTTTGGTGAATTACAGATGGGTAAGAGATCTCAGGGTCGGCCTCTACTACGATACAAAGATGTGTGTAAGCTGGACATGATTGATACAGGCATGGATAATGCACATTGGGAGCACGTCGCCGCTGAACGTGTTGCATGGAGGGCAAACATCAGAAATGGAATAAGGACAAAGGAGAAAATTATTGCAGATAAGTCACACACCGAGCATGTGAGACGTAAGATGGTGCATGATGGTAGAAATGACCACGTGTTCACATGCACTCACCGTGAAAGGACATTTACAGCGCGAATTGGCCTTATCAGTCACATTCGCTACCGCCATAGGTAAAAGTTATTATGCCTTTTTAAAGCATAAACTATCATCTGTCAAGATGGCAAGGTGCCAATGATGATGATGATGATGATGATGATGATGATGATGATGATGATGATGATGATGATGATGATCATGGTGATGATGATGATGATCATGATGATGTATATGTGGTCTTATTGTCACTACGTTCATGATGTGCAGGACAGAAACATTTTTATACGTGTGTGCTTTAGCTTCTATACGGTTATTTTCTTTGCACATAGCACCCTCCACACGTACCATATATTCCTCTGGTAAATCCCAAAGGGAGAATTATCCATCAGTACACGAACTCCGTAGCGACAAGCGAGGATATATATGTGTGTACAAAATATCATATTCGTAATCCTGCATACCGTGTTCGACACACAGCTGGAGGCGATATTGGAAGCAGACTGCCTAGCGTTTGTTTTCATACAACGGTATGAGTGGCTCTAGTATTGTGTGTTGTAAATAGGGCTGGTTCTAATTGTTTGCGTGTGTTGAATAGAAGGCTAGTAATAGTTGTGTGTGTTGTATAAGTTATTGGGGCTAGTTGTGTGTGTTGTATATGTTATTGGGTCTAGTTGTGTGTGCTGTATATGTTATTGGGTCTAGTTGTGTGTGCTGTATACGTTATTGGGTCTAGTTGTGTGTGCTGTATATGTTATTGGGTCTAGTTGTGTGTGTTGTATACTTTATTGGGTCTAGTTGTGTGTGTTGTATATGTTATTGGGTCTAGTTGTGTGTGTTGTATATGTTATTGGGTCTAGTTGTGTGTGTTGTATATTTTATTGGGTCTAGTTGTGTGTGTTGTATAAGTAACTGGTTCTAGGAGAGTGTGTTGTATAAGTAACTGGTTCTAGCTGAGTGTGTTGTATATGGAGCTGGTTGTACCTAGGCGTGTTGTTACGGAGCTGGGATACACGTGTGTGTGTTGTATGGAGGGTTGATTCTAGTTTTACGTCTAGTACAAGGAGCTGACCAAAGATGTTAGTTACAAAACACCCATTACGGTTTTTGATGTACGTCTGGTATAAGTTGCTAGTTGTAGTTGTCCGTGCTGCATAAGAACCTGGAAGACTGTAGTTAGAATCTGGTAGTGTAGAAATAATTTGATGCCTTGCAGATGATGCCACTTGTAGGGCAGCAGTGTTAGATTGTGCCTTCGTATTTGTCATCTGTGAATGCATTAGAATGTTATGTGTAGGGACATAGATGATACTCTTAAGGGAAACACATATTTTAATATATGCTGCAGCATACTTGCATGATATGAAATGGTGGTCTCGCTGGCGTAGTGGCGAGATGAGTGCCTGCCCTCTCTGTGGCCATAGGTTTGAATTCACATCGAGGTGCACTTTAAAAATTCACATGGGCTCCCATACCGACCCAGTGTAAACTGGGTACGTGGAGTTAACTTGGGAAGTGAAGGTGGCCGATGTGATACTGAGTACATCGCACACTGAGCACATCACACACTAAGTACATCGCACACTGAGCACATCGCACACTGAGCACATCACATACTGAAAATATCGCACACTGAGCACACCACACACTGAGCACATCACACACTGAGTACATCACATACATAGCACACCACACACTGAGTACATCACACTCTGAGAACATCAAACACTGAGCACATCATACTCTGATCACATCACACACTGAGTAAATCACACACTGAACTCATCGCATACTGAACACTTCACACACTGAGCACATCACACATTGAGCACATCGCACACTGAACATATCACATCACACACAGAGCACATCACACATTGAGCACATCACACACTGAACATATCACATCACACACTGAGCACATCACACATTGAGCACATCGCACACTGAACATATCACATCACACACTGAGCACATCACATATTGAGCACATCACATACTGAACATATCATATCACACATTGAGCACATCACACATTGAGCACATCACACACTGAGCACATCGCACACTGAACATATCATATCACACATTGAGCACATCACACATTGAGCACATCACACACTGAACAAATCACATCACACACTGAGCACATCACACATTGAGCACATCACACACCGAGCACTCCATACACTGAGCACATCACACTCTGAGCACATCACATATTGAGCTCATCACACATTGAGCACATCACACATTGAACACATCACACACTGTGCACATCACACACTGAGCACATCGCACACTGAGCACATCGCACACTGAACATATCACATCACACACTGAGCACATCACACATTGAGCACATCACACACTGAGCACATCACAAACCGAGCACTCCATACACTGAGCACATCACACACTGAGCACATCACACACTGAGCACATCACACATTGAGCACATCACACACTGAAAATATCACATCACACACTGAGCACATCACACATTGAGCACATCACACACTGAGCACATCGCACACTGAACATATCATATCACACACTGAGCACATCGCACACTGAACATATCACACCACACACTGAGCACATCGCACACTGAGCACATCACACACTGAACACATCACAAACCGAGCACTCCATACACTGAGCACATCACACACTGAGCACATCGCACACTGAGCACATCACACACTGAGCACATCACACACTGAGCACATTACACACTGCGCACATTACAAACTGAGCATACTATACACTGAGCACATCGCAAATGGAGTGTAGCTCTTGTGGACACAGATAAATATCTCACCATAGTTATGTTGTACTTACACAGGTAAATATCTCACCATCGTTATGTTGTACTCAGATAGGTAAATATCTCACTGTCATTATGTTGTACTTAGATAAGTAAATTTCTCACTGTCATTATGTTATACTTTATTTTTAATGTTGAATATCCCTTACTTGACCGGTCTCTGTGGCTAAGGGCTTGCGAACGCGGTTTGTGAACCCGTATACCGGGGTTCGAAACACCGCGGTGCTGGTTTTTTCGAAAAAGTTATAGGGGCCGGTCGTTTAGAAAGAAATGGCAAACTACTGAACGTAACACTTGCCTAGTATATCAACAGCAGCTGAAAATGCTGGTGTTGACTGCAACGTCCCGTCCCGTAAGGGATATGCAACAACAACAAAAATACTTAGGTAAATATCTCACTGGCATTATGTTGTACTTATATAGGTAAATATCTCACCATCGTTATGTTATGCTTACATAGGTAAATATCTCACTGGCATTATGTTGTACTTATAAAGGTAAATATCTCACCATCGTTATGTTATGCTTACATAGGTAAATATCTCACTGGCATTATGTTGTACTTATATAGGTAAATATCTCACCATCGTTATGTTGTACTTACGTCCCTTGTGAAATATTACGCTGTAATATTTGCCATCTATGGATTTATTTTCTGTTTCAAGTAATGTACACACCTCACAATAATTTGTTACTAAAAGTGTAACCAAATGAAAGTGTCCAGGGTGAATATGTGTGAATCTGGGTAGAATTTGACACCTAGTAGGTTGCGAAAAGATGTGATAGTCTAAAATTGCGTGGTTGAGTAACGTAAAGATGTTGTGGCAGTTTGTAATTGCTTAATTAAGATTGTTTCCACCAGTCTCTAGTTCTGTAACCGATTTCATTTTCCTTCAGTGTATGGCTGTGTGATAGAGATGAGATATTCTGACAGTGTATGGTTGTGTGATAGAGATGAGATATTCTGACAGTGTCTGGCTGTGTGATAGAGATGAGATATTCTGACAGTGTATGGCTGTGTGATAGAGATGAGATATTCTGACAGTGTATGGCTGTGTGATAGAGATGAGATATTCTGACAGTGTATGGTTGTGTGATAGAGATGAGATATTATGACAGTGTATGGATGTGTGATAGAGATGAGATGGTCCGACAGTGTATGGTTGTGTGATAGAGATGAGATGGTCCGACAGTGTATGGTTGTGTGATAGAGATGAGATATTCTGACAATGTATGGTTGTGTGATAGAGATGAGATATTCTAACAGTGTATGGTTGTGTGATAGAGATGAGATATTCTGACAGTGTATGGTTGTGTGATAGAGATGAGATGGTCCGACAGTGTATGATTCTGTGATAGAGATGAGATATTCTGACAGTGTATGGTTGTGTGATAGAGATGAGATATTCTAACAGTGTATGGTTGTGTGATAGAGAATGAGATATTCTAACAGTGTATGGTTGTGTGATAGAGATGAGATATTCTGACAGTGTATGGTTGTGTGATAGAGATGAGATATTCTGACAGTGTATGGTTGTGTGATAGAGATGAGATGGTCCGACAGTGTATGATTCTGTGATAGAGATGAGATATTCTGACAGTGTATGGTTGTGTGATAGAGATGAGATATTCTGACAGTGTATGGTTGTGTGATAGAGATGAGATATTCTAACAGTGTATGGTTGTGTGATAGAGATGAGATATTCTGACAGTGTATGGTTGTGTGATAGAGATGAGATGGTCCGACAGTGTATGATTCTGTGATAGAGATGAGATATTCTGACAGTGTATGGTTGTGTGATAGAGATGAGATATTCTAACAGTGTATGGTTGTGTGATAGAGATGAGATATTCTAACAGTGTATGGTTGTGTGATAGAGATGAGATATTCTGACAGTGTATGGTTGTGTGATAGAGATGAGATATTCTAACAGTGTATGGTTGTGTGATAGAGATGAGATATTCTAACAGTGTATGGTTGTGTGATAGAGATGAGATATTCTAACAGTGTATGGTTGTGTGATAGAGATGAGATATTCTAACAGTGTATGGTTGTGTGATAGAGATGAGATATTCTGACAGTGTATGGTTGTGTGATAGAGATGCGATATTCTGACAGTGTATGGTTGTGTGATAGAGATGAGATATTCTGACAGTTTATGGTTGTGTGATAGAGATGAGATATTCTGACAGTGTATGGTTGTGTGATAGAGATGAGATGGTCCGACAGTGTATGATTCTGTGATAGAGATGAGATATTCTGACAGTGTATGGTTGTGTGATAGAGATGAGATATTCTGACAGTGTATGGTTGTGTGATAGAGATGAGATATTCTGACAGTGTATGGTTGTGTGATAGAGATGAGATATTCTGACAGTGTATGGTTGTGTGATAGAGATGCGATATTCTGACAGTGTATGGTTGTGTGAAAGAGATGAGACGGTCCGACAGTGTATGGTTGTGTGATAGAGATGAGATATTCTGACAGTGTATGGTTGTGTGATAGAGATGAGCTATTCTGACAGTGTATGGTTGTGTGATAGAGATGAGATATTCTGAAAGTGTATGGTTGTGTGATAGAGATGAGATATTCTGACAGTGTATGGATGTGTGATAGAGATGAGATTGTCCGACAGTGTATGGATGTGTGATAGAGATGAGATTGTCTGACAGTGTATGGTTGTGTGGTAGAGATGAGATGGTCCGACAGTGTTTGGTTGTGTGATAGAGATTAGATATTCCGACAGGATCCCGGCTAACAAACACACGAAGGCACCATCAGCGAGGCCTTCATTCTACAACACCCTAGCTAACAAACACGTGTAGGCTCCATCAGCTAGGCCTACCTTCTACAGCACCCCGGCTAACAAACAACGTAGGCATTACCAGCTAGGCCTACCTTCTACAGCACCCAGGATAACAAACACACGTAGGCACCATCATCGAGGACTACCTTCTACAGCACCCAGGATAACAAACACAATTATTGGTGTGTTGAGTACACAAAATGAACCAATGTCAAACAGACCGCAATGTGATCATGCACAATAATTTAGAAATATATAGGAAAACATAAAAAGGTCGAATGGGTTATAAATCTAAGACTAATATACATAAAGTTATCAACAAAGATATGCTAGTGTATCTACGAACAAGTAGGAATAAGTGTTACAATGTAGTTGAAGAAAAAATATTTAAAAAAAAATAATTAGTAACAACATGGCATGAATATGAAAGTTGTAGTGTACAAATGGAGAGAGAAAGGGGGGAGGAAGAGAGAAGGAGAGGGAGAGTGAGAGAGAGAGAGAGAGAGAGAGAGAGAGAGAGAGAGAGAGAGAGAGAGAAAGAGAGAGAGAGAGAAAGAGAGAGAGAGAACGAACGAACGAACAGACTTTATTTTCAAAGGGTAACAAATTGGGCACGCAGGCCCGTCTTACATTCGGCCCTTCCAATCATTCATCTTTCTTTCATCAACAGTGCATAGGAAAAAAACATTGTCACATGAATTTTGTAAACATAAACAATGCATATTACTATGTTATGAGACACATCCACCACCCACCCACACATCCCCCATTCACTCCAACTTCCCCACCCAACCACACACACATACAATACATTCCCCCACCCACACCCCAAGCACACATACATTCAATAACCGACACATCCCCCACCTACACACATCTCCCCACCCACTCACATATCATCTACCAGTCCCATTTCCCACCAACAATCACTCACCCAATATCCTCCTCCACTCACACACCTCCAACCACCCAACCAAACACACATTCCTCAGCCACACACATGTCTCCCCGTCAACTCACATATTCCGCACCTACCCACACACAAATTCCGCACTCACCCACATAATCTCCCATCTCCCGCAGCCCACTCACAGATCCCGAGCCCGCACCTACAAACATCCCCCACCATCTCATAACCTGCACACACTCACCCACCCACATATCCTCTACCCACCCACACATCCTCTACCCACCCATCCCCCAACCAAGCATCCCTTAACCACACACCCTTACTCATATACAATCACCCACCCACACATCCTCTACCCAACCACACATCATCCACCCAACCACACATCCTCCATCCACCCATTCCCCCAGCAACACATCCCTTAACCACACACCCCTACCCATATACACACACATCCCCACCCACGCACAATCTCCCCACCCATACAAACATCCCTCACACACATCCCCACCCACCAACACATTCCCCATTCACAAACACACACCTCCCATCCACGCACACACAACCCATACATTCATCCCCTCACACATCCCTAGACACACGTACTTATCCCTCAACCACTAACACCCACACATCCCTTACCCACTCATCAACACACACATCTCCTATCTACCCACCCACACTCACACATCCCAACCACCCATCTAAGCACACATCCCCCACCCTCACACACATCCTTCACCCACCCACAAACCCAACCACACCTTCACCCACCCACACAAACATCATTTAACCACACCCAGCTCCCCTCCCACACAATACCACACACACACATCCCAAAGACACATCCCTCACCCACACACACATCTATCCACACATGTCCTACCCATCCACACATCCCAAAACTACAATCACCCTCACTACCCACACATACATCCTTCATTCAGCCACACACACCCCCACCCAGCCAGACATATCCCCCACCCACACACACATCTCCAAATCCATCACCCACACCCATCACGCACCCCTCCCCCAACCCACTCCCCACCCATCCACCCAAACATCCCACACCCATACACATCCCTCACCCACACACACATCCCCAAACCCACAACCACCCCCACCTGCACACATCTCCCACCCACCACATATCCCCACACCCACATCTCCCCACCCACACATATACCCCCACCCATCCCATAACCCACCATCAATCATCCACCAACATATCCTCCTCCACCCACTCACCCACAACCACCTACTCAAACACACATCCCCACCCACAAACACATCTCCCCATACACCCATACATCTCGCACGCACCCACACACAATCCCCCACCCACCCACACACAATCCCCCACCCACCCACACAAACCCACCCCTCCCACCCACACATCCTGAGCCCACCCACACACATCACGAATCCACCCACACACACATCCCCCGACCCCCCAACCTACTATTATGATCAAACTCCCACACTTTACACACACATACAGTGACGATTGTCGTGAGCATTGTCGCAAAATTGTAAAGAAAATGGAGAAAAATTGTACATATACATTTTGTAACTTAAAAATTAGTGATGCAATTCAACTCTCTCTCTCTCTCTCTCTCTCTCTCTCTCTCTCTCTCTCTCTCTCTCTCTCTCTCTCTCTCTCTCTCTCTCTCTCTCTCTCACTAACGCTCTCACTCACATTACAGTAATGTTATATTATACATGATAAAATCAAGTGTCATACATACAAAATGATAATGTGAAAGATGAAAATACACAAAAAATATGGAATGGCATGTTACAGGACATGCGAGCACTGAATTCTCTCTCTCTCTCTCTCTCTCTCTCTCTCTCTCTCTCTCTCTCTCTCTCTCTCTCTCTCTTACACAGGCACACACACATTTCCCCCACACACACACATATCCCTCACATACACACCCATACATACATCCTCACATCTAGACAAATACTAAGAGAGAGAAAGAGAGAGAGAAAGAGACAGACAGACAGACAGACAGAGACAGATAGAGACAGACAGAGACAGATATGAAAAAGGAAATAAACATACATAAATGATGCTAAGAATACAAAGAGCAATCTATAATAACATTTCTCAAGAAAATAGTTGACATAGAAAGCATTAATAATTGAAAAGCTAAAATATACAACAAAAGTAGTTAAAATATGGCTGCAAATAGAGCAGAACGGACACACTTCCTTATGGGTGGCAAGATATGGGAGGGACTGACACAAGGGAAAGCCGATAATTTACAAAAGGAACTTAAAGATGGATCTGGTTGGATGACTGGGCGGTTGGCTAATCCTGTGGAAGATGTGTCAGCTTGTTTATTTCGATGCCTGGTCTTGAAGTTTATTTCAACCCTGCAAAGGCTTGCACTCTGTCTAAATGAGGATTGTATAGGGTCCCCCTGTCTCGGTAGCAATGTGCCACTTCAATGTGGGATGTGTTGCCGAGCTTGTCTTCCCAGCTACAGGCTCAGAAACCAGCTGAAAGTGGAGATTAGTACTAGTTTGCGCCACACGCGGAGTTGATAGGGGCATGCAAGTAGGTCATGATTTGGCGCAGTACATACAGATCTCGATGAGGTTAGGCGGAGGTTCGCAATGATTGCTCAACGGATTGAAATTGTTTCATTATCATTGGTCACGAAGCCACCACCCAGAGGGAAGAGATGGGTCACATAAAGTTACAGATATGTGAGCAATGTTGACAGCACTGACAGCATGGTGAACACTGCTGACAGATGGCAACTGTCCTGGAGGACAACATGATGAACACTGCTGACAGATGGCAACTGTCCTGGGGAACAACATGGTGAACACTACTGACAGATGGCAACTGTCCTGGAGGACAACATGGTGAACACTGATGACAGATGGCAACTGTCCTGGGGGACAACATGGTGAACACTACTGACAGAAGGGAACTGTTCTGGGGGACAACATGGTGAACACTGCTGACAGATGGCAACTGTTCTGGAGGATAACATGATGAACACTACTGACAGATGGCAACTGTCCTGGAGGACAACATGATGAACACTACTGACAGATGGCAACTGTTCTGGAGAATAACATGGTGAACACTACTGACAGATGGCAACTGTCCTGGAGGACAACATGGTGAACACTACTGACAAAAGGGAACTGTTCTGGGGGACAACATGGTGAACACTGCTGACAGATGGCAACTGTCCTGGGGAACAACATGGTGAACACTACTGACAGATGGCAACTGTCCTGGAGGACAACATGGTGAACACTGCTGACAGATGGCAACTGTCCTGGGGGACAACATGGTGAACACTACTGACAGAAGGGAACTGTTCTGGGGGACAACATGGTGAACACTGCTGACAGATGGCAACTGTTCTGGAGGATAACATGGTGAACACTGCTGACAGATGGCAACTGTTCTGGAGGATAACATGATGAACACTACTGACAGATGGCAACTGTCCTGGGGGACAACATGGTGAACACTACTGACAGATGGCAACTGTCCTGGAGGACAACATGGTGAACACTACTGACAGATGGCAACTGTTCTGGAGGATAACATGATGAACACTACTGACAGATGGCAACTGTCCTTGAGGACAACATGGTGAACACTGCTGACAGATGGCAACTGTCCTGGGGGACAACATGGTGAACACTACTGACAGAAGGGAACTGTTCTGGGGGACAACATGGTGAACACTGTTGACAGAAGGGAACTGTCCTGGGGGACAACATGGTGAACACTGTTGACAGAAGGGAACTGTCCTGGGGGACAACATGGTGAACACTATTGACAGAAGGGAACTGTTCTGGGGGACAACATGGTGAACACTGTTGGCAGAAGGGAACTGTCCTGGGGGACAACATGGTGAACACTACTGACAGAAGGGAACTGTCCTGGGGGACAACATGGTGAACACTACTGACAGAAGGGAACTGTCCTGGGGGACAACATGATGAACACTACTGACAGAAGGGAAATGTCCTGGGGGACAACATGGTGAACACTACTGACAGAAGGGAACTGTCCTGGGGGACAACATAGTGAACACTACTGACAGAAGGGAACTGTTCTGGGGGACAACATGGTGAACACTACTGACAGAAGGGAACTGTTCTGGGGGACAACATGGTGAACACTGCTGACAGATGGCAACTGTCCTGGGAGACAACATGGTGAACACTACTGACTGAAGGGAACTGTCCTGGGGGACAACATGGTGAATACTACTGACAGAAGGGAACTATCCTGGGGACAACATGGTGAACACTACTGACAGAAGGGAACTGTCCTGGGGGACAACATGGTGAACACTACTGACAGAAGGGAACTGTCCTGGGGGACAACATGGTGAACACTACTGACAGAAGGGAACTGTCCTGGAGGATAACATGGTGAACACTACTGACAGATGGCAACAATCCTGGAGGATAACATGGTGAACACTACTGACAGATGGCAACTGTCCTGGAGGACAACATGGTGAACACTACTGACAGATGGCAACTGTCCTGGAGGACAACATGGTGAACACTACTGACAGATGGCAACTGTTCTGGAGGATAACATGATGAACACTTCTGACAGATGGCAACTGTCCTGAAGGACAACATGGTGAACACTGCTGACAGATGGCAACTGTCCTGGGGGACAACATGGTGAACACTACTGACAGAAGGGAACTGTTCTGGGGGACAACATGGTGAACACTGTTGACTGAAGGGAACTGTCTTCGGGGACAACATGGTGAAAACTATTGACAGAAGGGAACTGTTCTGGGGGACAACATGGTGAACACTGTTGGCAGAAGGGAACTGTCCTGCGGGACAACATGGTGAACACTACTGACAGAAGGGAACTGTCCTGGGGGACAACATGGTGAACACTACTGACAGAAGGGAACTGTCCTGGGGGACAACATGATGAACACTACTGACAGAAGGGAACTGTCCTGGGGGACAACATGGTGAACACTACTGAAAGAAGGGAACTGTCCTGGGGACAACATGGTGAACACTACTGACAGAAGGGAATTGTCCTGGGGAACAACATGATGAACACTACTGACAGAAGGGAACTCTCCTGGGGGACAACATGGTGAACACTGCTGACAGATGGCAACTGTCCTGGGGGACAACATGGTGAACACTACTGACAGAAGGGAACTGTTCTGGGGGACAACATGGTGAACACTGCTGACAGATGGCAACTGTTCTGGAGGATAACATGGTGAACACTGCTGACAGATTGCAACTGTTCTGGAGGATAACATGATGAACACTACTGACAGATGGCAACTGTCCTGGGGGACAACATGGTGAACACTACTGACAGATGGCAACTGTCCTGGAGGACAACATGGTGAACACTACTGACAGATGGCAACTGTTCTGGAGGATAACATGATGAACACTACTGACAGATGGCAACTGTCCTTGAGGACAACATGGTGAACACTGCTGACAGATGGCAACTGTCCTGGGGGACAACATGGTGAACACTACTGACAGAAGGGAACTGTTCTGGGGGACAACATGGTGAACACTGTTGACAGAAGGGAACTGTCCTGGGGGACAACATGGTGAACACTATTGACAGAAGGGAACTGTTCTGGGGGACAACATGGTGAACACTATTGACAGAAGGGAACTGTTCTGGGGGACAACATGGTGAACACTGTTGGCAGAAGGGAACTGTCCTGGGGGACAACATGGTGAACACTACTGACAGAAGAGAACTGTCCTGGGGGACAACATGGTGAACACTACTGACAGAAGGGAACTGTCCTGGGGGACAACATGATGAACACTACTGACAGAAGGGAAATGTCCTGGGGGACAACATGGTGAACACTACTGACAGAAGGGAACTGTCCTGGGGGACAACATAGTGAACACTACTGACAGAAGGGAACTGTTCTGGGGGACAACATGGTGAACACTACTGACAGAAGGGAACTGTTCTGGGGGACAACATGGTGAACACTGCTGACAGATGGCAACTGTCCTGGGAGACAACATGGTGAACACTACTGACTGAAGGGAACTGTCCTGGGGGACAACATAGTGAACACTACTGACAGAAGGGAACTGTCCTGGGGACAACATGGTGAACACTACTGACAGAAGGGAACTGTCCTGGGGGACAACATGGTGAACACTACTGACAGAAGGGAACTGTCCTGGGGGACAACATGGTGAACACTACTGACAGAAGGGAACTGTCCTGGAGGATAACATGGTGAACACTCCTGACAGATGGCAACAATCCTGGAGGATAACATGGTGAACACTACTGACAGATGGCAACTGTCCTGGAGGACAACATGATGAACACTTCTGACAGATGGCAACTGTCCTGAAGGACAACATGGTGAACACTGCTGACAGATGGCAACTGTCCTGGGGGACAACATGGTGAACACTACTGACAGAAGGGAACTGTTCTGGGGGACAACATGGTGAACACTGTTGACAGAACGGAACTGTCCTGGGGGACAACATGGTGAACACTATTGACAGAAGGGAACTGTTCTGGGGGACAACATGGTGAACACTGTTGGCAGAAGGGAACTGTCCTGCGGGACAACATGGTGAACACTACTGACAGAAGGGAACTGTCCTGGGGGACAACATGGTGAACACTACTGACAGAAGGGAACTGTCCTGGGGGACAACATGATGAACACTACTGACAGAAGGGAACTGTCCTGGGGGACAACATGGTGAACACTACTGACAGATGGCAACTGTCCTGGGGAAAAAAAATCTGAATAGACACGGGAAGGCAGACACATGCGTAGAATGTGGTGAACATTAGTACTACGAAAGAAATTAAAAAGTATACCATGTTTAAGAATTAAGGCAAGAACTACCCCGAGCGGAAATCTATACGATTCTAAGAGGCTTGGCAGGAAAACCCTGAAAATACATCTAGTGAAGCCAGGAGGTATCTATTATTATCTACAATGCAGGCTCCCGTGGATATTGTGTGGTTTCCTCACCCACATTTGAGGTTAAGCGTAGAGATCTGTGTCTCCACCTCAGAGTGAGCTATTTCCGATACCTCTTTCTCCGCTTCATAACGTCCTATCTGGGACATCAGTGTCTCCACTTCAATCGCCCGTCTGGGACATATGTTTCGTCACCTCTGCATCCTACCTGAGATACCTGTTTCCCTATGTCATCATCTCCCGTCCTCGACACCCGTTTCATGAATAACACTTACCACCCCTCTCCCTCCAACTCTTCCTACAAAAATGTATGTATATATATATATATATATATATATATATATATATATATATATATATATATATATATATATATATATATATATATATATATATATGGAAAATTCCGTTTTATTGTTAATGATTGCTATTGTTAAAACAGATCTGAAAAGCTGTAGAAACATGGGATGGGAAATTACTGTGGCAGATGGACGCGATCCTCAGTGGTAGTGATGGTGGCGAGTAGTGTCTGTTGGTCCCAGGTCCTCATCTGCGGAGACAGCACAATAGATGAGATACGATTGACAGGATAGAGGCCACGATATGTCGTTGACAGGTTACAGGTGAATATATTTGGTTGACAAGGTAAAAGTGACGCATCTCACACAGGGATACGATAGAACGAATATCACTGATGAACTGCAACTTAAGATAACTCTAATACAGTAGACATATATAGTTGACCGGATAAAGTAGACATATATCGTTGACAGGATAAAGTAGACATACACCGTTGACTGTAAAATAAAACTGTCATTTACTGCCAACACAGTACCTTGCGGTGTATGGCAGAGGGGTCTTGAGCCTGAGGAATTAGGGCCGCTTGGCTAGTGCAGTCGCTGCGAACTGTAGAAGTTACAGAGTTGTTTTTTTTTTCGAGCGCGACAGGAAAAT
Organism: Cepaea hortensis; assembly: GCA_963921405.1. Lineage (NCBI taxonomy): Eukaryota > Metazoa > Mollusca > Gastropoda > Stylommatophora > Helicidae > Cepaea > Cepaea hortensis. The sequence continues at coordinate 5,575,013 of OY992887.1, read as the reverse complement.
AAATCCACACTATACCGAGGATACGAATCCTGGTCTCCCGATGGAAAATCCGTCATTCTAGACACTCGGCCAGCCGCTCCTCTCAGCTGACAGGATAAAGTAGACATATATTGTTGATAGGATAAAGTAGACATATATCGTTGACAGGATAATTTAGACATAATTGATTGACTGTTGACAGGATACAATAGAACATATGTTGTCGACAGAATAAAGTCGAACATTATGTTGTTGACAGAATGACATAAAATCGAACATGTGTTGTTGATATAATTAAATCGAATCTATACAAACATGGACCCTTATTTGAAATGATATGTGTGCTTTTCTAAAGGTGAACTTATATTGTTCACAGACAGCAGATGTGAAATACAAAAACGAAAATGTAGAAAACTGATCTAATGGACACGAAAACATGCTACCATGATTGGAGACAGCCAAGTTTAAACACGATAAATGACGACTCTACACATGGAGCTGTTCTGAAAAGAAACAATTCACTTAAACTGACTACATGTCTCTGTCCAGTGACTAATACAACAAACAAGAGAAGTAGGGTCGGTGAGCTGGAGTAGATCACTACCACACGTGACGTTTCTCAGTTGGCGATCTCTTGTGACTGTCGACCTCAATATCCAACACAGTTTCTGGTAACCATTTTGTTAAACACCTGATTCTCTTACCTCTAATTGGTTTGTCATTTCCTATCTTTTTATTTGCGCATCCTCCCCTTCTTTTGCGTTATGTCCATCCCACCTGTACCTTCCATATAAAAATTGACCAACTCTCTCCCCTCCCCCAAATTATATACAGAAAAATTAACATTCCTAGATGTACCAATGATACCCAGAAGAATCGACGTTCATAGATGTAGCAATGATACCCAGAAGAATATATCTTTGAATCCGAGAAGTGTGAATTGCATGTTCCTAGACATATCTTTGACGTCCAGGTTGCGGCGACGTGTCAGCTTCACAGCGTTGAGTTGCTAACATGTGCCTCAATGAAACTGACAATTGAACCATTGCTTACATGACGACAAGTCAGTGTTCTGTTTATTATGTCAAGACCAAACAGACAAGGTAACACAACATGAAGAAGTTAAATACTCACTCTGACTCCAGGCCAGGTTCTCCCATCTCCTGTTTACTGGGGGAGTGTATTCTATAGGGGTTAGCGACCGTGGCTTTGTACTTCTGAAATGTATGATCGAAAACTTCTTAAATGACAACATCCAGTATATCCAGAAGGTGTATTGTGTGTATGGCACAGGGGCATGCTGGTACAGCTGTCTGTGTGACAGGGGCATACTGGTGCAGCTGTCTGTGGGACAGGGGCATACTGGTACAGCTGTCTGTGGGACAGGGGCATACTGGTGCAGCTGTCTGTGGGACAGGGGCATACTGGTGCAGCTGTCTGTGGGACAGGGGCATACTGGTACAGCTGTCTGTGGCACAGGGGCATACTGGTACAGCTGTCTGTGGGACAGGGGCATACTGGTGCAGCTGTCTGTGGGACAGGGGCATGCTGGTACAGCTGTCTGTGGCACAGGGGCATACTGGTACAGCTGTCTGTGGGACAGGGGCATGCTGGTACAGTTGTCTGTGGGACAGGGGCATGCTGGTACAGCTGTGTGTGGGACAGGGGTATGCTGAAACAGCTGTCTGTGGGACAGGGGAATACTGGTACAGCTGTCTGTGGGACAGGGGCATGCTGGTACAGCTGTGTGTGGGACAGGGGTATGCTGGTACAGTTGTCTGTGGGACAGTGGCATACTGGTACATTTGTCTGTGGGACAGGGGCATGCTGGTACAGCTGTCTGTGGCACAGGGGCATACTGGTACAGCTGTCTGTGGGACAGGGGCATGCTGGTACAGTTGTCTGTGGGACAGGGGCATGCTGGTACAGCTGTGTGTGGGACAGGGGTATGCTGAAACAGCTGTCTGTGGGACAGGGGCATACTGGTACAGCTGTCTGTGGGACAGGGGCATGCTGGTACAGCTGTGTGTGGGACAGGGGTATGCTGGTACAGTTGTCTGTGGGACAGTGGCATACTGGTACATTTGTCTGTGGGACAGGGGCATACTGGTACAGTTGTCTGTGGGACAGGGGCATGCTGGTACAGTTGTCTGTGGGACAGGGGCATGCTGGTACAGTTGTCTTTGGGACAGGGGCATACTGGTACAGCTGTCTGTGGGACAGGGGCATACTGGTACAGTTGTCTATGGGACAGGGGCATACTGGTACAGTTGTCTGTGGGACAGGGGCATACTGGTACAGTTGTCTGTGGGACAGGGGCATACTGGTACAGTTGTCTGTGGGACAGGGGTATGCTGGTACAGTTGTCTGTGGGACAGGGGTATGCTGGTACAGTTGTCTGTGGGACAGGAGTATGCCGGTACAGCTGTGTGTGGGACAGGGGTATGCTGGTACAGCTGTGTGTGGGACAAGGGTATGCTGGTACAGGTGTATGTGGGACAGGGGCATGCTGGTACAGCTGTCTGTGGGGCAGGACAATGGTGTATTCCTTAGTGATTGTAGTGTCGGTTTAAGCTGCGGTTGAAGGTAGTATTGATGTTGTAAAGCTAAGATTAGTTAGAAGTAGCGTGTAACTTCCATTACACCGTTACGTCTCGCTTGTAACGAATATGCAAGGAATAATATTCTGGACTCTTCCCAAATGTGTAAATCCCTCACATATTCTAGGTAAGGAATATTGAGGTGGGCTAAGAAGTCCTTATCTTGCCGTCTTTCCCCTCATGCTATGCCTCAGCCAGCTCCGTAAACTACCGGGTATCCATGTTGTGAGACTGTGCGACCCCTGCCCTGTACCCGGTATCCATGTTGTGAGACTGGACCGACCCCTGCGCTGTACCCGGCATCCATGTTGTGAGACTGTGCGACCCTTGAGCTGTACCCGGCATCTATGTTGAGAGACTGGGTCGACTCTGCGCTGTACCCGGCATCGATGTTATATGACTGGGTGTACTAAAGCATCGACTGGTCAGTGGAAGGGAATCCTGCTGTTGCTCTGGATTGACCCCGATCTTTCTCTTGGCAGGCAAGTCCAGCAACCTCCACGGAGTCGCCGCTTCCTGAGCAGGGCATTCTCGTTCTACCCAGTTTCCTCCACCTAGGAACAGGCTCTCAGCAAATACGCGGTTCCTGCAGCAGCAGTCTGGGACAACAACATACTGCAGGACAGAGAGAAACGTAACTAGATGTACAGAAGATTACAAGGGGCAGTAGAGAGAAACGTAACTAGATGTACAGAAGATTACAAGGGGCAGTAGAGAGAAACGTAACTAGATGTACAGAAGATTACAAGGGGCAGTAGAGAGAAACGTAACTAGATGTACAGAAGATTACAAGGGGCAGTAGAGAGAAACGTAACTAGATGTACAGAAGATTACAAGGGGCAGTAGAGAGAAACGTAACTAGATGTACAGAAGATTACAAGGGGCAGTAGAGAGAAACGTAACTAGATGTACAGAAGATTACAAGGGGCAGTAGAGAGAAACGTAACTATATGTACAGAAGATTACAAGGGGCAGTAGAGAGAAACGTAACTATATGTACAGAAGATTACAAGGGGCAGTAGAAGCAACCTGTACCGTACACAATCTTAATCTTGAAGACAGCGAGGCATTGACAGTAACTAGCAGCTCTGTCTAATAGAGCAATTCTTCATCTTCTTCTTTCGTTCGCTTGAAATATGTTTATAACTGCAATGTTGTCTCTTGTATGAATCTAACAGCCTTTTTTAGTTCACTCAGCGGTCCATAGAGTTTATCTTCCACTGTTGTCTCTCTAGACCAGAAGGTTTGCCTACATATGTTGTATTTTGGGCAGTCTTGGAGTATGTGCTCTGCTGTCTGCGACGCCAAACCACATGTGCCCATGGTTGTGTCACCAATCTAGAATTTTGTATACATGTGGTTGCGTAATCTATTGTGTCCTGTTCTGAGACGCAGAAGAATGACCTCTTCTGGTCTGTCCATAACGTGGTAGTCGTCTTGAGTAGAGTATAATGGCCTTCTGACTGATTTGATTAATGGAGCAGTGAAATAAATAAACATTCTATATTTGCTGCAGTGAAATAAATAAACATTCGCTATTTGCTGCACTGAAATAAATAAACATTGATGAGCGTGATCTAGCCTAGGAATCAACATATAGCTGAAAGATGCTGGTGTTCACCGCAATATCCTGAAACAGGATGGAAACGCGGGAAAAAAAAATATCAGCTGCAGTGAAATAAATAAACATTCTATATTTGCTGCAATGAAGTAAACACATACTGTTGGTATGGGGAAGCTTTCGTCATTACTGCCTTGGATCTGAAACAACGAAGAACAGTCAATCTAGTGTAAGCTGCAACACCATCAACTGTACAATACAACACGAATAAGAGCTCGCGAGCACGCACACACACACTCACACACACACACACACACATACACACACACAAACACACACACACGCACACGCGCGTGCGCGCACACACAGCTGTACAAAAATGGCGGTACAAAGTCCCGACTGAGATCAGACGAATCATTCAGACAGAACCAAAGTGTTCCATACCTCTATATAATTATCGGGAAGTTCCGGGGTCTGTATGGAAGTCTCACAGAAGACATCGTCTTCATCAAGAGAGGACTGTGAACCACCGACATGCATGTACTCAAATATTACGCACACATGAAATGTGGCTTTCCTCCTCTGGCAACGATGTTTATAGTCAATGCACTTTAACAGTAATAAACTTTGTTACACTCCGACATGGCGGCAGTGGTAGAGAAGGTTTGTGGACTTGGCTGACCACCCATTGGCCATCTGCTCGAATTCACATAAATACGGATTGTGTGTGTGTGTGTGTGTGTGTGTGTGTGTGTGAGTCATCATCATCATCATCATCATCATCATCATCATCATCAAGTGCGCTGTCAGCTGGCGTAGGCGTTTTTGTCTCTTCACAGATCTCGGTCTTTGGTTTTCGGGGTCAATTCTGCTGATGATATTCCTCCAACGCGTGGCTTCAATCCAACCAGCATAACTTCTCTTAGTAAACCGAAATCTTTCCCCTGGATCTTTCTATTTGCCATGATGGTCTCCAATGCCTTTGTTCTCATCACATGACTAAACAAACACTTGTTTGTCTCTGTCTTATTGTTGTGGTTTCTATGTTTATTCTAGTTTCACTAGATCTTTCAGGCAGTCGTTGCTAGTTACTCTGGCATTCCAAGTTAAAGGCAGCTGGTAGGATATTGATCACAGCACTCACCCAGGAGGCAACAGACATAGAGGGAGATCCAAAAACATGGGGAAAGAAAAGTAGAGACAGAAGTGAACAATATAGGGAGGACGTGGAGTGAGTCTTGGAGTGAGCTGGTTGAGGATCTATGTCGCCATGGGGGAATCAAGAGAGAAAGATGCAGCATAGATGTTGTGCTGACTTGATCAAGAGAGAAAGAAGCAGCATGGATGTTGTGCTGACTTGATCAAGAGAGAAAGATGCAGTATGGATGGTGTGTTGACTCGATCAAGAGAGAAAGATGCAGTATGGATGGCGTGATGACTTGATCAATAGCCTTGACTCTGTTCTGTTGTCTTGTCCCTACATCGACATGTGGCCAGGTATCCCAGCCTGTTACCTTTGTCTTCCCGTGTTCCAGTCAAATTTGCCTGTTGTCACTACAGTCAGAAGAAGAAGAAGAAGAAGAAGAAAATGATGATGATGATGATGATGATGATGATGATAATAATAATAATAATAATAGTAAGGAAACAGAACACCTGCTACGAAATGTTCTGTCCTATCCGGGACAGGCTGAACAGATGTGTCATGACCTGAGAGACAAGGACACACATTCTTACAGGTATCGATCAGCGTAGACCATCCGGTGAGCGACTAGTCAATACACTAACCCAGCTCCCCTTCTATACGTGCCAACCAATAACCGGGAATGCACTTCTCGCAAGATACATCACATGCCATGCACGAGTGTTGTCTGGAGGCCAGGACAGTACGAGTATAAGGAAGTCAAGCACCCGTGTTCACGCCAATAGGCGTTTTCGATATATGGTGCTGTATTAGATCAGTAGACACTCTCCACCAGTATGATGTGGACAATACTACAGACCACAAGACACTCTCCACCAGTTACACAGTATGATGTGAACAAAACTGTATAGGCCGCACGTAAACCAGTTAAGGTCCCTTGTACACGCATGAGGCCCATTGATCATATTCCGCTAGACGCATGGTTATATACATCAAACGGCACTCAGTGTCTGATGTGGGCGGTATCACGTCGACCGCCTTTACTGCCACGACATTTCCCGGTACTCATGTAATGCTGGCACGAACTGAGTGCCCAGGTCAATATATTTTAAAATATCTCAAACCTAGACGATCGAGATTAAACATAAGGCCGCTGGTAAGACTGGCACCTTCGTTACCGCGGCTTTCAGCGGCCACTTTTAGGTCCCGGGAAATGTCCTTGTATTCGTTTTTAGACTGGACTCACACAGGAGCCCAGATACTGACACACAATCACAGACACGGCACACGCACAGACAACTCACGGAGGCTTGTAGCAACAGTTCCGGCACCCGGTTCCTGAACAACAGCAGGCCAGGAGGCTCCCCAGTAGCAGGACACCGCCAATTCCTGTTGGACACAACGTGTGGTCACTTATTCTAAGAAAGATCGTGGCTCCAGCCGGAAAGCACTAAGCTATTCTAAGAAAGATCGTGGCTGTAGCCGGAAAGCACTATAGCTATTCTAAGAAAGATCGTGGCTGTAGCCGGAAAGCACTATAGCTATTCTAAGAAAGATCGTGGCTGTAGCCGGAAAGCACTATAGCTATTCTAAGAAAGATCGTGGCTGTAGCCGGAAAGCACTATAGCTATTCTAACAAAGATCGTGGCTGCAGCAGGACAACACTCTGCTATTCTAACAAAGATCGTGGCTGTAGCAGGATAACGTTCAGCTATTCTAACAAAGATCATGGCTATAGCAGGACAGCACTCAGTTATTCTAACAAAGATCATGGCTGTACAGGACAGCACTCAGTTATTCTAACAAAGATCATGGCTGTAAAGGACATCACTCAGTTATTCTAACAAAGATCATGGCTGTACAGGACAGCACTCAGTTATTCTAACAAAGATCGTGGCTGTAGCAGGACAGCACTCAGTTATTCTAACAAAGATCGTAGCTGTAGTACAACACTCACCTATTCTAACAAAGATCGTGGCTCTGGCAGGTTAAACATAAAAAAACAACAACAAAGTTTCATATCCGTTGCAGGATATCCATAGAGATTTTCTGGACAATATTACTTTCTGACGAGAAGCCAACATGTCAGTTCAACTGCCCGGTGTAAGGAATGAACCCACTACCTCACCATCAGCTCAAGGACGCTGAACCTTTTGCTCATGCTTGTGACAGTACAACATGCAATAATCATATATGTTAAATAGATCAGGAGATACAACATGCACCAGCACATGGACATACTTTGCAAGGATTCAGGTGAACAGGCATAAAACATCACATAAGTGAACATCTCACATCCTCATTTACAAACATATTTGCACTACATGAGGTATAGTTCGCAGACTGAGGGTGTATCTATCAGTCTTTGCTCTATCCCACGTCCCTGGAGCCTGTTCTATACACCACTTCGGACGTCTCAGGCGATGTATTCATCCGCTCTGTTTCTTACACCTCTGAAAGGTGGCCTCTGTTAAAGGATCTGCCTTGCGATCTGAACGTTGTGGGTTTGTCTCCGGATTCTGTTATTCGGTTCACGAGTGCAGTTTTCTCAGAGGTCCCTGGGGTTCGTCGCTGGAGCTACTAGGTTCGTGCTGTCTGCGACGCTGTCGGCGGGCTGCCCGGCCACGTGGGATCAAACTGGGTGCAATAAAGTCGATCCACTCTTGTGTAATCTTATTGAACTCATAGACCTCTGTCACCATGTCATCCTGCCTGCCATTCTATCTGTCATGGGGAAATGACCTTTACTGTCTGTATGTCATTCACATAATAAAGTTATAAGTATTTTTTAATTTCTATCCGCTGTAATCCGGTCTCCCTGGTCTAGGTGTTACACGACTTTCTCAGTAATCCCGTATATCTCGTGAGTAACGTGACGTGCGCGAGAATCGGTGGCGGTTCTCTCCGCGTCGGTAACTTACGGGGTATGTGAGCCGTTCGCTCAGAAAGCAATGGAAAACTGCTGAGCGTAATCTTGCCAAGAAATCAACAATCAGCTGAAAGATGCTGATGTTGACAGCGATGTCCTGTAAAGGATATGCGAAAAAAAATATCCGTTGTAACCCGACCCCTGACCTCTGAACTCCACATTTGTTCATGCATACCAAGTAGAGCCATGAGCGTTGCAAAAATGGCCTTGAAAGAATCGTATTTCCAAATGCTCTTCTCCGTGGTTGTAGTTGTAGCAGTGCTGGTGACAGTGGTTGGTGGGATGCCGTAGGTAACTACCACTGTAGAGGTTGAAGTCAGTCTGGGAGTCCCCGCATCCACACATTGCACCAGTATCTTCAGGTACGCATAGGTGGTGCTGGCAGGAAACAGACCTGTTTCGTTGAGATTCAAAACAATATATCACAAGTATTCTTTCTTTCTTTCTTTCTTTCTTTCTTTCTTTCTTTCTTTCTTTCTTTCTTTCTTTCTTTCTTTCTTTCTTTCTTTCTTTCTTTCTTTCTTTCTTTCTTTCTTCTCTCTCTCTCTCTCTCTCTCTCTCTCTCTCTCTCTCTCTCTCTCTCTCTCTCTCTCTCTCTCTCTCTCTCTCTCTCTTCTTCTATCCTTCCTTCCTTCCTTCCTTCCTTCCTTCCTTTCTTTCCTTCTTTCTTTCTTTCTTTCTTTCTTTCTTTTGTTTTACACTAAGTGTAAATAGGAAAAGTAGTCACGTGTTTTGTGTATGCAACATTACCATCGGGTGTCTCCGTGGTGAAGTGGCTAAGCCTCTTGCTTTGCTCTCCACTTGCTTTGCGCTCTGAATGCCGTAGGTTTGATTCCCGATTCCGTTAGTCGGTTGACGGATACAGTTTTCTCAGAGCCTCGTTTGGGTCGTCTCTGGAGCTATGGAGGTCGTACTGGCGAGCCAGTAGAAGAAAACCGGGTGTAATGAAGTCTACCCTTTAAACCTGTGTACATTATATTAGAGTGCAGAGACCTGGACTTTGAAAACGAAATTGGAAGAAAGAATGGTACATTATGGACTTATATGGAGATTCAGTATTTATCCATCATGCTCAGTGAAATATGGGCATCTGTAAAGATTTAGTGTTTCCACAAGCTCAATAAATTATGGATGTAAGTAAAGATTCGGTGTTTCCACAACAAGCTCAATAAATTATGGATGTAAGTAAAGATTCAGTGTTTCCACAACAAGCTCAATAAATTATGGATGTAAGTAAAGATTAAGTGATTCCACAGCAAGATCAATAAATTATGGATGTAAGTAAAGATTCAGTGTTTCCACAACAAGCTCAATAAATTATGGATGTAAGTAAAGATTCAGTGTTTACACAACAAGCTCAACAACTTATGGATGCAAGTAAAGATTCAGTGTTTCCACAACAAGCTCAATAAATTTTGGATGGAAGTAAAGATTCAGTGTTTCCACAACAAGCTCAATAAATTATGGATTAAGTAAAGGTTCAGTGTTTCCACAACAAGCTGAATAAATTATGGATGCAAGTAAAGATTCAGTGTGTCCCCATCGAGTGAAATTAATTATTTACATTTATAGAGATTCAGTCTCTTCACAACGTACTCAGTGAATAAAATATGCAGATATATCATCATAAGTGAACAAAGACTTTCTTTGACCGCCTGAGCAGCAGAATCGCTACGGAAGCCAAAGCTCATCTCTAATGATCACAAACACATGGCTTTTGACGCCTTAGAGACAACGATGCGGCTAATTTGTCCTGGGTCGCAAAATGCAACACACTGAACGACATGAAAATAGACAGATTGCTTACGTGTGTAGAACACCTCTCCGCTCCTTGTGACCAGGATGTGATCCGTGGCAGAGGCGGGGTCAGCCGAGTCCACCTCGTAGTGGATGTCCTTGTTGGGCGATGTGAGGTCATCGTCTGTGCCAGACACCGCTCCCAGTTGTTGAAGCTCGTCTGTCTCGTCCAGCTGGAACTGGTGCTGCAAACGTGTCAACTGTTTGTAGCGTTGTTTGTTGACATATAAGTACTAGACTTTCCTGTCAGATAAGTGGTTTGGGGTCAATCCGCGACAGAGGTAGGGCCATTTGTTTAATACTAGCACAGCTCTCGGGTCAGCTGGGCATCAGTAACAACTCTGAATCTGTCAATGTTCATAATTTATGGAGAGTTTTCTGGGAACGCAGCGTGACGGTGACGGGAAGTGACCACTGTACCTCATATCGTGACCTAGAGTGTACAGGGGTTAAAGGTAAGCGTAACGACTTCATTGCAATGGATTCCAGTGTCATATCACTAGGTCTTCTTTCCCTAGATCGGCTGTCCAAATCGTCTGACAGAGCACGAACTTCGTAGCTCCAGCGATGAAACAAAGAGGTATTTTAAAAGATTGAAGTGACGAACCCAATGACAGAGTCTGAAACTGAACGCACGGCATTCTCAGCGTGAGACAGGCGTCTTGATAACTTCACGCGGAGAATCTTGGCACCATGGAATATGTGACTACCCACCACTTCACACCGTGCGAAGACTCGGCGCCCTAGAATATGTGACTGCCCACCACTTCACACCGTGCGAAGACTCGGCGCCCTAGAATATGTGACTGCCCACCACTTCACACCGCAGCACAAGTATCATCTATGGGATTACATTTACATATAAAGCGATACTGAACTGGGCGTGGTAACGAAACAAGTAAATATGGCACGTTTCCACAGTATTCCGACTCTCTTCTTCAGACTCTAACCCGCGATAGAAACATGGAATAGGAAGCACTTGAAACGTTGCTATATTTACTGGTTTCAATACCCGTTCATGAGTGGAATGCTTTTGTAGCAACCCTCTCATCAGACAACCCTCTCTCAACTTACAACCTGCTCAACAGACAACCCTCTCAACAGAAAACCCTCTCAACTTACAACCAGCTCAACAAACACATCCCTCAACAGACAACCCGCACAACAGACAATACTCTCAACTTACAATCCGCTCAACAGGCAACTCTCTAAACTTACAACCCGCTTAACAGACAACCCCTCTTCTTATAACCCATTCAACAGACAACCCTATCATCAGATAACCCTCTCAAAAGACAACCCTCTCACCTTACAACCCGTTAAACAGACAACCCACTCAACAATAAACCCTCTTAACAGACAACTCTCTCAACAGACAACTCTCTCAACAGACAACCCTCTCAACAGACAAACCTCTCAACAGACAACAATCTCAACAGACATCCCTCTCAACAGACAACCCTCTGAGAAACAACTTACTTCGGGATCTGTTTGACATGTGTTGTCATTGACGTCATTGACGTGGATCATGACAGTGGCAGTGCTGGAAGCCCCCTTGCTGTCAGTCGCTGTCATGATGGCCGTGACATCCTGGGCGTACCCACCTGTGTCAAGGTCATAGTTGACAGTGAACCTCATAAGGTCAGTACTGGGACTGTAGCTGCAATGGTAAAGTATGGAACATTCCAACATACTAGGTCACAGTACAATGGTAAAGTATGAAACATTCCAACATACTAGGTCATAGCACAATAGTAAAGTATGGAACATTCCAACATACTAGGTCACAGCACAATGGTAAAGTATGGAACATTCCAACATACTAGGTCACAGTACAATGGTAAAGTATGGAACATTCCAACATACTAGGTCACAGTACAATGGTAAAGTATGGAACATTCCAACATACTAGGTCACAGTACAATGGTAAAGTATGGAACATTCAAAGATACTAGGTCACAGCGCAATGGTAAAGTATGGAACATTCAAACATACTAGGTCACAATACAATGGTAAAGTATGGAACATTCCAACATACTAGGTCACAGTACAATGGTAAAGTATGGAACATTCCAACATATTAGGTCACAGTACAATGGTAAAGTATGGAACATTCCAACATACTAGGTCACAGTACAATGGTAAAGTATGGAACATTCCAACATACTAGGTCACAGCACAATGGTAAAGTATGGAACATTCAAAGATACTAGGTTACAGCGCAATGGTAAAGTATGGAACATTCAAACATACTAGGTCACAGTACAATGGTAAAGTATGGAACATTCCAACATACTAGGTCACAGTACAATGGTAAAGTATGGAACATTCCAACATATTAGGTCACAGTACAATGGTAAAGTATGGAACATTCAAACATACTAGGTCACAGTACAATGGTAAAGTATGAAACATTCCAACATAATAGGTCACAGTACAATGGTAAAGTATGGAACATTCCAACATACTAGGTCACAGTACAATGGTAAAGTATGGAACATTCCAACATACTAGGTATAAGCACAATGGTAAAGTATGGAACATTCCAACATACTAGGTCATAGCACAATGGTAAAGTATGGAACATTCCAACATACTAGGTCATAGCACAATGGTAAAGTATGGAACATTCCTACATACTAGGTCAAAGTACAATGGTAAAGTATGGAACATTCCAACATACTAGGTCATAGCACAATGGTAAATCATGGAACATTCCAACATACTAGGTCACAGTACAATGGTAAAGTATGAAACATTCCAACATACTAGGTCATAGCACAATGGTAAAGTATGGAACATTCCAACATACTAAGTCACAGTTCAATGGTAAAGTATGGAACATTCCAACATACTAGGTCACAGTGCAATGGTAAAGTATGGAACATTCCAACATACTAGGTCACAGTACAATGGTAAAGTATGGAACATTCCAACATACTAGGTCACAGCACAATGGTAAAGTATGGAACATTTAAACATACTAGGTCACAGTACAATGGTAAAGTATGGAACATTCCAACATACTAGGTCACAGTACAATGGTAAAGTATGCAACATTCCAACATACTAGGTCACAGTACAATGGTAAATTATGGAACATTCCAACATAGTAGGTCATAGCACAATGGTAAAGTATGGAACATTCCAACATACTAGGTCACAGTACAATGGTAATGTATGAAACATTCCAACATACTAGGTCACAGCACAATGGTAAAGTATGGAACATTCCAACATACTAGGTCATAGCACAATGGTAAAGTATGAAACATTCCAACATACTAGGTCACAGAACAATGGTAAAGTATGAAACATTCCAACATACTAGGTCATAGCACAATGGTAAAGTATGGAACATTCCAACATACTAGGTCACAGTACAATGGTAAAGTATGGAACATTCCAACATACTAGGTCATAGCACGATGGTAAAGTATGGAACATTCCAACATACTAGGTCACAGTACAATGGTAAAGTATGAAACATTCCAACATACTAGGTCATAGCACAATGGTAAAGTATGGAACATTCCAACATACTAAGTCACAGTACAATGGTAAAGTATGGAACATTCCAACATACTAGGTCACAGTACAATGGTAAAGTATGGAACATTCCAACATACTAGGTCACAGTACAATGGTAAAGTATGGAACATTCCAACATACTAGGTCACAGTGCAATAGTAAACTATGGAACATTCAAACATACTAGGTCACAGTACAATGGTAAAGTATGGAACATTCAAACATACTAGGTCTAGGTACAATGGTAAAGTATGGAACATTCCAACATACTAGGTCACAGTACAATGGTAAAGTATGGAACTCGCAAGGAGGGTCTCACAACATCAGTATCAAACTTTAGTTATTCAAACATACCCAACTATACGTCATATCAAACAACAACATTATTACTGATCTTCCAAGCTACCTTTGGCCATTGTTTAAATATAACGCTAGACATAGCGAACGACTAAATATACTTCATGTCCCTAAACCTAGGATAGACTTATATAAAACAAGCTTAGCATACTCTGCCGCTCAATTGTGGAACAATCTTCCACAAGAAATCAAAGACACCACCAATCATGATACATACATTCGCAACCTGTTTGAACACTACCTTAGTACAGACTACATGCCCCCATAACAAACAACACAAAAAAGACAATAATGGTAACTTATCTCAAACGACAACTAGCCAAAAAACATTCGCTTATGTATGGCACGTTACACCCTCCTTAGGTATTTATAATGCCCATGTTAAACACTGCTTCAGTGAGTCATTTGTTATTGATTATTTTTCATGCGTTTTAATGTTCTTTTGTTGTCAAAAGTTGCTTCATAAGTGATGTTGAATGAAAGAATGTATGAGAGGAAATAGAGAAGAAGGGCAGAATGTCAGACGGGCCTGCGTGCCCAATTCTTAACCCTTTGAAAATAAAGACTTATTATTATTATTATTATTATTATTATTATTATTGATTGTTTCGGGATTTGAATTTTAAATATTGAGATCAACCCACTACTGGCAACGCTGATCGTATTCTGGTATGAACCTAAGGCCTATCCACGTTAATATGGAAGCACTAGACTCGTGTTTCGCTCTCGTTTAAGCTCGTCAGTAGTGCATATCCTTGACCGGATCCGGAAACAAGCCCCGGATCACTGTCGTGTGAAGCGGTACTGACGAGCTCAAACGAGAGCGAAACTCGAGTATAGTGCTTCCATATTGACTGATCTATATGTTATTTTATACCAGCGTGCAGTATGAATAAAGTTTATTTTATCACACGGTCCCAGAGAAGGAACCGTTTCCCGATACAAACAAACGAACACCCTGATCTCCACCAGGGCATGAACGAGTCCTGATACAGCTCTGACTGCCACCGCCGCCCACAGCCTGCTGGTCGTGTATGCCAGTCTACGTTAAGGCAGGTTATGTCTTTTTCAAATGAACCGAGCAGCCAGGACGCACCGCACCAGCCAAACATTGGCACCAGGAAAATGTCTGGCAAGTAAAAGCTGCAGGTGTGGTCTAGACCTCATCGCCCATAGAATACCGGTTGGGGTGTAGAAAAACGGTCGTGCTAGAATATATCCAATACCCGCCATGGCGCGGAAACGAGTACTTTAATTTACTTTGACTTACTTCAGCCTCGGGCTGTGTTTAGCAGGCAGGACTCTGACAAGAGCATCCATAGAGTCCATATACTATAGTCTATATACTGTAGTCCTTATACTATGGCTCTGGGATTACATTAGTAATACGCTTTGAAAGTATTGGAGACGTGTCCTTTATCTTAACTTGGTGTGTTGAGGCGAGCCTAACATACTGAACATTACTTAGAATAAGGGGAACTGCAGTAAAGTAGTTTGTTTCTTGTAATCGTGTTTTAGTAAAGCACACAATCTACTTCTGGTTATTTGGTGATTCAATCACTGAACATTACTTAGCGAATTAACAAACAAACAAACAGGGTCTATCTTGTAGTTTGGTCTTCACACTTCGATGAATCGAATTACATACACGGGTTAAAGGTAAGCGTAACGACTTCATTGCAATGGATTCCAGTGTCATATCACTAGGTCTTCTTTCCCTAGATCGGCTGTCCAAAGAGTCTGACAGAACACGAACTTCGTAACTCCAGCGATGAAACAAAGAGGTCTTTCGGGGGGACTGCGTGGTCTCGAGGTATGGTGTCCGCCTCGAGTACTGGAAGTCCTGGGTTCATTCCCCGGTGAGGAACGGGACGTTTTTCACGTGGACTTCTAGTAATAAAATTTCCCCTGGTCTCTGGGTTGTGAGATCGGACGCCCGTGTGTATTGTTGCGCACGTAAACAATCCATTGGCAGTTGGAAATAAAAAAAGAGTAGCCTAACGGCGCTGCCCAGGCAAAATTTGGAGTTAAAAATCTACCCAAAGTATTTCAGGATCCTCGCCGGTACTACGGAGCTCATGCACTGAGCTGAGTTTCAGCAGACACAGGTTTGAGTTAGGAGGAGAACGGAGCACTTATGGGTTATACCCGTGTGCAGTGATGTTGATCGACTAAACTAAACTAAACTGAACTGAATTTGATAAAATGTGTCAGTGTGTTAGTTTGTACATAAACTGGTGTCTTTCTTAGTGTGCAGCTATTCAGCTGGTGGTTCTTGGTCTAGTCGTTACTTTATTCATCCCGTTTGCATTTTGTTTTTAAGATCTTGCCATTGGCTGCGCCACTTTTCGATGAGTGGACACTAATGACATTGTACACTGAGAGGAGGTGCTCACGCAGAACGGTGTGACGTAGAAAGGAAGAGGTGGAGGCAGGTTAAAAACAGTGGGGACAAGAACACACTAAGTGTTGTCGTTTACTGTGACAGGTGATGAAGTTGTACAGTAGTTTCGTGTGATTTAGCTACAGTTTTTAAAATAACATTTACACTGAGCAAGTAACTGAATTATATTCTTGCTTTAACAGTTCAAAATACAAAGTCACATTTCATAAATGAACAAGGCGTCGTTGCAACAATTGTGTTACTGATACCTACGTGAAGAATCGTTCATTGTTGGAGGTGACAACTTCCACGGTGAAGAAATCGCCTTCTGGATCTGTTACAGTAGCCCCAAGGGAGCATGAGGGACCACCAGCCTGGAAGCAAGAAACCCATGTCACGTCAACATTATAGCCATGACACTTGTAGATACCGAAATCTGAACTATGCTCTGTATCATGCGCCGCGTGCAGTGGAACTGACACACACTTGGCGATCATAAATCGCTGATCATCTTCTGGGTATACAGCAGTGACATCTAGAGGCTCCACAAATTGACACAAGCCCATAACTAAATACAAGAAGTAGAGGAGTTGTATTGAGATTATCAACAGTCACCGCAGGCTAATCATAATAGTATTTCAATTAGCAACAGAACTACAATGAAGGAGCTGGTTGGTTGGTGGACGGTGTCCATCTCTCCTCTAAGAGTAAGGACACAAGTCAGGGCCCCTGCCCAGGTGTTGGACGGTGTCCATCTCTCCTCTAAGAGTAAGGAAACAAGTCATGGCCCCTGCCCAGGTCTTGAGACTTCCTGGGTGTTTGCCGCCAGCATCACATTTGCATAAAACCACCAGGGTACGGTGGGTACATGTGCTCAATATTGTGCGGGTCTCATTTACTCCCGAGAACGTTTATTGGGACGTACTTTAGGCTTGATCGACCTCTGTGTAAAAGTATTTAACATACATAAATATATATCGCCACCTCGATGGGGATTCGACCACACGAGCACGGGGCTGGAAGGCAAGAGTGTTAGCCCCTGCACCACCCGGTTCACACCCCAAGTATACCATAAACATTGTGTCTCGGTTAGGTTGTCTGGCTTGGGAAAGTTAGTCTCGACAGTCACCATTCAGCCTACAGCTGGTGAGCAGTCACGACGGCGACCATTCAGCCTACAGCTGGCCTGGAGCTAGGACCAAGGCATTGTTGTAGGTATGTGAAGTGCTAGGACCAAGGCATTGTTGTAGGTATGTGAAGTACTAGGACCATGGCATTGTTGTAGGTATTTGAAGTGCTAGGACCAAGGCATTGTTGTAGGTATGTGAAGTACTAGGACCATGGCATTGTTGTAGGTACGTGAGGTACTACGACCATGGCATTGTTGTAGGTACGTGAAGTACTAGGATCAAGGCATTGTTGTAGGTACGTGAAGTACTACGACCATGGCATTGTTGTAGTTACTTGAAGTACTACGACCATGGCATTGTTGTAGGTACGTGAAGTACTACGACCATGGCATTGTTGTAGGTACGTGAAGTACTAGGACCAAGGCATTTTGTAGGTATGTGAAGTACTGGGACCATGGCATTGTTGTAGGTACGTGAAGTACCTTCTTGATTTTCCAACCATTGAAGAGAGAATACAAGTTTGCAGGGCACGCGCCTACCTCAGAATTAACGCAAACACACAACATCCACTGCATAGTGAAATTAGGAAGGTGAAGGGCAGCAGGTTAAAAAGAGGACGGTCGTGGATGGGTCAAGCCGAAGACATTCTTCAACAGGTGTGTTCACTTGAGGACTTAGAACCTGGCGAGGAGTGGGTACAAGTGCCAACAGACTTCTGCACATCCTTTTCAGTTTGCATCCAACTAGATAGAAAATGCAGACAAGAAAATCCGGCTGCTGTTGAGGCTGAAGTACAAGCGTTGATTTTCGAGAATTCGCTAGACGGTGACGCGGTCATCTACACAGATGGGTCGGTCGTCCGACATGTTAGAAACTCATGGGCCTTTACAGCTCGGGCCGGAGGGAGAATTGTGAAGGAGGACTCTGGTGCTTTCACTGAAACCACAAGTAGCCTGACCATGGAAGTCATGGCAGTAAGTAAAGCAATAACATGGCTCGAGATACAGACATTCACTAGGGCTTGTTTCCTTAGCGACTCAATGAACATGATCAAGAGGATAGAGGAGGGGTCGATCCGAAGAGAATGGTTGCTGCCTCTGAAGCGGTCTCGGCAGGCAAAGATTAGTTTCATCTTCGTTCCAGGGCATGCGGGAGTACAAGGAAATGAGCGGGCTGACAAGCTCGCAGGTGAGGCTACTGTGGAGGGCGGACGCGCCAAGGACCAGGCTGACATTCTGAATGCTCTACGTGAAGTGAGACTTTTGCGAGAACCAAGTGATAACTGTGAATCTACAACAATGGCCAGACTGCGAGAGCAGCAAATTAAAAGAGGGGTGGCCAAACAAGAACACTACGCAGGAAGCCAAAGAAGATTCATAAACCAACACAGAACTGGCGTCGTTAGCCGCTACACGCTGCGGGATTTGCTGAGGAGGGGATCCGAGCACTTATGGACTGAATGGTTCGATGTGCAACGAGGATGATCTGTTGACTAACTAACTAACTAACGTGAAGTACTAGGATCATGGCATTGTTGTAGGTACGTGAAGTACTACGACCATGGCATTGTTGTAGGTACGTGCAGTACTAGGACCAAGGCATTGTTGTAGGTACGTGAAGTACTAGGACCAAGGCATTTTATAGGTATGTGAAGTGCTAGGACCATGGCATTGTTGTAGGTACGTGAAGTACTACGACCATGGCATTGTTGTAGGTATGTGATGTACTAGGATCAAGGCATTTTGTAGGTATGTGAAGTACTAGGACCAAGGCATTGTTGTAGACTTGAGCGTGGAGAGGGTAGGTAGTTTATCTTTCCCTATAGTAGAGAGCGATGATAGCACACTTATGTGATTCTCAGAGAAACATCTTAACCGCTACGCCAACACGATGGATGGCATATTAGAGAGAGATAAATGTGTTACCCATGCTTCCTCCACACTAAATCACGACTAAACTTCTTACCTGTGCTTCATCAATTCTACAACACGTGTAAACAATTCACCTTTACTTCATCAATTCTATAACATGGTTAAACAATTCACCTTTCCTTCATCAAGTCTACAACACGGTTAAACAATTCACCTTTACTTCATCAATTCTATAACATGGTTAAACAATTCACCTTTCCTTCATCAAGTCTACAACAAGGTAAAAGAGTTCACCTTTCCTTCATCAAGTCTACAACAAGATTGAACAATTAACGTTTCCTTCATCAAGTCTACTAGTTTAAACAATTCACCCTTTCTTCATCAAGTCTACAACAAGATTAAACAATTCACATTTCCTTCATCAAGACTACAACAAGGTAAAAGAGTTCACCTTTCCTTCATCAATGCTACAGAAATAGTTGTCCGTCGACCACACTGGAGGTTTGTTGACGTCAGTGACGTTGATGGTCAGAACTTCGGAAGGATCGCTGTGAAACAGGTAAAACACAGATATAACAGTTGCTGGGGACCTCTGACCGTGCTTGAAACAACATGTATGGACTGGCACTCATAGACTCGATGTAAGTAATACAGATCACAGGATGAGTGAGTAGTGTACACATGCAAATCTAAAGTTTTCTGACGCCGGGAATTGAACGACATATTACATAATAGAGGCACAATAGCGTCCGCGCGTAGTGCTAGGTCTTGTTCAAGAAGAGAAAGCCGTTCCCAGCATTTGCTATTTTTTGTGTATTACGTGTCCCACAACTGGACTAAAGCTGCACTACTTTGTGTCATTTTATATTGTTTACATTTTCACAGCTTTACAGCAGTTCCACCCAAGTTTATTCATATGTTTACTATGTTTACAACTGCAACTAAGTGTACTATTTTCTTCTGTTAATCGTCATATATGACTATCTGAGTTCTCGTCCTATCGTCACCTTTTGATGTGGTCACTGGAGAACTCCATGACTGTATGTTGTGTTTGTGAATGTGTTTGTTTGCTGATGAAGGCTAATCGCCGCAACATCCTGTATGTGTCGTAAATCTGTTTTGTAAAGCTGCACTACTTTGTGTCATTTTATATTGTTTACATTTCCACAGCTTTACAGCAGTTCCACCCAACGTTATTCATATTTTTAGTAGTAGTAGTAGTAGTAGTAGTAGTAGTAGTAGTAGTAGTAGTAGTAGTAGTAGTAGTAGTAGTAGTAGTAGTAGTAGTAGTAGTAGTGATGGTGGTGGTGGTGGTGGTGGTGGTGGTGGTGGTGGCGGAGGTGATATTATGTAAGACAATAGTTACCTGGTGAGGTAGCCATCCGACCAGGAACAGTTGATGGTGATAGTGCTGGGGGTGTTCGTTTCCAGGGCCCCATCGTATGCCACCTTGATCTGGTTGTC
The DNA here is from genome assembly GCA_963921405.1 of Cepaea hortensis. NCBI lineage: Eukaryota > Metazoa > Mollusca > Gastropoda > Stylommatophora > Helicidae > Cepaea > Cepaea hortensis. Next base: position 5,554,267 of record OY992887.1, on the reverse strand, counting down.
TGGAAGAGGTTAATATCCACAGTCAATGAATGACCTCCTAAGACCTATAGTCACTTAATGACCTCTCATGACCAACAATCAATGAATGACCTCCTAGGACCTACAGTCACTGGATGACCTCCCAATATATACTATCAATGAATGACCTCCCACTACCTATAATCAATCAATGACCTCCCAGTTCTTACAATCAATGAATGACCTCCCAATACCTACAATCAATTGATGACCTCCGAATACCTACAATCAATGAATGACCTCCCATTACCTGCAATCAATGAATGACTTCCCAATACCTACTTTCAATGAATGACCTCCCAATACCCACAGTCAATGAATGACCTCCCAATACCCACAGTCAATGAATGACCTCCCAATACCCACAGTCAATGAATGACCTCCCAATACCCACAGTCAATGAATGACCTCCCAATACCCACAGTCAATGAATGACCTCCCAATACCCACAGTCAATGAATGACCTCCCAATACCCACAGTCAATGAATGACCTCCCAATACCCACAGTCAATGAATGACCTCCCAATACCCACAGTCAATGAATGACCTCCCAATACCCACAGTCAATGAATGACCTCCCAATACCCACAGTCAATGAATGACCTCCCAATACCCACAGTCAATGAATGACCTCCCAATACCCACAGTCAATGAATGACCTCCCAATACCCACAGTCAATGAATGACCTCCCAATACCCACAGTCAATGAATGACCTCCCAATACCCACAGTCAATGAATGACCTCCCAATACCCACAGTCAATGAATGACCTCCCAATACCCACAGTCAATGAATGACCTCCCAATACCCACAGTCAATGAATGACCTCCCAATACCCACAGTCAATGAATGACCTTCCAATACCCACAGTCAATGAATGACCTCCCAATACCCACAGTCAATGAATGACCCCCCAATACCCACAGTCAATGAATGACCTCCCAATACCCACAGTCAATGAATGACTTCCCCAGGTGTTGTGTGGGTGGGCGATGTATGCAACTACAGTGGAGTATTAAGAAAAATGTTAGTTGTATATCCTTTACAAGACATCGTAGTCAACACCAACATGTTTTTTGCTGTTTGTGATTTCTGGGCAGGTTTACCTTCAGTATAAAAAAGGCATCTATATAAAGCTTGAGAATGAGTTCATCTGTAGATACTTTGTTTATAGCATTATAAGCCTGCTTGTTGGGGTCTGTTGTCAATGCAGCACCTAAAACTCTTGGAGAAATCAGATCAACATCTCTGATGGGGTTATTGTAGACGACAAAGATTCATCTAAAACAACACCCAATGAAACAGGTAATGAGCTTCAAGTACTTAGGAAGCATAACAGCATGACAGCATATCAATAGACGCGATCGAAATTAGATACAATAAGGCAAACCAACTCATTGGACAAATGGCACCAATACTAAAGTAAAATCACGAATCTATAGTTACTGAAAAGCCCTACAACATAATCTACCTACCAACTCTATGTTACCAATGCCAAACCTGGACAATGACAGAAAAAGAGAAAATAAAATCACAACAGAAATGAGATTCCTGAGAAGAATACTCAATGTATCAAGAAGAGAGAAAATAAGAAATTGATAAATCAGGACTAAAGTAGGGGTTATAGCAGCGGTAGATTTTCAAGCAGCAAGATTACTAACAACAAGCAATGATGTACAGAACAAATGGAAGCAGAAGAAGAGACCGGCCACGTAAACGATGGACAGACAAAATAGCAGAGTTCATGGGCATCTCAATACATGAAGCCCATAAGCGGGCACTCTTCCGCTGTTTATGCTTCACCTCGACACCACAAAGTACAAGAGGAACAAGATGAGATGAGATTGTGGTCTAAAACAAAGAAGTACCGCGAAGTTGGGGTTAAAGAGAACGCTTTTGTTTTTGTTCGCATATCCTTTACAGGACATCGCTGTCAACATCAACATCTTTCAGCTGATTATTGATTTCTTGGCAAGATTACGCTCAGTAGTTTGTCATTGCCTTCTGAGCGACCGGCTCACACACCCCGTAAGTCACTAACGCGGTGAGAACCGCTACAGATTCTCGTGCAAGTTACGTTCCTCACGTGGATATACGGAATTATGGAGAAAGTAAAGAGAACGCTAGTGAAATGACATCAAGATGCATTAATCAAAGAACTTCGCCCATATAAAGAGACACGTTTCCTTCTGTAAGGATGTCCCTAGTGCGGTCAGATAAGGGCGGGATCAGTAGACGACTGAAACAAGATAAGGGTGGCATGAGTAGACGATTGGGGTCAGATAAGGGCAGCAGTAACTGTTGATGATTGAGTTATGTCTGTAGAAGTCAATGAAGGTACAGTTCAGATGGGGCTGGATGCGGTTTTAAGATGGTCTTTGTGGATGATGATGATGATAATAATGGTGATGATGAAGAAGATGAAGATGGTGATGATGATGATGATGATGATGATGATGATGACGAAGATGAGTGTGATGCAGTCAATACGCCGACCAAACTTTAGACTAACAGATACCGAACCATGGGGCAGGTCACTTACAGGGTATGTCAAACTGTAAATTGACAGAGACCGAACCATTGGGTAGGTCACTTACAGGGTATGTCAAACTGTAAATTGACAGAGACCGAACCATTGGGTAGGTCACTTAAAGGGTATGTCAAACTGTATATTGACAGAGACCGAACCATTGTTTAGGTCACTTACTGGGCATGTCAAAGATGAACTTCCTCTGGTCCGAGGCGCTGGTCGGGATGCACACGGGATTCTGAGGTACAAACTGATCAGGGTCGTACAGAATAAGGTCAATGACGGTGTCGCCTCTCTTCGCTGTCTCAGGGATGGTGACCGTTGTTGGCAGGTTGGTGAACTGTGGCACGGAGTTCCGGTCTGTGAGAATACAACGAGCACTCAATATATAATCAGCATCTCTGGGGGGTATTGGTGAACTGTGGCACGGAGTTCCGGTCTGTGAGAATACAACGAGCACTCAATATAAAGCCAGCATCTCTGGGAGATAGAGGGACATACGACATGTATTCGTGACCATGTACCTCAAATGTCATTCTTGGCAATCTCATATTTGCTGTATTGTGTTTTCAGACAGCCCAGTGATGTGGTTGTTCTTTTGTTAGCGATGTACATTCTTGTGATGATTAAATTGATATTTTGGTGTTATGTTCTTTCTTTTTTTTTCAGTGCTCGTACACTGCCACTCACATCATGCCATTACCTTCTGTTTGTGTAAATATCTTCATATTGCCAATGGTTTTTATCCTTGTTTTCACCCCCCCCCACCCCTCCCCATTAATTTTAAGGTATCTTCAATCATCATGTTCATACAGCCTGTTATCTTCAGTGTGTGGATGATGATAGTTTTTGAAGCCGACCTTACGGAGTTCTGCAATATTTCCCATACATCATTATCACCCTGAAAGGGAATGTCTAAATGAAATAATGTATCAAACATGTTTTCTTCTGTTGAATATGTCTGTTTTAATTGTTTAGGTTCTTAGTGCATACACATCTTATTCAAATTCATTTATTTATATTTTTCCTTCGTTAATTGTATATATGTTTTGAATATAATAAATCAATGATCAACAGCAGTCTGTATTTAGTCCAAATTTTGTCAGTTTTAAAGAGATTGACATCTTCTATCGATGAGGATGCAATCAATCTGGTTTGTGATCTTATTGTCAGAACTCTTCCATGTCCATAATCCCCTTGGATGTTGTTGATACCCGGTGCCTCTCACAATCATATCCTGCTCGCCAGCTTGTGTACAGGCCTGCACAAGTGTTTAGTTGCATCATCGCCGTTACGTATGTATGATTACAAGAGCCAGAAGTGTGTAGTGATATCAATGTTGGTATATGTGTGTTTCATTCAGAGTACAGAACACCGAGACGTATCATCGACTTCAGATACGCTTACTTTCCAGGAGGAAAGTTTCGTTGTGGTTGTTGTTGCTTTGTTATTGTTGTTGTTGTGATATTGTTGCTGTGTTGTTGCTATGTTGTTTTTGCTGCTGCATTGCATGATCCCTTCGTCCTTCAGTAAATTAACACTTCATGAGTAGGATGGTAGTCGATAGGTCATTTCACCGCACATCAAAGCATCCAGTCATTAAGTACTACAGTATCAGCATCAGAATCTCTCTTCCCCCCCCCCCCCCCCCCCCCACAGCGTATAATGGTTCATGGCACAGTTTAGTTCTAGATGACTGTTCTACTTCGAGTCCCTGCATAGCGTTCTTGTCTGGCTTCACCTCTTCTAACTTGATGTTCTTACTGTCTGATCAAGTTGACAGATTCACAGTGATCACTTGATTCGTTCAGTCCCCTGCCTCCCTGAGCACATTCAATAAATCAGCCAGACCCATTGCTCGTCCGCTTTCCACAGTAGCCTCGTTCGCATATCCATCAGCCTATTCACTTTCCCTGACACCCGTGTGACCAAGAACAAATATGAAGGGGATTTAGCGAGTCTTGATATTCTCAGAGACAGAACGTCATGACTTCGATCACTACCTATCTTGATCTTCATGAACATCCTCGTTGAGTCACCGGGGAGATATGCCTGGGTGAAAGTAAAGGTCGTTATATTACAGGATATAATAGTTCCTTATGTTATAGGGCATAGGTCGTCTGTAAATTATCACATCGTGGTATTATGGCATATAATTATCTTCCGCTAATTTTCAAATGTCTGTGTGTAAGTATGTGCGCGCGCGCGCGTGTGTGTGGATCTGTTTTATTCAGCATGTGTTTAGGTTTCCTAATTGTCTTCCATAATATAGATGGGCATGATTTACTCACCACGGAGATCAGCATGTTACAAACCTTTGAGAACAAAATTTTAAGACGCATCTTTGGACCCATTAGGGATACACAAAGTGGAGAGTGGAAAAGAAGAAGCAACAAAGACATTTATGATCTGTTTAAGTCCCCGCTAATCACTGGTATCATGAAGGCTAATAAACTACAATGGCTGGGGCATATAGAAAGAATGGAAGATAATAGGGAAACAAAACTCGCTTACACTCAGGAAATAAATGACCGTAGACCCCGAGGTAGACCAAGAAGGTGGTGGAGAGATAATACATGTACAGACCTACAAGCACTTGGAATCAACGACTGGCAAGAGAAGGTCCACCAGAGAGACGAATGGAGACGGATTGTATTTGCAGCAAAGAACCTCAATGGCTCGGAACGCTGAAGAAGAAGAAGAAGAAGGAGATCAGCATGGCCGAATGGATAAGAGAGTTCGCGATTAAAATTTCGTTGTGCTAATGCCGAGGTAGCGGGTTCAACCCCTACACCGGTCAGTTGGACTAAAATGTTTACTTCTCGTCCTTGACTTGGGGACGTAAATTACAAGAACCTCTGAAGTCGGAGTCACCTGGTATTAAGGAATGCTGATCCACAGGCAAAAATCAGTCTAGTGCACTAGCAGTAGTATCATGTGTATGAACTACGCTTGAGTTCAAATCGAGCGAATGAAAAAGACAAAGACAACTTACTGACGACCGTGACCGTGAGCAGGAAGTTGGAGACCAGGTTGTAGGAGTCGTTTGCTGCGATGGTCAGTGTATACGCGTCAGCCACAGCACTACGCATGTCAATGTTAGCTCTCACAATTCCATCACCTGGGGTATGAAACAGGAGTGTAAACAGGTTACACATGCAGTGAGCGTGAAGACATGAACATAAGTGGAGCAGGAGCGTGATTGATGGCACAAGTAGATGTGTACAGGACAATGGTGCAATAACTGTGGTTGTGAAGATGGGGTTTTCATGATGTAAAGTTGTATGTTTGTGAATGTAAAGTTGCATGTTTATGAATGTAAAGTTGTATGTTTGTGAATGTAAAGTTGTATGTTTGTGAATGTAAATATGCAGGTTGTAGCATTACGATAACTATATGTAATAATAAAGACACGTGTTCGTATTTGTAAATCTGCAACAGCTAATGTTTGCAATAGTAACAATGCCCCCACACACACACACGCACACACGCACACGCACACACGCACACACATACACACATACACACACACACGCACATACACACACACACACACATATATATATATATATATATATATATATATATATATATATATATATATATATATATATATATATATATATATATATATATATATAGTTAGTTAGTTAGTGCTCAGCAGTCTGATGGTTTCGTCTATTTCATATTCTTCTAAGGCATTGATCATGTCTGTTGTGATATTATCTAGGCCCGGGGTCTTGCCAGTTTTCATATAGTCAAGAGCATTCTGAACTTCCATCTTCAAAATTGATGGTTCTTCATTATTATTCCGAATATCATATTATTCCTCTCTTGTATCATCATAACGGTTTTTCACATAAGCTGACCGTGCATGTAAAATCTGCTCATTTTGTATTATGATGTTCCATCTTTGTTGTTTTCAGATTTTATTAGTGGCCGCCTCAATTCTTTTGTGCATTAATTTGATATTTTTATTGTTGTGTTATTTTTTAATTTATATACAATTTTTCTCAAACCACGCTTCTTTATCCGCTTTACACAATATTCTGACTTTTCTGTGAAAATCAAAACAATGTTTTCCCGTAGTGAATTTGAATAATGAAGACACAAACCATAGATTGTAAGATTTATTGCCTGACATATTTCGCTGCATCTCGTCAGGCACGTACTGCAGAATTCACACAACCTTGGCAATCAATCTTACAATCTATGGTTTGTGTTGTCTGTGAAACTCTTCATACTTGTCAGGGTTACTTGTGTTGTGTGTTCTTGTTTCAATTTGTCGTGAAATGTCTTCAGTCATCCATTTCTTACGATCTCCTTTTGTTTTGTTTTTTAATTTTGTGACAGTTCTTTCTGCAGCCAAACAGATTGAATTCTTCAACATTTCCCATTGATCATCCAAATCTTGAAATACGATTTATAGATCAGACAATATATCAAATTTGTTCTATGTTGAAATTGTCTTAACATTATTTTCATGTCATTCTTCAGTTTACACAGACCATATTTAGTGTTTCAGGGTATATACTTAGAACCTGTACTTTTGTATGGATGTGAAGAATGGACAATGAGCAATCAAGCTGAAAAACATCTGATGGCTGTGGAAATGTGGTTTCTGAGGAAAATGCAAAGAATATTATGGACAGGCATAGAAACCAATGAACAAGTCCTTCAAGAAACAAATGAAGATCGTAAACTGATTAGAGTCATTAGACGTAGGCAGTCAAAATTTTGTGGGCATGTTATAAGAAGAAATGACTTGGAGAACTTGGTGACAACTGGCAAGATTGAGGGGAAGAGACTAAGGGGAAGACCGAGAAGTAAATACCTGGATGGCTTGGCCACGTGGCATGGTCGATACAGGAACACGGAGCTGATCCATGACTTTGGTGATCGAGTGAGATGGCGAAACATGATCTCCTACGCTTGTCGTCATGGCACATGATGGATGGATGGTATATACTTGACTTTTAAAAAATTACCTTCAATGTCCCTGTAATCAATTAATCTGTGAACACTGTAACAGTTTACATCTGGAACTGTTTTATCGACTTTTAACGCATTTCGAAACCTTTTGCTAATCAGGATGTAATCAATCTGGTTTCTAATCCTGCTGTCCGGACTCCTCCATGTCCATAATCTTGTTGCATGTTGTGTAAACCAGGTGTTTCCGAGAATCAGTTTATGCTCTTTTGCCAATTCTACAAGTCTGTATCCTGTCTCGTTCCATTCTCCCAAACCATGTTTACCTACTGTGCATCCATCACATTGATGTCCTACTTTAGAATTAAAGTTACCCATTTTGATGTTTATTTCTGAATTTTTACATATTTTCATAGCAGTCTTCCTCCTAAAGTTGTTACTTCAATATAAGTTCCCAGGAATTAGCAGATTATCGATGAAAATGAAACACTTAATTTAGGAAACTGGTGAACAAAAATCGTCCAGTACTTCTACTCACTTACCTACACCAATGATGAAGTGACCCAGATCTGGGTTTTGTGTCATGGTGAAGGTTACAGTGTCTTTCTCCGGATCAGTGTATCTGACAGGATAGATTGCATCGTATTGTCTCGTCGCCTTGCCATCCACAGTTACAGAGTCTGTGAATTTAGAGACAATTCCAGTATCAGTAAGTTAGTGGTCGGATTCTCCTCACGGCACAACCAACCATCTAGTCCAGGTGTGGAGTTAGCACGGCCAGTCATACAATCCAGGTGTGGAGTTAGCACGGCCAGTCATACAGTCCAGGTGTGGAGCTACACGACCAGTCATCCAGTCCAGGTGTGGAGCTACACGACCAGTCATCCAGTCCAGGTGTGGAGCTACACGGCCAGTCATACAATCCAGGTGTGGAGTTAGCACGGCCAGTCATACAATCCAGGTGTGGAGTTAGCACGGCCAGTCATACAGTCCAGGTGTGGAGTTAGCACGGCCAGTCATACAATCCAGGTGTGGAGTTAGCACGGCCAGTCATACAGTCCAGGTGTGGAGCTACACGACCAGTCATACAGTCCAGGTGTGGAGTTAGCACGGCCAGTCATACAATCCAGGTGTGGAGTTAGCACGGCCAGTCATACAGTCCAGGTGTGGAGTTAGCATGGCCAGTCATACAGTCCAGGTGTGGAGCTACACGACCAGTCATACAGTCCAGGTGTGGAGTTAGCACGGCCAGTCATACAATCCAGGTGTGGAGTTAGCACGGCCAGTCATACAGTCCAGGTGTGGAGTTAGCACGGCCAGTCATACAGTCCAGGTGTGGAGTTAGCACGGCCAGTCATACAGTCCAGGTGTGGAGTTAGCACGGCCAGTCATACAATCCAGGTGTGGAGTTAGCACGGCCAGTCATACAATCCAGGTGTGGAGCTACACGACCAGTCATACAGTCCAGGTGTGGAGTTAGCACGGCCAGTCATACAGTCCAGGTGTGGAGTTAGCACGGCCAGTCATACAGTCCAGGTGTGGAGTTAGCACGGCCAGTCATACAGTCCAGGTGTGGAGTTAGCACGGCCAGTCATACAGTCCAGGTGTGGAGTTAGCACGGCCAGTCATACAGTCCAGGTGTGGAGTTAGCACGGCCAGTCATACAATCCAGGTGTGGAGTTAGCACGGCCAGTCATACAGTCCAGGTGTGGAGTTAGCACGGCCAGTCATACAGTCCAGGTGTGGAGTTAGCACGGCCAGTCATACAGTCCAGGTGTGGAGTTAGCACGGCCAGTCATACAATCCAGGTGTGGAGTTAGCACGGCCAGTCATACAATCCAGGTGTGGAGCTACACGACCAGTCATACAGTCCAGGTGTGGAGTTAGCACGGCCAGTCATACAGTCCAGGTGTGGAGTTAGCACGGCCAGTCATACAGTCCAGGTGTGGAGTTAGCACGGCCAGTCATACAGTCCAGGTGTGGAGTTAGCACGGCCAGTCATACAGTCCAGGTGTGGAGTTAGCACGGCCAGTCATACAGTCCAGGTGTGGAGTTAGCACGGCCAGTCATACAATCCAGGTGTGGAGTTAGCACGGCCAGTCATACAGTCCAGGTGTGGAGTTAGCACGGCCAGTCATACAATCCAGGTGTGGAGTTAGCACGGCCAGTCATACAATCCAGGTGTGGAGTTAGCACGGCCAGTCATACAGTCCAGGTGTGGAGCTACCACAGCCAGCTATTCAGTCCAGGTGTGGAGCAACACGGAATAGGGGTCCAGTGATTGTCCCGTATTACAGCCACCTCGGCTCTCAACACTGACCTGTCTCTGTATATAGGTCAGCCATAGAAGAGATACACAGATATGTCTGAATGGACACAAACTGTATATAAGTCAGTGGTAGAAGTGAACCAAGGATCTGTTTGAATGGAAACATCCTGTATGTAGATCAGTTATAGAAGAAAACCAAGGATCTGTTTGAAAGGAAACATCTTGTATATAGATCAGTGGTAGACGAGAACCAAGGATCTGTCTGAAAGGAAACATCCTGTATATAGGTCAGCGGTAGAAGAGACCCAAGGATCTGTCTGAAAGGAAACATCCAGTATGTAGGTCAGTGGTCACTTGCACCTGGCCATCTTGACAGATGATGATTTGTTACATTGTGTCTGTCAAGGCGGCCAGGTGTCAATCCAGTGATTCCAAATAACAACTACAACCCATGGCGCGGACGAGGGTTGGAGTAATACCTTTCGATAGCACAACGCCTGGGCTGTATTGTAGAGACCATGTGTTGATCCATGCAGCATGATCCCTCTCTCGGCCTGCCTAATTTACTCGCAGGAAAAGTAACACCAATACGTCTGGAAAAAAGGCAAGCTGCAGAAGCTGCTGGACCCGCAAAGCAATGCTCTAACTGTCCGCCTGTCGGAGTTTCGATCTTAGGCTAGTTGCGGACCAAGACTTAGGGCCTGGTCTGCCCTAATATGAAATTTGGTCTTTAGGTTGCATTTCCTCCCATTAAGATAAGATTTGTACTTTCCTAATTGCGCATCTCCGCCCAGAACTGTTGGCACAATGTGGGGTGTCGGGTTTGGTGAGCGCGGCCAAATATTCGGCGCTAACAGAAAGCAGGTAATACCGACCACTGTCATACGGTAGCTCAGTCATATCTGACTTAGACTTGACATACAGGTTAGTTGTAGATGATAAACAAAGATTGGACAGATTGGAAACATCGTGTATGTAGGTCAGTTGTAGAGGATACACAAAGATTTGACTGATAGGAAACATCTTGTATGTAGTTCAGTTGTAGAGGATACACAAAGATTTGACTGATAGGAAACATCTTGTATGTAGTTCAGTTGTAGAGGATACACAAGAGGATACACAAAGATTTGACTGATAGGAAACATCTTGTATGTAGTTCAGTTGCAGAGGATACACAAAGATTTGACTGATAGGAAACATCTTGTATGTAGTTCAGTTGTAGAGGATACACAAAAATATGAATGACTGAAAACATCTTGTATGTAGGTCAGTTGTAGAAGATAAACAAAGATTTGACTGATTGAAAACAGACTGTAGTGGTAGATGATTATAAAATATATGACTTAATCGAAAGTATCTTATATGTAGGTCAGTGGTACAGGATAATAACAGATATGACTGATTGGAAACATAGTGTATGCGGGTCAGTGGTACCGGATAATCAAAAATCAATCTGATTATAGACAGTCTGTCGTGTGAAAATAGTTGTAGGCCCGTGAGAATTAGAAGGAGGCAGACAAATAGAGAACGAAGGAACGACAATAATAAACACAAACGAACACGCATCTCAGACAATGGTAGAGGGAAGGCTACCACGCAAGTTGTTTACCTTGGTTGTAGTTGGCAATAACTGGGGGTTGATTCTTGGTCACTTCCACTGTTAGCATTTGTGTGAAAGTTCTTGTTTGTCATTATGTGGAAATAAATAACCAATAGGTGAGCTTTATGAGATAGCATGTCCTAAATACATTTACAATAGGGGCTGATAATGAGATAACACTTTTAAAATAAAATACACATACATTTTGGCTTATATGAGTTAGATTCTTCCACCACCACCACCACCACCACCACCACCACCACCACCACCACCACCACCACCACCACCACCACCACCACCACCACCACCACCACCACCACCACCACCACCACCACCACCACCACCACCACCACCACCACCACCACCACCACCACCACCACCACCACCACCACCACCACCACCACCACCACCACCACCACCACCACCACCACCACCACCACCACCACCACCACCACCACCACCACCACCACCACCACCACCACCACCACCACCACCACCACCACCACCACCACCACCACCACCACCACCACCACCACCACCACCACCACCACCACCACCACCACCACCACCACCACCACCACCACCACCACCACCACCACCACCACCACCACCACCACCACCACCACCACCACCACCACCACCACCACCACCACCACCACCACCACCACCACCACCACCACCACCACCACCACCACCACCACCACCACCACCACCACCACCACCACCACCACCACCACCACCACCACCACCACCACCACCACCACCACCACCACCACCACCACCACCACCACCACCACCACCACCACCACCACCACCACCACCACCACCACCACCACCACCACCACCACCACCACCACCACCACCACCACCACCACCACCACCACCACCACCACCACCACCACCACCACCACCACCACCACCACCACCACCACCACCACCACCACCACCACCACCACCACCACCACCACCACCACCACCACCACCACCACCACCACCACCACCACCACCACCACCACCACCACCACCACCACCACCACCACCACCACCACCACCACCACCACCACCACCACCACCACCACCACCACCACCACCACCACCACCACCACCACCACCACCACCACCACCACCACCACCACCACCACCACCACCACCACCACCACCACCACCACCACCACCACCACCACCACCACCACCACCACCACCACCACCACCACCACCACCACCACCACCACCACCACCACCACCACCACCACCACCACCACCACCACCACCACCACCACCACCACCACCACCACCACCACCACCACCACCACCACCACCACCACCACCACCACCACCACCACCACCACCACCACCACCACCACCACCACCACCACCACCACCACCACCACCACCACCACCACCACCACCACCACCACCACCACCACCACCACCACCACCACCACCACCACCACCACCACCACCACCACCACCACCACCACCACCACCACCACCACCACCACCACCACCACCACCACCACCACCACCACCACCACCACCACCACCACCACCACCACCACCACCACCACCACCACCACCACCACCACCACCACCACCACCACCACCACCACCACCACCACCACCACCACCACCACCACCACCACCACCACCACCACCACCACCACCACCACCACCACCACCACCACCACCACCACCACCACCACCACCACCACCACCACCACCACCACCACCACCACCACCACCACCACCACCACCACCACCACCACCACCACCACCACCACCACCACCACCACCACCACCACCACCACCACCACCACCACCACCACCACCACCACCACCACCACCACCACCACCACCACCACCACCACCACCACCACCACCACCACCACCACCACCACCACCACCACCACCACCACCACCACCACCACCACCACCACCACCACCACCACCACCACCACCACCACCACCACCACCACCACCACCACCACCACCACCACCACCACCACCACCACCACCACCACCACCACCACCACCACCACCACCACCACCACCACCACCACCACCACCACCACCACCACCACCACCACCACCACCACCACCACCACCACCACCACCACCACCACCACCACCACCACCACCACCACCACCACCACCACCACCACCACCACCACCACCACCACCACCACCACCACCACCACCACCACCACCACCACCACCACCACCACCACCACCACCACCACCACCACCACCACCACCACCACCACCACCACCACCACCACCACCACCACCACCACCACCACCACCACTACTACTACTACTACTACTACTACTACTACTACTACTACTAATAATAAGAAGAAGAAGAAGTAGTAGAAGAAGAAGGAGAGAGAGAGAGAGAGAGAGAGAGAGAGAGAGAGAGAGAGAGAGAGAGAGAGAGAGGGAGAGAGTAAAGATATGCATGGAATACTGTAGCTGCTTATATTGTGAACACTGACGTCATGCAGATGGCACAATATTAGTAGCTGAAAACGCTAAACATTCTGCAATAACTTTCGGAAATTGTTGTAATAAAGAATGCAAGAAAAGAGAAAGTTCCCTGACTATGAAGAAAATGGAAAGTAAAAGATAACATCAAAATTCGATACTACAATAGAACGAACAATGATTTTTGTTTTTTTCGCATATCCTTTACAGCAAATGGATCACCATAGTCTGGCAAGAATGCGATAGCGAGGAGTGACGAGGGGATCTGGCCGACGCTAAACGCTCAGAGGAAAGGCGAGACGGACAAATAATCAGATTGCTACTGGTACTATTGGGGTTGGAACTCTTCGCTGGCTTCTGAGGATGGGGACGGAGCGCTTATAGGAATGCCCCGAATGCTGTGATGTCGGTTCCTAAATCAATCAATCAATCAATCAATCAACTACAGGACATCGCTGTTAACACCAGCATTTTACCGCTGTTGTTTCCCGCTGTTGATGACGGCATGCAGGCAAGAGTATAGGAAAATGGTGAACTGTCTGAACCCTTTCCTGTCACCACTGGAGTGAAGCAAGGATGTGTCCTGGCACCAACACTGTTCAGCCTCATCTTTTCAGCCATGTTGATGAATGCCTTCGAGAACGACAACATTGGAATAGACATCAACTACCGTATGGATGGAAAGTTATTCAATCTCAGAAGGCTGAAAGCTAAAACCAAAATTAACAGCGACACCGTCAGAGAGCTCCTGTTTGTTGATGATTGCGCTCTATACGCCAACTCAGAGGCGGACATGCAACATAATGTTTCAGCTTTCTCACATGCCTGTGCCAACTTTGGGCTCAATATCAACTTGGAGAAGACTGTAGTTATGTACCAGCCAGCTCCAGGGAATAATCACACTGTGCCGAATATCAAAGTGAATGATCATAGACTAAGTGTTGTGGACACATTCACCTATCTTGGCAGCACTGTGTCACAAGCTGCCACAATTGATGACGAAGTGAATGCAAGAATCTCCAAGGCCAGTGCGGCCTTTGGCAGACTGTAGAAGAATGTATGGGACAGAACTGGAATAAGCCTGCAAACAAAGCTAAAAGTCTACAAAGCAGTTGTATTATCCACATTGCTATATGCTTGTGAAACTTGGACTGTTTATCAGCGACACGCTAGGAAATTAAACCACTTCCACACAGTCTGCCTAAGGAAGCTACTGAAGATTAAATGGCAAGACAAGATTCCAGACACTGAAGTCCTAGAAAGAGCATCCATGCCCAGTATCCACACTCTACTGATGAAGAATCAGATTCGCTGGGCTGGTCACTTGACTCGCATGCCAGATCACAGGCTCCCTAAACGAATTTTTTACAGCGAACTGCGTTGTGGTAAACGCTCCCAATGTGGCCAGAGGAAACGCTTTAAAGACACTGAAAATTTCACTGAATGCTTTTGGAATTCATTATGACACCTGGGAGGCTGCAGCCAGAGACCGAAATTCGTGGCGTGCATCATTACGCAAAGGTGCAGTCATATGCGAGGCAACCAGGACTGCAAGAGCTGTGAAGAAAAGGCAGGACAGAAAAACCACTGCAGGAAATCCTCCTCCAGAGACATCAAGCATTCTTTGCCCACATTGTCAAAGAACATTTCGAGCCAAAATAGGCCTTATCAGCCATCTTAGAACCCACGGCTCTATACCTTCAACCCCACTGGATGAAATGAATGGTCATCATCATTCTTGATGGACAAACAACAACAACAACAACAGCCGCTGTTGTTAATTTCTTGGCAAGTAACGCTCAGTATTTTGTCATTGCTTTCTGGGCGGCAGGCTCACTTATCCCGTAAGTCACTAACCCGACGAGAACCGCTATTAATTATCGCGTGTTGCGAGACCCTACGTGGATAAACGGCATTACGGAGAAAGTCGTAATCTCACAGATTAAGGCAGCTCATCAATAAACAGACACGTATTGTTTGCCGCTCTGAGAAGTAAAAGTATATACTAGAGGATGCAATAGACAACATACAAATTCGAAAGCTATATACAGCTTCCTGTCACCTCCAAATGGTGACAGCGCCTCGCTGCAAGAAGAAGTGATATAAGACAATTCCATGCTGGTTAACATGAATTTAGGACAAGAAGGGAGATAAGATTGCAAGTTAATACGATAACTGTGTTTAGAACTTACGGCCCTTCGTTGTTAGATTTACATTCAACTTGTAACACGTAGGAGGAACCTGAGGCAAGCCTGGCCGAGTTGTCATAGTAGACGAAATATCCTGTGTGGGTAGAGTCAGATGTTGTAGTACATGTGTTGTGTGTGGGTAGAGTCAGTTGTTGTAGTACATGTGTTGTGTGTGGGTACAGTCAGTTGTTGTAGTATATGATGTGTTGTGTGTGGGTAGAGTCAGTTGTTGTAGTACATGTGCTGTGTGTGGGTAGAGTCAGTTGTAGTATATGATGTGTTGTGTGTGGGTAGAGTCAAATGTTGTAGTATATGATGTGTTGTGTGTGGGTAGAGTCAGTTGTTGTAGTATATGATGTGTTGTGTGAGGGTAGAGTCAGTTGTTGTAGTACATGTGTTGTGTGTGGGTAGAGTCAGTTGTTGTAATATATGATGTGTTGTGTGTGGGTAGAGTCAGTTGTTGTAGTACATGTGCTGTGTATAGGAGTCAGTTGTTGTAGTATATGATGTGTTGTGTGTGGGTAGAGTCACATGTTGTAGTATATGATGTGTTGTGTGTGGGTAGAGTCAGTTGTTGTAGTATATGATGTGTTGTGTGTGGGTAGAGTCAGTTGTTGTAGTATATGATGTGTTGTGTGTGGGTAGAGTCAGTTGTTGTAGTATATGATGTGTTGTGTGTGGGTAGAGTCAGTTGTTGTAGTATATGATGTGTTGTGTGTGGGTAGAATCAGTTGTTGTAGTATATGATGTGTTGTGTGTGGGTAGAGTCAGTTGTTGTAGTATATGATGTGTTGTGTGTGGGTAGAATCAGTTGTTGTAGTATATGATGTGTTGTGTGTGGGTAGGGTCAGTTGTTGTAGTATATGATGTGTTGTGTGTGGGTAGAGTCAGTTGTTGTAGTATATGATGTGTTGTGTGTGGGTAGAGTCAGTTGTTGTAGTATATGATGTGTTGTGTGTGGGTAGAATAAGTTGTTGTAGTATATGATGTGTTGTGTGTGGGTAGAGTCAGTTGTTGTAGTATATGATGTGTTGTGTGTGGGTAGAATCAGTTGTTGTAGTATATGATGTGTTGTGTGTGGGTAGAGTCAGTTGTTGTAGTATATGATGTGTTGTGTGTGGGTAGAGTCAGTTGTTGTAGTATATGATGTATTGTGTGTGGGTAGAATCAGTTGTTGTAGTATATGATGTGTTGTGTGTGGGTAGAATCAGTTGTTGTAGTATATGATGTGTTGTGTGTGGGTAGAGTCAGATGTTGTAGTATATGATGTATTATGTGTGGGTAGAATCAGTTGTTGTAGTATATGATGTGTTGTGTGTGGGTAGAGTCAGATGTTGTAGTATATAATGTGTTGTGTGTGGGTAGAGTCAGTTAGTTAGTTAGTTAGTTAGTCGACAGATCATCCTCATTGCACATCGAACCATTCAGTCCATAAGTGCTCGGATCCCCTCCTCAGCAAATCCCGCAGCGTGTAGCGGCTAACGACGCCAGTTCTGTGTTGGTTTATCAATCTTCTTTGGCTTCCTGCGTAGTGTTCTTGTTTGGCCACACCTCTTTTAATTTGCTGCTCTCGCAGTCTGGCCATTGTTGTAGATTCACAGTCATCACTTGGTTCTCGCAAAAGTCTCACTTCTCGTAGAGCATTCAGAATGTCAGCCTGGTCCATGGCGCGTCCGCCCTCCACAGTAGCCTCACCTGCGAGCTTGTCAGCCCGCTCATTTCCTTGTACTCCCGCATGCCCTGGCACGAAGATGAAACTAATCTTTGCCAGTCGAGACCGCTCCAGAGGCAGCAACCATTCTCTTCGGATCGACCCCTCCTCTATCCTCTTGATCACGTTCATTGAGTCGCTAAGGAAACAAGCCCTAGTGAATGTCTGTGTCTCGAGCCATGTTATTGCTTTACTTACTGCCATGACTTCCATGGTCAGGCTACTTGTGGTTTCAGTAAAAGCACCAGAGTCCTCCTTCACAATTCTCCCTCCGGCCCGAGCTGTAAAGGCCCATGAGCTTCTCACATGTCGGACGACCGACCCATCTGTGTAGATGACCGCGTCACCGTCTAGCGAATTCTCGAAAATCAACGCTTGTACTTCAGCCTCAACAGCAGCCGGATTTTCTTGTCTGCATTTTCTGTCAAGTTGGATGCAAACTGAAAAGGATGTGCAGAAGTCTGTTGGCACTTGCACCCACTCCTCGCCAGGTTCTAAGTCCTCAAGTGAACACACCTGTTGAAGAATGTCTTCGGCTTGACCCATCTGTCGTGTCCTCCTTTACAGTGTCGTCCCTGGAGTGAAGAGAGTCGACACCCACATTATAATATTTTTTTTCCTCTCAATATTCTGGAGAATCCACCAGCTTCCGTCCAACACACTCCATCAGCCTATGGACACCTTTTCCTATCACTCTCTCACTGTCGTACTATCCCCCCTCTCATAATTCCCCAACGCAACATACTCAACAACTCTTGCTTCTAAAAATCACTAAAGATTAATTTATTAAAAGAAAAATGTAACGTATATGAGACGTGTATGCGAAGAAAATGTGTGTCGTGTATTATAACATAAATGTGTATGTCAGCCTTCAAAGTTCAGGATCATAGTGTACACATCATGGCAAGGATCACACGACATCATTCGAGTCAGTACGAAAAACCTCACCGAAGTCGTATCCTTCTCTCCAGACATGTCCTCCTCCAGGAACTCTGATGACCATGAGATCTGAATCCCATGTAAATATATAATCCGTGAAAAAAAAACTGTTATTGTTCCTAACACAACTGTTCCTAACAGTTTATAGAAACTCCGGCTTCATAATTCCGGCGCGGTGAAACAAACATGGAACACTGTCCTATGAACAAGACTTTTTGTCTCTTGATAAATGTTCACTAGTTCTCACTATTAAACAGTTATTGTCTATACTCCAATAGAGACCTTTATTTTTGTTCTAGTCATAAGTGAACTGAATATCCATCACTACTGGTGTGTTAAAACTGGTATGACCTAAACTCATTCGGTATTTATCCGGTAGGATACCATTCAGCTCCACTGAGCAATGTTGATCATCTTCCTCTAGCATAATCTCTGTTGTAAAGTTGTTGGCCAATCTTCCTGCGCCAAACTTTATCCGGGATCGGCTTTTCTCTGGGTTTCGTGTTCTTCATTCCAACCAGAGGAAACCTGTAACATAAATCATATAACCGGTGATAGCCTCCCCGTCACTGATCTCTATTAGATGATCGTGGACCATCTGCCTCGCTTCAGAAAATACAATGAACCTACTCTGTCATGGACAGGTGATTGAACACATAGGTTATCATCAGGCCAAGACAAGAAAAAAAAATCAACAAACAGAATGCGGAACCCCGCCCACCAGGGACACTACGGGAATATCCCAATTATCCCTCATTACTCGATTCTCAACTAGTAAAGCTTATCCACACTTCACTAATCTATTTTCAACTAACAGAGCCAAGTATCACTTCCCTACTCTAGCTAGTTTCCACTAACAGTGCTAATCATCACACTATAGTTTAACAAGGCCACAGTCTATATTAATTAGAACTAATATTATAATAGGTTATACCTTACGGCACTGCAGTTTACACTAAATTACATCTAATGGTAGCCATACAGGCTCGTGTAAACTAAATCAAATATCTCCTTCACACGTTAGATGTTCTAACTACTGCAGTGACAAGCATGTCTGCCTAGATCCACATTTTCAAGTCCCCCTAGTTGGCCCGAACTCGGGTTTATATGGCAAACTACCAAAGTTGGCCACGTGACGTTATCCTTTATGCCCCCACACAGGTGGCACAGTGGCAGATCATCCCTTGTCAGGAAACTATTTTCCTGGCTTAAGTCCTGTCAAAGTTGTCAGTAATAGTTTAGATTCTCAAAACAAGCCAGCGAGTTTCTGTCGAGTTACAACAAAGAGTTGCAAATAACCCCGTCAATCCTCTCGATGTGCCGGAAACCAAGAATTGACAGATGCACTGTTTTCTCCCTAGTCGGGCACTTCCGACCTGTTGATAAACTGTCAATCTTCTGTTCCGTGGTGACAATCCCAGCAGCCATTTCCGTCTGATGTCCGGCAGTATAGATGACAAACGGAACCATTCCATATCCTAAGCCGACAATCATATGTGATTCTAACTGTTAATGAACTGCCAACTCGATGTATCCATTCCTTCTCACTCACCACCAAATGTGTATATGGGCTGACCTGATGTAACCCGTGCAGCTGTGTTTACTCTGTTAGTACGACTGTTGTGGCCTAGAAAATATACGCCAAGCAAACGTCGGTATTATTATCTGGTTAACTCATGGTGATCTCGTGACACCATCCACGACCGTCCTCTTTTTAACCTGCTGCCCTTCACCTTCCTAATTTCACTATGCAGTGGATGTTGTGTGTTTGCGTTAATTCTGAGGTAGGCGCGTGCCCTGCAATCTTGTATTCTCTCTTCAATGGTTGGAAACCCAAGAAGGTAGCGCATCGCCCTGCATGCTGTATCTCTTGTACATCCAAGAATAATGCGCATAGCTTCATTCTGTATCCTTTCCATCCGTTCTATCTGCTTATGGCTGAGAGTCAGGATTGCCAGTATATAATGTGTTGTGTGTGGGTAGAGTCAGTTGTTGTATATGTGTTGTGATCTTTTAAAGTGAACTAACATAGCTAATATTATCATTGTCTAATAGAAAATATGCTACAAACAGCGTCGTCTATAGCGTGTTATATATGTACACATAATATGTTCCAGACAAGTAATGAGTTATATATCTAGTGAATCATTACAGGCAACAATGCATTCATGAGCATGTAACATATTTGAATGTCTAGAGAAATACAACACGATTAGTTAATTGTTATGCATATTCATCATCATCATTATAACCATCTAGCTTGTCCTTTGAGTAACACCGCGCTCTATACAACCCGTTGATCATCCCCCGCCTCCTGCATTGTAACCCCCAGGGAGTCTTTATTGTCTTGTCCCCACTTCCATGTTTCTGATTCCTGCCGCTTGTTCCGGGAACCAGGTATTCCACTAAATTAAGTATGGCCAGAGAATTGAAATTACCATGACGCTGTTCATGATCCAGTGTCCGTCAACGGTCTCCTAGAATGCCAGTATTATAATCATACGGTGTTTGTGCAATTTATTTTCAATGTTCTCGTTTTTATTATGTGGATACTGTCAACTGTGGATAATGTCAACTGCGGATAATCCCATCTGGGGATACTTTCAACCGTGAACGCTGTGAACTGTGGATAATCTCAACTGTGGATACGTCAGCTGTGGATACTGTCATCTGTGGATATTGCGAACTGTGGATAAGTCAACTGTGGATATAGTCAACTGTGGATATAGTCAACTGTCGATACTGTCAACTGTGTATTACATTTGTTCAGACACGACAAACATGCATATGGCGAGAATGCAGCCTTATACATTCAACACTGGAGGATGATGATGATGATGATGACGATGATGATGATGATGATGATATTCATAATGATGATGGTGGTGATAATGATACTGGTGATGTTGGGGAGAATACTGATAATGATGATCATGTTGGTGATGGTGATACTGATAATAATTATGCTAATGATAATGATAACTATGATCATGACGACGATGATTAAGATCATAATCTTATAGCATATAAAGTATTGTTGAGATGGTTGAGCTGGGGTCAGGTTACCGGCGCTATCCGAGAGCCACCATGTCTCAAAAGGGTCGCTGTTTGAGTTGACTGTACATGTGCACATCCTGCCGGAATCACTCTCTGAACATCGGACCTGGGTCGAAAATATGAACATCTGAATATCTGAACATGTCACAGCATCGCTTGAAGTGTGCATGCATGTATGGTTGCCTTAATGTATGATTAAATGAACATATAATTCTCGAACTGAATAAATATATGCGTGTATGATTGTCTGTACGTATCACAGACTGAAGGTATGAATACCTGAAAGTATTCTGGTTTGAAAGTATAAATACTTCAAAGTATAGCTGTTTGTACGTATGATTGCCCGATTATATGATTCTCTGAAAGTATGAATGTCTGAACTCATGATTGTCACATCGTATGATTCTCTGAAATAATGATTGACTGAAGGTATAATTGTCGTTCTTGATTGGTTCGTTCTTGATTCTTGACTATAAGGATCTACCGGTGTTAAGGTCTGAAAATGCGAATATTTGAACATTTGATTGTATAAACATATACTTGTCAACGAGCATGCACATCTGAACCAATGTTGTTCTGAACATATGGTTGGTAGAGTGCATCATTGTCTCAACGTATTTATTGTCTCTGATGTCTAGTAATGTTACGTGATAGAAGATGTTACTTCAAGACAACACCCTGTATATCTCTGATGTCTAGTAATGTTACGTGATACAAGATGTTACTTCAAGACAACACCTTGTATATCTCTGATGTCTGGTAATGTTACGTGATAGAAGATGTTACTTCAAGACAACACCCTGTATATCTCTGATGTCTAGTAATGTTACGTGATAGAAGATGTTACTTCAAGACAACACCTTGTATATCTCTGATGTCTGGTAATGTTACGTGATACAAGATGTTACTTCAAGACAACACCTTGTATATCTCTGATGTCTAGTAATGTTACGTGATACAAGATGTTACTTCAAGACAACACCTTGTATATCTCTGATGTCTAGTAATGTTACGTGATAGAAGATGTTACTTCAAGACAACACCCTGTATATCTCTGATGTCTAGTAATGTTACGTGATACAAGATACTACTTCAAGACAACACCCTGTATATCTCTGATGTCTAGTAATGTTACGTGATAGAAGATGTTACTTCAAGACAACACCCTGTATATCTCTGATGTCTAGTAATGTTACGTGATAGAAGATGTTACTTCAAGACAACACCCTGTATATCTCTGATGTCTGGTAATGTTACGTGATAGAAGATGTTACTTCAAGACAACACCCTGTATATCTCTGATGTCTAGTAATGTTACGTGATAGAAGATGTTACTTCAAGACAACACCCTGTGTATCTCTGATGTCTGGTAATGTTACATGATAGAAGATGTTACTTCAAGACAACACCCTGTATATCTCTGATGTCTAGTAATGTTACGTGATACAAGATGTTACTTCAAGACAACACCCTGTGTATCTCTGATGTCTGGTAATGTTACGTGATAGAAGATGTTACTTCAAGACAACACCCTGTGTATCTCTGATGTCTAGTAATGTTACGTGATAGAAGATGTTACTTCAAGACAACACCTTGTATATCTCTGATGTCTAGTAATGTTACGTGATACAAGATGTTACTTCAAGACAACACCTTGTATATCTCTGATGTCTGGTAATGTTACGTGATAGAAGATGTTACTTCAAGACAACACCCTGTGTATCTCTGATGTCTGGTAATGTTACGTGATAGAAGATGTTACTTCAAGACAACACCCTGTGTATCTCTGATGTCTGGTAATGTTACGTGATAGAAGATGTTACTTCAAGACAACACCCTGTATATCTCTGATGTCTGGTAATGTTACGTGATACAAGATACTACTTCAAGACAACACCTTGTATATCTCTGATGCCTGTAGGATATCAGACACAGTTTCACATATTCCGGGTCATTGCTTGATCAGCTGGAATACCATCTTCCTTCCTCGTCTTCGACATACTTTCCAAGGGAAATACCTGACTGCCAGTTGACACCTTTTCTTTCTTCATGTCTGGCTGTTGATGTCCAGGGCCTCTTCCACTGGGTGGGGATCTGAAGCGTCCTATGGGAAAAGTATATTCAGAAATTCCCCAAAGAAATCACCTCATCCGTTTATTTGATCTGTAATGCTCATGTGAACTTTCCCATGACTGTTTTTGGTCAGTTGACGTATTATATTATATTTTCCTGTTAGTTTCCCATGGTCTGGCAAAGGTTTCTGAGTTATCATGTTACTGCTGCTACTTCCACCTCTCTTGCTTGACCATATAAATATGATCTTTCATCCGCCATTATCAGTTGCTAAATTTTACAAGTATATTCCCTTTACTTGTCATGTTCACTGATATAGTATCTCTGGTGTATTCTATTATTTAAACGTATTTCTTTTACAATTATCCCTTTGTTCTATATATTACTTCTTCTTCTTCTTCTTTCGTTCGCCTAAAATATGTTTATAACTGCAATGTTGTCTCTTGTATGAATCTAACAGTCGTTTTTAGTTCATTCAGCGGTCCATAAAGTTTATCTTCCACTGTTGTCTCTCTAGCCCAGAAGGTTCGCCTGGATATGTTGTAGTTTGGGCAATCCTGGAGTATGTGCTCTGCTGTCTGCGACGCCAAACCACATGTGCACATGGCTGAGTCACCAATCTTGAATTTTGTATACATGTGGTTGCGTAATCTATTGTGTCCTGTTCTGAGGCGCAGAAGAATGACCTGTTCTGGTCATATATATTACTAATTTTTAGCGTTTTCCATGACTTTGTTTTCGTTGCCTTTTTTCCTAAGGACTTCAGTACATGAATCGTTCGAAATGTCTTTAACCTGTTTAGAGACTAAGATAATACACTATTCTTTAGTTTCTTGGTTTACCAGATATCCTGCATTATACTGATTTCCATTTGCATAAGATGTTGTGTATCTCCTGAGTTTCAATTTAATTTTACTTATCAGCAGATGGTGATCAGAATCTACATCTACACCTGTAGAAACGTGTATGCCATGTTGAGGTGATCTCTGTTTCGTGTTAATACAGATTAGATTATTGTGATTGTTTGTACCGTTGTCTGGTGATACCCACGTTACTGTGGGTATTCTTTTTTTGCGGAGAAACAATTCTTCTCTTGACATAGTGATTCACTTCTCGAATATATTTGTTGAATGGTTCTTTATTGTCGTTCAGTCACACGTCCGTGTTTCACCTGATCTCTTAATTAATCACCAGTGTTATCTGATACTATCTTGGCATTAAGGTATATATTAACAGTTTGATATTGTAATTTTTTTTGATAATCAGATTGATTCATATTTCTTGATTGTCTTATTGATTCATATGTCTTGATTGTCTGACTGTTTCATACTACACGATTGTCTGATTGATTCATACGTCTTGATTACCCGATTAATTCGCCTCTTACAGCATGTATGGTAGGTTACGATGTCACAATTTACTTCCATTAAGGGCGGTTTAATACACGTGTGAAGAGCAACATATAACAAAGACATACTGAAGGTAGACACGAGAAGAAGGATATTAGAGCAACAATAGCAAGGACACAGTGAAGGTAGACACGAGAAGAAGGATATTAGAGCAACAATAGCAAGGACACAGTGAAGGTAGACACGAGAAGAAGGATATTAGAGCAAAAGTTAGAAGGACGTACCGAACTTGGCAGTCTTGTGACGTTTCTGGTGTTTGCTGGGATACGGACTGTTCCCGGGTTGAAGGCTGTAAAGGTCAGGGTCGCCTGGAACATTGCACAACATATATATATATACTTTAATAATTCTTGTCTATACAGTATGTAGTTAACGTTGGGTTTATTTCAGTGTCTGAACCCTTTCCTGTCACCAATGGAGTGAAGCAAGGATGTGTCCTGGCAGCCTCATGTTTTCAGCCATGTTGATGAATGCCTTCGAGAACGACGACATTCGAATAGACATCAACTACCGTATGGATGGAAAGTTATTCAATCTCAGAAGGCTGAAAGCTAAAACCAAAATTAACAGCGACACCGTCAGAGAGCTCCTGTTTGCTGATGATTGCGCTCTGTACGCCAACTCAGAGGCGGACATGCAACATAATGTTTCAGCTTTCTCACATGCCTGTGCCAACTTTGGGCTCAATATCAACTTGGAGAAGACTGTAGTCATGTACCAGCCAGCTCCAGGGAATAATCACACTGTGCGCCGAATATCAAAGTGAACGGTCATAGACTAAGTGTTGTGGACAAATTCACCTATCTTGGCAGCACTGTGTCACAAGCTGCCACAATTGACGACGAAGTGAATGCAAGAATCTCCAAGGCCAGCGAGGCCTTTGGCAGACTGTACAAGAATGTATGGGACAGAACTGGAATAAGCCTGCAAACAAAGCTAAAAGTCTACAAAGCAGTTGTATTATCCACACTGCTATATGCTTGTGAAACCTGGACTGTTTATCAGCGACACGCTAGGAAATTAAACCACTTCCACACAGTCTGCCTAAGGAAGCTACTGAAGATTAAATGGCAAGACAAGATCCCAGACACTGAAGCCCTAGAAAGAGCGTCCATGCCCAGTATCCACACACTACTGATGAAGAATCAGATTCGCTGGGCTGGTCACTTGACTCGCATGCCAGATCACAGGCTCCCTAAACGAATATTTTACAGCGAACTGCGTTGTGGTAAACGCTCCCAAGGTGGCCAGAGGAAACGCTTTAAAGACACTCTGATAATCTCTCTGAATGCTTTTGGAATTCATCATGACACCTGGGAGACTGCAGCCAGAGACCGAAATTCGTGGCGTGCATCATTACACAAGGGTGCAGTCATGTGTGAGGCAACCAGGACTGCAAGAGCTGTACAGAAAAGGCAGGACAGAAAAACCACTGCAGGAAATCCTCCTCCAGAAACGTCAAGCATTCTTTGTCCACATTGTTAAAGAACATTTCGAGCCAAAATAGGCCTTATCAGCCATCTTAGAACCCACGGCTCCATACTTTCAACCCCACTGGATGAAATGAATGGTCATCATCATTCTTGATGGACAAACAACATAACATATTTCAGTGTGCAGTAAATGTTTAATTTAGTTAAGTGTGTAGTTAATGTTTAGTTTATTTCGATTGTGCTGAACAAGCCACAGTGTGTATTTACATATATCATAAAGTCTGTATTGTGTCAGGTCTTAGTCAGATATGACTGAGCTACCGTATAACAGTAGACGGTACTACCTGGTTTCTGTTAGCGCCGAACGTTGGGCGGCTTACCAAACCCGACACCCCACATTGTGCCAACGGTTTCGGGCGGAAGAGCGCAATTGGGAGGGTACAAGCCTTACCCTGGTGCGAGGAAATGCAACCTAAAGACAAAGTGTCATGGCAGGGCAGACCAGGCCCTAAGCCTTGGTTGGAAGCTGGTCTAGGATCGAAGCCCCGACAGGCGGACAATTAGAGCATTGCTTAGCTGATCCGGCAGCTTCTGCAGCTTGTCTTGTTCCAGATGTAGAGGTGTTACCTTTCCTCTGGAGTGAACTAGGCAGGCCGAGAGAGGGATCATGCTGCATGGGCAACACATGATCTCTATATTTTAGCCCAGGCTTTGTGCTATGGGGAGGCAATAACTCCATCCCTTACAAACTATCGTCTGTCAAGACGGCAAGGTGCCAATGATGATGATGATGATGATGATGAAAGTCTGTAGTAAACGTTCTCTCAGATAAGCAGTCATTGACGGATACATGTTACGTTTGCCGTGAAAAAGTTACATTACAAAATGGCAAATTTAGAACACAAGATTACAGTTTACAAGTCAACACGTCAACTCCTCCAGCACTTAACCTCTACAAATAGAGAGAGAGACAGAGAGAGAGAGAGGGGGGAGAGCACTACAGAGAGTGAGCGAGACAGAGAGGAGCGAGAGAGAGACAGAGAGGAGCGAGAGAGAGACAGAGAGTGAGCGAGACAGAGAGGAACGAGAGAGAGAGACAGAGAGAGACAGAGAGAGACAGAGAGAGAGACAGAGAGACAGACAGAGAGACAGAGAGAGACAGAGAGAGACAGAGAGAGACAGAGAGACAGACAGAGAGACAGACAGAGAGAGACAGAGAGAGACAGAGAGAGAGACAGAGAGAGAGACAGAGACAGAGAGTGAGCGAGACAGAGAGGAGCGAGATAGACAGAGAGAGAGACAGAGAGAGACAGAGAGAGAGACAGAGAGACAGACAGAGAGAGAGACAGAGAGACAGAGAGAGACAGAGAGACAGACAGAGAGAGAGACAGAGAGAGAGACAGAGAGACAGAGAGAGACAGAGAGACAGAGAGAGAGACAGAGAGACAGACAGAGAGAGACAGAGAGAGACAGAGAGACAGAGAGACAGAGAGACAGAGAGACAGTGAGAGAGACAGAGAGAGACAGAGAGAGACAGAGAGACAGACAGAGAGAGAGACAGAGAGACAGAGAGAGAGACAGAGAGACAGACAGAGAGAGAGACAGACAGACAGAGAGAGACAGAGAGACAGAGAGAGAGACAGAGAGACAGACAGAGAGAGAGACAGAGAGACAGAGAGAGAGACAGACAGAGAGAGACAGAGAGACAGAGAGAGAGACTGAGAGACAGAGACAGAGACAGAGACAGAGAGACAGAGAGAGAGACAGAGAGAGACAGAGAGAAACAGAGAGAGACAGAGAGAAAGACAGAGAGAGACAGAGAGACAGAGACAGAGAGAGAGACAGAGAGACAGACAGAGGGAGAGAGACAGAGAGACAGAGAGAGACAGAGACAGAGAGAGACAGAGAGAGACAGAGAGAGACACAGAGAGAGACAGAGAGAGAGACAGAGAGAGAGACAGAGAGAGACAGAGAGAGACAGAGAGAGACAGAGAGAGACAGAGAGAGACAGAGAGAGAGTTGACACGGAGATCGAGAGACAACTAATCTGAGAGAAACTGAACTCACCTGCGACAATCCAAGCCAACATAATACCACCACACACAATTCACGGGCAGACACCAACTGTCCCATGGTATCAGTTCTCAGCCACAGTATTCTCTGCTGATGGTCAG
This sequence comes from Cepaea hortensis, assembly GCA_963921405.1. Taxonomy (NCBI): domain Eukaryota; kingdom Metazoa; phylum Mollusca; class Gastropoda; order Stylommatophora; family Helicidae; genus Cepaea; species Cepaea hortensis. The sequence continues at coordinate 5,525,450 of OY992887.1, read as the reverse complement.
GACGTTGACTACTCACGGCCTACAAGGTCCAAACATGTGAAACACATCATACTGTCCTCGAATATAACGACGTGGACATAGCTGTTCTACACACAACTTCAAGGTCTCAATATAGAGTCATGCCTGTGTGGCTGTGGGACACAGGCGATAGCTTCCATTGCCCAGCCTATCCTTCATAAAGTGTCCCACAGAAAGGTATAGTTTCAGTATACTACACACACAACCACCAGCATTCAGCACTAAGGCAATTAACCGTTCTGAAAATCATTTATCCAGACAATAATATACCCATATAAAAATGCGTTGAAACAATCATGCAATCACACAACCATATTGTCAGATCATCAAACAACGAGACAACTACACTTTGTGATAATCATAATTTCAGTCTTTTTTTTTTTTGGATGTCCTATTTACAGGACATCGCTGTGAACACCAGCGCTGCTGTTTATTGATGTCCTGGCAAGTTTACGTTTAGTAGTTTGCTATTGCTTTCTGAACGACAGGCTATAATACCATTAAGTTAAAACTCAGCGCGAAACGGTCTGCTGCCAAATCGGCCGCAGCTGTGTTTCGAACGAAGGTAAGAAGCGGCCTCACGAATCGCGTTCGCAAGACCTTAGCCACGGAGACCGGCACATTAGTCTATCTTTAAAAATAAAACCTCAATATTATATGGTCTAATCAAACATCGGTACTATTCTTTCACTCGCTATAGATGTCTATCATTACCCGTTGTTTGATGCACCAGCAAACCACTGTCTATCTTATTCATATACCACACATCTGAACGGCACGTGTCGAGCCCAGAGAAGTAATATCCAAAATAAACAACATTCGAGGACCGCCCCGAGGTAAAGAAACACAACTTTTATCAAAACCAACACGAGTAGTCTACCTTTCAGCTTAAATTGTAGGTGGAATACACTGGATAAAAAATATGATTGCAAATTACGCTTACATTCACGCTCCGTTGAACGTGTATATATAATAGAGAATCGAAGAGTGTCATTACAAGGGAAAGTCATGTCCCAGGTTTCATATCTCGAAGCGTCAGCTGACTACTAAATGGTTTAGATTTGCTTGGCTTCTGTGACTGGCATTTCTCAAATGCCGCTTCAAGAGGGAAAACTACCTCTTTAATTTTGAACCATTTCAATATACACATAAACAAGAAACAATAAAAACTCTAAAAGCACCGGAGAGTTTTAGTATTGCCACCATGGTCTCACAACTCGCCGCAGGGACAATAGCAGCTGCCCCTGGGATGGGAAACGCCGCGGTGTGAGGGTTGCAGCTCTACGGAAGGGGAGGGGGGTATCCACCATATGTGGGCAACTCTGGGGACCGAGTATCCACCTGGATAAGTGGACAACTCTGGGGACCGAGTCTTCACAGGAATACGTGGATAACTCTGGGGATCGAGTATACACAGGGATAAGTGAACAGCTCTGGGGACCGAGTATCCACCGGGATAAGTGGACACCTCTGGGGACCGAGTATCCACCGGGATAAGTGGACACCTTTGGGGATCGAATATCCACCGGGATGATTGGACACCTTTAGAGTGCTTCTTGCTGTTAGCGAGGGTACCACACAGCAGGTCGCACACGTACCCTGGCAACTTAGCAGGTTGATACAGATTGAGATCATTGTCCACGGCCATGAGGGAAACGAAAAAACACTACTACATCACTCAACTTAAGACACTCAACAAAACAGCGGAAAGGGAATTACAAAGACAGTATGGCAAGGACCACAGATTAGATAGGTTATTTATGAGTGCTGAGGAAGACATTGATGACAGTGCAAGCAAGAATAGTGTAAATGACAGCAGTAAGCCTGAAGGTACTACTGTGGTCAGTTCAGCCATTGGGCTTTAGAAGAAAATACAGATGAGAAAATGAAGTATGAGAAGCCTCTATCAGGGAATACTTATCCGAGAAGCCTATAAGCCTATATCAGAGAACACTAATCACGATTGGTAAGGACTTAGTGAGAAATGACATTGATCGTCTGGGAAACTCAGAACACAGGTGGGCAGAACAAGGCCACATCCTGACCCAACCAGAAGTTCCGGTTACATATTCAGAGATATAAAAGGGTGGACAAAGTGACGGTGGCTTCTTTTGGACAAAGACAGTTTCTTCATCACGTATTTAATTAAAGCCAGTCAGTGATCGACTTCTCAATATCAGACTACAATCAAACATTGTTCTTAGAAGAAAAAGAAACCAAAAATACGAATCCCGACTGTACAGGATATACATAACTGAAAGAGGAACCAATCCTGAGAAATGCAGAGAGCACAATGTAGATGTTGTTACTTGTATCATAGATTATACATATAGTAAGGCCTTCGACTTTGTTCAACATTATACAACAGTGTGTAACATCATATCTTGGATACCGTTAGTTGAATCATTGTATCACCAACAACAAGCAGCTGTCAGAGTAGCCGTTGAAACATTGAAGACTGGTTTGAGGTGCAAAGGTGAATAAGGCAGGGCTGCATCCTCTCTCAATATCTGTTCAACATCTATGCAGAACATAAACGCCAACAATGATTATACCAGTGACAGTTTCTATTCATTCAAAATTAATCGAAATCTAGTTCCACAATTTAGACATGCAGATGACGCGAAATTCAAATACAGTGTCATGAATACTGTCATATGCAAACATTTTGGCATTTAAATACATCGGTGAAACAGACCTACGTTTGGCCGGCGGATTTAGGCAAGATCTCATGGACTTTAAAAGTTGTGCCTAAGAACAGATGTCTATATATTTCAACAGTGCTGAGAACAGAAAATAAGAAGAACCATTTCCGTATCATAAGGCGTATTTAGTGCATGGTGCTTCCCACATATTTTGTTTAAACCAATCTGTACCCGTTAGGTGGTATAGTCAATATCATGCTGGTAGCCTCTCCTTCCTTTTGGTTCCAACGCTAGGCATGGTAGGAGCTGAGATGTCAGGTTACTGAAGAGACAACAAAATCCCAGACTCGAATGGTATTCGAACCTATGACAACTGGACCGAGAAGCAAGCTACTTGGATATCGAGGTCTTCTTGCAAATCTGTGTTGCGTGTCCGACATGCAAGACACAGCTGTTAAATCTTACACATCTCTTAAAAGCCATCTCAAGACTATGAAACAACGCTTCGTTTCGCAGTCAGATCTCTTTCGCTGTAGAACTTTAATGTCCAATATAGTTTTATTTGACTACATTTATGTCCCCATTACGCCTAACATGTCTATCATTCCAACCTCTCTATGTGTATCACTTTAACTTCTTTGCTCGATGCCTATTTCACTACAAGTGTCTTCCTTATAGATATTGATATTTCTTACCTTCCCCAACACTAATAACTCCTTTTGTGTATACTTTCAACATTGTGTCACTTCCTATCAGCTGAGACACGGAAGTCTCGGCATAGATTTTGATTTCTGTGCCTTAGTAAATAAACTAACAGACCCATGGTTCAAAAGCTGATATGATGATGAGTTAAATCAGTGTTTTTATTTTTTTTTATTTTCAGTGTGTGCTGATGAAGACTTTCTAGCTGCAGCGTCAAATCTGTCTCTTGCAGTTGTGGGCTTATTGAGCTGACTAGTTTCCTATGTTCGCTTATAGTTATTCATTTGTTGCATATGTTTAGCTCTACCGCAGTTCAATCCATTTGAATTACTGTTCTGTGCAAGATGTGTTCACTTTATTGTCAAAGTTACCGATACCTTTGTGTGTAAGCTAACTTTATTCCATCGTCTAATCTATTTTCACATTATTGCACATGTTACATTCAGTTTTGTGAAGCTTATATTCGAACTATTGTAAAAGTTACTTTTAATCTATTGTGTAGGTTACCTACCATTTATTGTGAATGTTAATATCATGTTATCGTGAAATAGACCTTTATGATATTGTGTAAATTCCCCTTCAACTTATTGTATAAATTACCTTCCAACTTATAGTGTAAATTACATGTATTTTATGTACCTAGTGTGTATCTTACTGTGCAAGATATCCTCACATTATTGTATTAGTTACCTTCATCATGCTGTGTAGAACACCTTAACCTTTATTTTTGAATTGCTTAGATGCTACTGTGTAAATTACCTCTACTTTATTGTCTGAGTTACGTCCATCATACTGTGTAAATTACTTACACGTTATAGTGTAAATTACTTTAATCTTAGTGTGTAAAATAGCTGCCCTTTAAAGTGTAAACCACACTACCATAAAGCATAAATAACGCCCACCTTACTCTGTATTATGAAAATTACTTTGATGGTATTGTCAACATTGCTTTCTTAGTTGTGTGTAAATTACTTTCATGGTATTATGTAAATTATTCCACCCTACAGAACAATTTACTTTCATCGTATTGTGTCAGTTAAGTAGACATTACTACCAAAATTCCCCTAAGTTTATTGCAGAAGTAACCTTTACGTCACCCTCCCCCCTCTTCCCCAACTTTCGTACTTCCCTACTCCGTCTATCTCATATACTATTTACTACAGCTGTAATATCTACCTGGTGACAAACACACACTCTTCACACCCCTTTCTCTTGACTTCCTCCCCCGAAGCACACCATTAAGATCACTTTATGTGCAAGACACACTCCTTCTGTGTGACGTCATCCAATAAAACACACTTTATTCGGCCGAAGAATTTAATATAATATAATTAAATGAAATCAAATAGGGAAAATCAATATATATTCCCCGCTAACTGATCGATGCCAGAGGTTCGGTTCACTGAGTTTTATTAATCTTTTGAACGTTTTATTACCCGAGGAACTGTGTTGACATTCGGGTCAGATTTCCTCGATATTCGAACGTTCTGAATACCCTTGTCTGATATATGTGACAAGCAGAGAACATGTGTCCACATTCTGACAGGTAGCAGGGACACAATAAGAGAAGAACAGGTGTCCGCACTCTGACATGTAGCGGGGACACAGTAAGAGAAGTACAGGCTTGGTACGTCATGGACGTGTGTCCACACTCTGACACGTACCGGGGACATGTTAAGAGAAGTACAGACTTGAGACGTCATGGACAAGTGTCCACACTTTGACATATAGCGGGGACACGGTAAGAGAATTACAGGCTTTGGACGTCATGAACGTGTGTCCACACTCTGACAGGTACCGAGACCCTGTTAAGAAAAGTACAGGCTTGTGACGTCATGGATATATGGTGACAGCCTCATATTGTTAAATTCTGGTGGGCAATGGCTGGTGATGACGTCTCAGTATCTATTCCAGGGTATCTTTGGGTAGCCATTTCCAGGATATTGTCAGGTAGCCACTTCCAGGTCATTTTTAGGTAGCCACTTACAGGACATTTTGAGATAGCCACTTCCAGGGTATCTTCAGGTAGCCATTTGATGCCAATTACCGCTGGAAGTGCCGATAATTGGTCTGTTTCTCCCCACCTCCATGGGCTTGGAAGTAAGTATATGTGCAAACCTTTAGTGGTTTATCCTGGCAAACTTGAGCAAGAGGCGCGCAAGCTGAGAAACCCCGTACATCTAACGGAAGCAGACATGTGGTTTAGTAAACATTGCAGTAGAGAAAATAAATGAAAACCGTTAAATTATTTATAAATTCTGGGAATTCGAAACTGATAGGAAAAGAGCTTGCGAATGGCAGATAGATAAATAGCTGGATAGCTAAGCCATATAATACATTTGAGACCAGAACACTGATTCTGGCGATCGTGTGAGATTGCAAACCATGAACGCCCACGCTGATCGGCATGACACACGATGACGAAAATATGTTTGTATTGCCATAATTGTATGAAAAATAGCCATTCAATGGATGACGTCATCAGGTCTCTGCAGTTTCAACCCCCACCCCACCCCATTTCCCCCTCTCGCTTTGAACTTAAACATAGTCCATACACATGCTGCTGGGGTGGGGGAGGTGGGGGGAATCTAGAGGTATGGTGTCCGCCTCCGAGTGCTGGAGGTCCCGGGTTCAAGCCCCGGTGAGAGTCGGGATTTTTTCACGTGGACTTCTAGTAATAAAATTTCCCCTGGTCTCTGGGTAGTGAGATCGGACGCCCGTGTGTATTGATTGTTACGCGAGTGAAAAATCCTTGGTAGTTGGAAATCGAAAAAGAGTAGCCTAACTGCGCTTTCAGGACAAAATTTCGACTTAAAAATATACCCAAAGTATTTCAGGATCCTCGCCGTTGCTATAGAGTTCGTGCACTGAGCTGAGATTCTCCGGACTCAGGTTTGAGTTAGGAGTAAAACGGACCTCTTATGGGTTACACCCGTGTGCCGTGATGTTGATCCGTCGACTAAACTAAACTAAACTAAACTAAACTAAACTAAACACGTGCTGCTACTTCTACTGCAATGGACTGATTTTTGCCAGTAGATTACCTTTCCATAGTTTAGTTTAGTCGATGGATCAACATCACGGCACACAGGTGTAACCCATAAGTGCTCCGTTCTCCTCCTAACTAAAACCTGAGTCTGGAGAATCTCACTCAGTGCACGAACTCCGTAGCACCAGCGAGGATCCTGAAATACTTTGGGTAGATGTTTAGCTCGAAATTTTGCCCGGGCAGCGCCGTTAGGCTACACTTTTTGGATTTCCAACTGCCAAGGGATCTTTTACGTGTGCAACAATACACGCGGGCGTCCGATCTCACTACCCAGAGACCAGGGGAAATTTTATTACTAGAAGTCCACGTGAAATAAATCCCGATTCTCACCGGGGCTTGAACCGGGGACCTCCAGCACTCGAGGCGGACACCATACCTCGAGACTACGCGGCCCCTGGAAGACCTGGTACCTTTCCATATAACCTCCCCCCCCCCCCAATCCCCTCGCCATCAGGCGTACCTACTCTGACTTCTGAAGTACTTCTAATTTAAGTCCATAAATCAACGATAAGTCAATATTTCAGTCTAGCTGACCAGTATAGGGGTTGAACCCGCTACCCCGGCATCAGCAAGTTATGTCGCTTTATAAACATAAATATTACAATCCCAGGGAACAGCTGAGGCCTGTAAGACAGCACATAAGCAAATTCACACACATTCACAAGTTGGTCACACTTATTCACAAGTAGGTCACACGAATTCACAAGTAGGTCACACGTGTAGTCACAATAGTTGTCAATTTGCTTATGTGCTGTCTTAGTGGGAGTATGAACGCAATTCGTAATCCTGCATACCGCGTTGGAAACACAGTAGCGAGTGATTTGGAAGCAGATCGCCTTGTGTTGGATTTCATGTAATGGTTTGCGTGCCGGTCGTTCACAAAGCAATGGCAATCTTCTGAACGTAAACTTGCGAAGAAATCACAAACAGCCAACAAATGCTTGGGCTGACTGCAACGCCCTGTGAAGGATATGCACCAATTAGTCGCCTCAGTGAGTCCGCTCCAATTTATATTTCTGTGTATTATGTTTACCACACAGGAACCGATCAATCATGTCTCTTATTTCATCATCATCATCATCATCATCATCATCATCATCATCATCATCATCATCATCATCATCATCATCATCATCATCATCATCATCATCATCATCTTCGAATTTTGCCGTCAGTCGTCGTGGGGAGGAATTCTTGTTATTTACGAGGGTAGGTCGGAAATTTATGCCACTACAATTATTATCTGAGCTAATAATAAAGATAAAAGCATTAAATTTATACCAGTTTAAGTTTATCATCTCTTGAAGGTTTATACCAAATTGCACCTACGTAAACCAATTCTAATCGCGACACACAACCGTTGAAATAGCAGATATGAATGACGTACGTTACAAGCAGAGTATTGTTAAAATGTTTGATCACAGAGAAAGAAACTGTTGTTAACATTCCCAAAATTGTGTGTGCTGTTTATGGCACTTTTGCAGTCGATAGAAGAACAGTTAGTCGCTGCGCGCAGAGTTTTGGTTTCTGAAAGTGAAGATGTAGAGCTGGATAATAAGCCGCGCTCTGATCGCCCTGCCACAGCCACCTGCGGTTCATGTTGGAACGTGCTGACGTCATGATTCGCAGAGATAGGCGAATCATAAATCAACAATTGTCAATCTTTTCGGTCCCCTTAAGAATGCTATCCTTGGGACAAAGTTTAAAGACATCGAGGGAGTGATTATTGCAGTGAAGAAATGGCTACGAGAATAGAACAACATGTGGTACAGATCTGGGAGACATGCTCTTGTTTTAAGATGGCGTAAAGCCGTTAAAAAGTTGATGGGGATTATGTTGAGAAGTAAAAATGTTTGCTGCACATGCTCATGAACCTTGTTACTAAACTACATTTGTATTTTATTAACGGTTAAAGAGATAATAATTGTGGTGCATACATTTCTGACCTACCCTCGCAGTTCTCCGACACAGAGCAAGACCATCAACTGAACTGATCCAGAACAACAAAGACCAAAGTCTGTGGAGACACATGATCGCCTGCATGATTTAGCAGAGCACATAATGATAGTGGTGCATTAACAGCACTCTCTTTGGCAGTTCCAGCAAGTCTGCATAGAGTTAGACATCCAGGGCTGTTTCATCGGTCGTGGAACAGAGAATCTCTGAGCCGCATGTCTGACCAGGTTGTGGAGTATGTGCTCCAGATTGAGAAGCCTTCTTACGTCTGCATATTGTCGGAACCTGCCTTTAGCATTGTATACAATAAAGTTGTTGAATCTGCTAAGTTCCGTTCCGTGTCATGTTTTTGATCCTCGCCAGTTTGATGTAAACTGGTGCAGAATTTCATGTAGAATTTGTAGCAGAATTGTATGTGGAAATTGATGAATGTGATAACAAATTTTATGTAGAAATTGGTATAGAATATTTTATGTCGAAGTTTGTGTAGAATATGATGTAGAAAGTGAAGTTTAATGTGCTGTAGAAAGTGAAGTTGAAGGTGATGTGTAGAATTGTATGTATATTGTAGACGTGTTATATTCTTCGCCCGCATGCGAGCTAAGATGTATGTTAAACTCAGAGAGTTATCTCCGCTGACATTAACAACACAAAACTGGCAGGCTAAAGAATCAGTGTCAACACTTATGGTTAATCGCATGTACTGGAGCTTTTATTGCATATGGAACATTATGTGAATTTATGATACAATTGGACGGTTGTAAGAAAACAAGAAAATACAACAAACAGCATGGACGGACTTAAAGTTATGATACAATTGGACGGTTGTAAGGATACAAGTACATACAACAAACAGCATGGACGCACTTGAAGTTATGATACAACTGGACGGTTGTAAGGATACACGAACATACAACAAACAGCATGGACGGACTTGAAGTTATGATACAACTGGACGGTTGTCAAGATACACGAACATACAACAAACAGCATGGGCGGACTTGAAGTTATGATACAACTGGACGGTTGTAAGAATACACGAACATACAACAAACAGCATGGACGGACTTGAAGTTATGATACAACTGGACGGTTGTAAGGATACACGTACATACAACAAACAGCATGGACGGACTTGAAGTTATGATACAACTGGACGGTTGTAAAGATACACGAACATACAACAAACAGCATGGGCGGACTTGAAGTTATGATAACATTGGACGGTTCTAAGGATTTACGAACAAACAGCATGGACGGACTTGAATTAATGATATAGTTGGAAGGTTGTAAGGATTGATTACCAAACAGCAAACAGTATGGACGGCCTTGAATTAATGATACAATTGGACGGTTTAAGGATACACGAACATACAACAAACAACATGGGCGGACGTGAATTAATGATATAGTTGGAAGGTTGTAAGGATTGATTACCAAACAGCAAACAGTATGGACGGCCTTGAATTAATGATACAATTGGACGGTTTAAGGATACACGAACATACAACAAACAACATGGGCGGACGTGAATTAACGATATAGTTGGAAGGTTGTAAGGATTGATTACCAAACAGCAAACAGTATGGACGGCCTTGAATTAATGATACAATTGGACGGTTTAAGGATACACGAACATACAACAAACAACATGGGCGGACGTGAATTAACGATATAGTTGGAAGGTTGTAAGGATTGATTACCAAACAACAAACAGTATGGACGGCCTTGAATTAATGATACAATTGGACGGTTACAAAATATACACACATAATAAACAGCATGGATTGACGTGAATTAATGATCAAGATAACGTACATCTGGGTGAATGATCGATATCAAACTGACTTTGAATTAACTGAATTAACTGTGTGTTGGCAATCTACGCGTGTACACATAATGACATGTACACAGCTGACATGCAGATACGGTTGCAGGGTGTTGTAGAATTACACTTGTCTGTGTACGCACTCATAAACAGCATTGTTACAATCTCATATTCTGTAATTTGACGCTCGTTTGTTTCAGATCCACTCATCAATGAAAGTGCCAACCACACGTCAACACACAGATTACCAGAAGTAGGTGTAGACATGCTGGAAACTGGGAAGGAACTCTGTCATTACTTGGCTGGTGTAGGTTCAGGTGTGTGAGTAGCCAGACAAATGAAGACACCTGTTGGATGGGTCTAGTTCGATGTAGAAGTATTTCTTCAGGAAGGCGGTGTTGTTATTTGAAGGGAATGGGTTCGAATACTTCTAAAACAACACAATATCTTTCAGTTGTTGTATAGCCCTTAGAATAAGGTTCAAATATGTCCCTCTCAGAATAACATGTATCTAATGATATAACACGTTCTTCCGATGTTTGGGTAGTGAGATCAAATACTTAGACCTCTCGGATAAGGACCAAAACAGGAGATTCCGTGTACAAGTTACTCACGTTAAAAATCCCACAGAAGTTGGATATTGTAAGTAGCAGGCCTTTAGGCTGCTGCCCTGGCAAAGTTATTAGAACTGAAAGCCCATCGGTAGATAGGGCCCGTTAAAGAAGAAGAAGAAGAAGAAGAAGAAGAAGAAGAAGAAGAAGAAGAAGAAGAAGAAGAAGAAGAAGAAGAAGAAGAAGAAGAAGAAGAAGAAGAAGAAGAAGAAGAAGAAGAAGAAGAAGAAGAAGAAGAAGAAGATAGAGCCTCTGAAATTCTTTCCTTCATTTCTGTGAGTGTCTATCAGTACATGCTAATGTACACATCATACTAGTACAATAGTATATACAACATACATCTCTCTTCATATAGGCTTGTAGTCTGATCTACTGAATCCACTAATGTCGGAGTTTCGTTAATATGGATCAGCTTGTGAGCCACATCATACAGCCTACAGTGTCATTAGAACTAAATGGGGGGGGGGGGGGGTGACCTGTGTGGTCTGGAGGTAAGTTCTCCGCCTCGAGTGCTGGAGGTCCCGGGTTCAAGCCCTGGTGAGGGTCGGTATTTTTTCACGTGGACTTCTAGTAATAAAACTTCTACTGGTCTCTGGGTAGTGAGATCGGACGCCCGTGTGTATTCTTGCCCACGCAAAAAATCTCTTGGCAGTTGAAAATCGAAACAGAGTAGCCTAACTGCACTGTCCGGGCAAAATTTCGAGTTAAAAATCTCCCCAAAGTATTTCTGGATCCTCGCTGGTGCTACGGAGTTCGTGCACTGAGCTGAGATTCTCCGGATTCAGGCTTGACTTAGGAGAAGAAAGGAGCACTTATGGTTTACACCCGCGTGCCGTGATGTTGAACCGTTGACTAAACAAAACTAAACTAAAAGAACTAAACATGAATAAAAGCCACGGGTGTAGAAAGACATCGTGGCCTATGCCATTCAATAAGGCACAGAACATGGAAGTAAAGTATGAGGTGCAACGATAACTGAACGTTCCAGGAATAGTTTACGACGGGTTCAAACACACACCACACAAATTGGATACATGTATGCTAGTAGCGCCTGATGGACCTTGGTGCTGGTAGCGCCAGGCGTCTGGGTCCAAAGCCTAAGTCCTTATCATATCGACCGCCTTCTGCGTTGTAGCCTGTTCCGGTCTCGAAACGGTCATCTGAGGGAAGATGGATATTTTACAATTATTTGGTCATCTTATGAAAGATGTATATTTTAAAATTATATGGTCATCTTAAGAAATATGTATATCTTAAAATTATTTGGTAATCTTAAGACATATGCATATTGTCATCGTCGAGTTGACACAGGCCTGGAACATGGTATGACTTGTGCGAAGTGACCTACCACAACATTGCTCACAAAAACGTGAAAAGCAGTCTGGACGTTTTGTGCGAGGACCCAACGTCACCTTAAACGAGAGCAACTGTCAGAGTCGGACCTAGTTCTGAGTTAACAGATCATGGCTAACATTATGCCGCTCTGTTAGAATAGTTAATGTTTAGGCACTGTTGTGTATATTTGTAAATCTTTTGTGGAACAAATGATTGTACTATCGACAATGTACAGTGTATAGCATTAGTAAAGTAGAGTGTGAAAAACTATACCAGTGTCATGTTATGCAATCTACGTTGAGTCGGTCTCAGTATTTAACGATTATAGACTGTACAAGATGGAAAGGCTCAACGGCCATCAGAAGTTGAGGGAGAGATGTCTACAAGATCAAGATTAAGCATCTCTAGAGATATCAAAGAAGCGCCACTGAAACAGTACTGTGGTGGCGCGTCAAGATGATATTGTCGTCCAGGGCGTGTGAAGGTATCTTATCGCACAGGGCCCAAACCTTGGTAGTCCCAGGGAAAACGAGAAAAGAAACATTTCAAATATCACCACTGATCCAACACTCAAAGAAAAGAATGCCATAAGGGCCATGTGAAAGACACTACCAATCGCTCCCTCGCACACATTTTACATCGCCTGCCGACCCGGTGGTCTGGGGTTCGGTCCCTACCTGGGGGTAATGGGCTTTTTGTTAAAAATGGATCTGGGCTCCCTGGTGGACCCAGCCGAACATGGGTCCCAAGAAATGTCTTTGGCAGTCAAGGCGGTCGGTGTGACACTGTGATATATTTTCGCAGGCTGCAACGTCGCTGTTAATATCCCCCGTAAAACAAAAAAATGACTCTGCAACAGTGCAGGGTTGTTCCGCTTCTACAATCCTAAATTTACAACGACTCATTTTACGACAATACGAAGCAACAGCGACATTCAACCAAAAACTTGGAACGGAAAAAGCGGAGATAAAAACAGCAACAAACGGTTTCAGGGCCTCATTGCACAAACCACAACTCGTCATCACGGACCAGAAGATAGGCCGACTGTGAATGCTGAGATGGTAACTTCTCAACTCGCTACGAACAGGCTAGAAAATTAAAGTCTAGACAGAACAGAAGGACCAGAAAACCAGCAGCCAGTTTATTGGGAAACTCAACCAAATCGAGGGCCTGACATCTTGGTGTTGACATGTGTTGTGAAGCATTCTATTCGAATGAAGATAGTGGCTAAGTTCCGCTAGATCCAGACATGACTAGGTTGAATGCAGGACTTGGTGAAGGTAGCAGCTTGACTGAATCTAGATCCAGGCCTGACTTTTCTTTTGTGAGTGAAGTATCTGGACAAAGTGATGCAGAACAGTATCCCAAACAAAACTCACCTGCAAGCAGTTTCCTAGCCCAGTAAAAGAGGTAATTTAACTGGAGTGTAGGGAAACGCAAATACTATCGGATACCCAGGGAGATAATTATCACTCATTAGGAGAACTTAACACAAGCTCAAGTAATTGGTGGCATTAAGCATTCAGTCACCCTGAAGTACAACTGTTTATAAGCAGGTTCAGACAGTTCTATCCCAAATGAAATGAAAGTATGTCATTAAAATGTATATTTCAGGCATCCAGGGATATGAAATATCTTTTACCTGTATGAACCCACATTGATGCATAATAAGAGTTGAAATTGATGTTGTTGATGTAGTGGAGTGCCATAATCCATGTTTATGTTTTAATAAATTATGTACAAGGTCATTTCCTCTTTTGAGTGTTTTCTTGTCGTGTCAGTAATTCAATAAGACACGCCCTAGATATTAACCAATTAGCTGAGAGAAGAGAGGCAAGGAACCCCCACCAAGATATTGTTGGTCTTCAGAAAACGTTACATTGTTCCCTGGAGGAATTCCTTGGTTCTCCGAAACTCTATATTTTAAATCAAATATTTTAGCCAGTGCTAGCTTAATTGATTATAACGGGCAGGATCACATTGAGAAACAGGAATTTAGTATCCTGTCTCTCTTTGGGGTTGAGCTATCAATTCCATACATTCGACAACACTGAACACATCAGCCACCCAGTGCCGGTTGGTCTACACATATGTGAGTCTAGCATCGTTATCCGACTTAAGGTTGGCATGCTTAGTGCTGAATGTCGTGCATCGATTCAAAGATCAGGGGTTGTGAGCATTCTCTGGATCTTTACTACATGACACTGTGGTGTGGTTGGAAATTAACAGACAGACTGGCTGGTGCCGCGTCAGTAAGGGGTGATGTGATGCATGATACGGCAGATATGGCGAAGTCCCCATTGATGATACTATATATAACTCTCCAGTTTGCATCTGACGAAATATAGCAAAACATGCCAGGCAATAAATCATGCAAGCTGTTGTTTGTTGTTTCTGTGGTCACATTCACCAAGAGAGTATATTATTATGCATTTCTGTTGTCTTCTACGCTTGTCCTAATGGAGTGAACTGATGTATACTGTCTATATAAACAGCAGCTGTGGAGAGACGTGATCCCCAGCCCAGTTTCCAATTCATTTGATGATGATTACGAAGATGCAGAATCATCATCATCATCATCATCATCATCATCATCATCATCATCATCATCATCTTCATCATCAAGTGTCTTGCCGGCTGGCGTGAGCGATCATGACCCTCCACAAATTGCGGTCTCCTACGTCATGGATTGACTCCCTTCCGTGCCTAGTTACAAGACGGTCAAGAATTTTCTCTCATTGTCCTCTCTTATCTCTTTTTCCGCAAATCTTTCAGGTTGTGAATAGACAGTTCTGATCAATAATTGTGAATGTATTTCTAATGCCATTTCATGGCCTCACGGGTCTCCCAGCAAATGATATTTCCGCGCATTCTATAAACGCTTAAAATGAGTATGCAAAACAACTTATGGCGTGTACTTGGGTTAAGACACGCGTGATTTAAAATTTTCACAAATGTTATTAGATAAACACAGAATCTGAACAAAACGATTGACTGACATATACACATAATTTAAACAAAACGACTAGCCGATAAACAGAATCTGAACAAAACGACTGACTGACAGACATCATGTGAACAAAACGACTTGCAGACAGATAGAGATAATGTGAAGAAAACAGCTGGCAGACAGGCAGATAAACAGAATGTGAACAAAACGACTGGCAGACAGACAGACATGATATGAAGAACACGGCTGGCAGACAGACAGATAAACAGAATGTGAACAAAACGACTGGCAGACAGATAAACATAATGTGAACAAAACGACTGACAGACAGATAAACAGATTGTGAACAGACGACAACATCACCCTTCTTCCAGTAGCTGTCTCTGAAATCATTGTTTGTCCTCACATCCATGTTAAAGCTGGGAAGACAAGGAGGCGTTATTAGAGGAGAATTATCATGTTAACTCATTCTTAAATGAAAGTTATAGCATTAGAATTCCATATTAAACATATTTTAGCGAATCACCATCTTTTAGTGAATCACCATCTTCAAGTGAATCGCCATCTTTTAGTGAATCACCATCTTCAAGTGAATCACTATCTTCTAGTATATCGCCATCTTTTAGTGAATCACCATTTTCTAATGAATTACCATCTTCTAGTGAATCACTATCTTCTAGCATATCACCACTTTCTAGTGAATCACCATCATTTATTGTATCACCATCTTCTAATGAATCACTATCTTCTAGTGAATAATTATCTTCCAGTACATCACCACATTTTAGTGGCTCGCCATCTTTTATTTCATTACCATCTTCTAGGGAATCACCATCTTTTAATTCATCACCATCTTCTAGTGAATCGCATCACCATCTTCTAATGAATCACCATATTATAATGAATCACCATCTATTATTTCACCACTATCTTCTAGTGAATCACCATATTATAGTGAATCACCATCTATTATTTCACCACCATCTTCTAGTGAATCACCATATTATAGTGAATCACCATCTATTATTTCACCACAATCTTCTAGTGAATCACCATCTTCTAGTGAATCAAAATATTCTACTGAATCACCGTGTTATTGTGAATCACCATCTTTTATTGTATCACCATCTTTTATTTCATGGCAACTGATATTTACTCTTCAAGCCAGATTGAGACAGCAAGAAGATGGAAGTTGATATTAACGCTACAATTCAATGGCAGTATGAAGATGAAAGCTGATATTGACGCTACAAGCCAGATTGAGACACCAAGAAGATGAAAGCTTACAATGACGCTACAAGCACGATTGAGACTCAAAGAAGATGAAAGCAGATATTGACGCTACAAGCCATGTTGAGACACTGAGAAAATGAAAGCTGACATTGACGCTACAAGCCATGTTGAGACACTATGAAGATGAGATCTCTTGCGTGTAATTGGTGTGCCAGGATGTAAAACCAGGAGTTTCTACTCAAGATCTGCGCCGGTGCTACGGAGTTCGTGCATCGAGCGAAGCCAACCTTGAGTTAATTTTCAGCAGCGTGTGTGGTTCTCAGCAGTCTGTGTTTACGTTTTTTCAACATGGCGGAACAACGTGTGTTCTCCGAGCGGTCAGCAGTCAACATAACGAAGCGGCGTGGTAGCCGCGCAGGGAGAAAGAAGCAAGGTAAGCGCGGTAGTTTGAGACGTTTTAGACTCAAGTGTCACCGTCTAGGACTCAGGAACATCCGTATTCTATATTGGAACTGTGCCAGTGTAAAACAACGGGGCTCTATTTTAGAAACCCTAGTTTACAGGAACGACATTGTAGCACTCCAGGAGACGAGACTGGGCGATCAGCTACTCCGAATTGCCGGTTTCAAATGTTTCTACAACAGACGACATCTGGGAACGGCGATTCTCGTTCGCGACAGCATGGTGGCGTCAGAGCTAGACATGTCCAGTTGGGACAGTGACGATATACAAATACAGGCGTTGAGAGTTCATTCCAGTATACCATTCGTGTTGGTCAATGTTTATGCCCGCAATGGGAGTATGGACGCCCAGAAGTGGCAGTGCTTAAGTGGCATAGTAGGCCACGAGAGAAATGTTATTTTCTGTGGTGACTTCAACGCTAAAGGCAGATGATGGGGAAACACTTCCTCCAATACACAAGGGGAGGAGCTCGAGACTGCACTGGAAACCATCGACCTGGTTTGTATCAACAGTGGCTGTGTCACCAGGACAGCAAGCCGTCCAGGCGATGAGGACAGTGCTATTGATCTGGAGCTAGTTTCACCTTCACTCACTACAGTGTGTAGATGGGGTGTCCTAGGACACCATGGCAGCGACCACCACCCTTGCAGCATATTGGTGGAGAAAGGCAGAACCAGGCAGCACAAGCTAAAGGTAAAGACGTTCCAGTATGACAGTACAGGGCAAGATGTGGTGAGTAAAATAAGACGTGACAAGCGCAGAACGTTTCAGGGCAGGAAAAAAAGCTGGGAGCAGCCACCGTGGTGGAGTTTCGAGGTGGAGAAGGCTTGGGTGGATAAGCGTAGTGCTGTAAGGAGATGGCAAAATGCCAAGAAGAACAGAGCTGGTCATCCTAGTCCTTGCTTGCACTTAGAAAGAGAGATGCACACAAAAGTAAGCTATTTCAAAAAACTGGTCAAGGTGGTTAAAAGCGAAAAATGGGCAGAGGTGTGTCAAAGAGTAAGTACAGACAAGTCACTGAGATTGTTCTGGCGACTACATAAAAGCATGAGTGGTGTAGTCAAGAATAAGAGCATTTCTGACTTCCAAGGTGCTGACCTCATCTGGCAGAGGACTGACGAGGACAAGGGCAAAGCCCTCTTTGAACGCTACCTTGAGCAGAGCAACCAGACAGACATGGGAGGCCGAAATCTGGCCAAGGAGGTCACCTCAGACAGATGCAAGGCCCAGAACACTTCGGATGAAGACACAGTGACAGTGAAAGAAATCAAGGCTGTGCTTCGACGATCAAAAAACAGTGCTCCAGGTCCTGATGGCATAAGATACGACGACATAAATAGGTGTACCAACAATGAGCTAGAGAAACTAGCAGACATGTACAACAACAGTATAGGGAGTGCTAGCATCAAGGAGGAATGGTTACACAGCTATCTGATTCCCTTGCCGAAGCCTGACAAAGACCACACAAAAATTCAGGGATATCGAATTATAACCATGCAGAATACAATAGGCAAGCTGCTGGAGAAGGTAATTGCCAGGAAAATATCAAGCCAACTAGAGAGGCAAGGTGTTTTCCCACCTACCCTGGGTGGGTACCGTCCAAAAAGAGAAACCTGGACCAATGCAGCAGTCTTTGCCCATGATGTCTATGAAGGTTTCCACTCAGGCACTGAAACCGTTGCTGCAGCGATTGATCTTGAGGACGCATACAACAGAGTACCACTGGATTTTTTAATGTTTCAGCTTCTTGAACTAAACGTAAGTCAATTCCTCCTTAGTTGGATCGCTGCAGCCCTCTTCCAACGGAAAGTAGTTTTTAGATGTGGCAGTTGGACTTCGGAACCAACAACAATATATCCTGGCCTACCACAGGGATCACCATTATCTCCGGTACTGTTCAACGCCTACACAGTGAGAATCACCAGTGAGCAGATCACTGGACCTGGCAGGACATTGTCATATGCCGATGATGTTTTAGTGTATCGTCAGGGGAAGGATAGAGAGGAGGTTGCTGTGGAACTACAAACCGAACTCAATCGCATAAGTACTTGGTGTGATGAAGCTGGGGCAATGGTCAACCCAACAAAGGCAACAGTGACTTGGTTCTCGTTGAATAATCATATTGTCAACATTCCAACACCAACTGTAATGCTGTGTTCAGAGACGGTGGAAAGAACGCAGGCAATGAATTACCTGGGGATACGGTTTGATCGAAGCCTTGCTTATAATGTGCACATAGACCAGGTGATAACAAAGGCCAAGCGGGGTTTGGCAGCGATGCGAGTGATGGCGGCAGCAAACTGCGAGCAGCGCCATCTATGTCTTCTGTACGAGGGGCTGGTCATGTCTGTTTTGGAGTATGCAATGGCAATCCTGACTCTCAGCCATAAGCAGATAGAAAGGATGGAAAGGATACAGAATGAAGCTATGCGCATTATTCTTGGATGTACAAGAGATACAGCATGCAGGGCGATGCGCTACCTTCTTGATTTTCCAACCATTGAAGAGAGAATACAAGTTTGCAGGGCAAGCGCCTACCTCAGAATTAACGCAAACACACAACATCCACTGCATAGTGAAATTAGGAAGGTGAAGGGCAGCAGGTTAAAAAGAGGACGGTCGTGGATGGGTCAAGCCGAAGACATTCTTCAACAGGTGTGTTCACTTGAGGACTTAGAACCTGGCGCGGAGTGGGTGCAAGTGCCAACAGACTTCTGCACATCCTTTTCAGTTTGCATCCAACTAGATAGAAAATGCAGACAAGAAAATCCGGCTGCTGTTGAGGCTGAAGTACAAGCGTTGATTTTCGAGAATTCGCTAGACGGTGACGCGGTCATCTACACAGATGGGTCGGTCGTCCGACATGTGAGAAGCTCATGGGCCTTTACAGCTCGGGTAGGAGGGAGAATTGTGAAGGAGGACTCTGGTGCTTTCACTGAAACCACAAGTAGCCTGACCATGGAAGTCATGGCAGTAAGTAAAGCAATAACATGGCTCGAGACACAGACATTCACTAGGGCTTGTTTCCTTAGCGACTCAATGAACATGATCAAGAGGATAGAGGAGGGGTCGATCCGAAGAGAATGGTTGCTGCCTCTGAAGCGGTCTCGGCTGGCAAAGATTAGTTTCATCTTCGTGCCAGGGCATGCGGGAGTACAAGGGAATGAGCGGGCTGACAAGCTCGCAGGTGAGGCTACTGTGGAGGGCGGACGCGCCATGGACCAGGCTGACATTCTGAATGCTCTACGAGAAGTGAGACTTTTCGAGAACCAAGTGATGACTGTGAATCTACAACAATGGCCAGACTGCGAGAGCAGCAAATTAAAAGAGGGGTGGCCAAACAAGAACACTACGCAGGAAGCCAAAGAAGATTGATAAACCAACACAGAACTGGCGTCGTTAGCCGCTACACGCTGCGGGATTTGCTGAGGAGGGGATCCGAGCACTTATGGACTGAATGGTTCGATGTGCAACGAGGATGATCTGTCGACTAACTAACTAACTAACTAACTATGAAGATGAAAGCTGATATTGACGCTATAGGCTATATTGAGATAGCAAGAAGATGAAAGCTGATAATGACGCCAAAAGGCCAATGGCAGTATGAAGATGAAAGATGATACTGAAGCTACAAGCCAGATTGAGACACAAAATGATGAAAGATGATATTGACGATAGCAAGCCACGTTGAGATTCAAAGAAGAACAAAGGTGATATTGACGCTACAAGCCACGTTGAGACATTAAGAAGATGAAAGATGATATTGACGTTATAGGCTATATTGAGATAGCAAGAAGATGAAAGCTGATATTGACGCTACAAGCCAATGGCAGTAGGAAGATGAAAGCTGATACTGACACTACAAGCCAAATTGAGACACTAAGAAGATTAAAGCTTATAATGACGTAAAACAAGAATGAGACACAAAGAACAAAAAAGCTGATACTGACGCTACAAGATTATAGCTAATATTGACGCTACAAGCCAGAATGAGACACAAAATGATGAAAGCTGATAATGACGCTACACTCCAGATTGAGACACCAAGATGATAAAAGCTTATATTGACGCTACAAGTCAGTTTGAGTCACCAAGAAGACAAATGTTCATATTGACGCTACAAGCCAGACTGAGACCCAAGAAGATGAAAGCTGCTATTGACGCTATATGCCCTATTGAGCCACAAGAATATAAAAGTTGATACTGACACTACAAGCCAATGACAGCAAGAACATAAAATCTGAAACTGAAGTTACACGCCTATGATAGCAAGAACATAAAAGCTGATACTGACGCTACATGCCAATGAAAGTACGAAGATGACAGCTAATATTAATGCTACAAGCCAGATTTAGACACGAAGATGACAAAAGCTGATATTGACGCTACACACTAAATTGAGACACCAAGATGATGAAAGCTGATATTGGCGCTACAAGCCAGATTGAGACGCCAAGAAGATGAATGCTGATATTGACGCATAGGCAGGATTGAGCCACAAGAAGATGAAAGCTGATACTGAAGCTACAAACCAATGAAAGTACGAAAATAATACCTGGTATTGACGCTGCAAGCCAGAATGAGACACCAAAATGATGAAAGCTGATATTGACGCTACAAGCCAGACAGCGAAAGCATGATGATGAAAAATGATATTTACGCTACAAGCCAGATAGGGACAGTATGAAGATGACAGAAAGAAATAAGATACTTACTAGTTCTCTTTTTTAGGCGGTGGAGGTCTGGAAAAGAACAAGAACATGATGTCAGACACACTGTAATGTATCCATAATTGCATGACATGGTGGACAGTTATTACGTAAATTTGGTACACTCGTCTCCGCCGAGGCGGAACAGAGTACCCATCTAATACCATGACGTCATTTTCTCATAGCCCAACTCTCCTCTCCTGCCGACCCACTGGGCGTGGGTTCAAATTAGCACCGTGGTGGGTTTAAAAATGGACCGGTGCTCTTAGGTCGATCCAGCTTAACATGGGTACCAGGAAATGGTTTGGGAAATGAAGGAAGCCGGCGTGATACTGAGCACGCCACATCTCAAGTGTTGATTGGCGTATACAACTGTCTGGCCAGCAGCTCACAACTAGGTCATTCTCTCTATGGCATATTTGTCCAGAACTTCTGTTATATCTGAGTTGAGTCAAGTACCGACATTCCAGCGCTGGTGACATTCCCATACGTGCTCCATCCTCATCTGCAACAACCAGCGCAGAGTCCCAGTGCTAGTAGTACCAGTAATAGTCTGATTATGTGTCCGTCTCTACTTTCGTTGACGTTTTGAGCGTCGGCCAGATCCTCTGGGTTCTAATATATCTGTAGTTATTTAACACCTGACGGCATATGCATTTATTCTTATCTTGCGGATAGTTTCTTTATTTCTTTTATGACAATCGGCTAAGTTACATATTTGCAATATATAAAACCTATCTGTCATCGTATAGTTACATGACACATTCTGCCCATCTGTTGATTTAGCTTTATTATCAAAGCAAGGTTTGGCCATTTTTGCTTTAGAACCACCGCCATGTTGAATTCTGCTTACATTAAAGGTATATGGATACTAGAGCTTTTACCAGACGTATATGTGCACCGCCGGTCTCTCTGGCCGAGGGGTTACATCACTTTCTCCGTAATCCCGTTTATCACGCAGAGTCTCGTAGCGAGCGAGAATTGGAAGCGGTTCTACCCCCGCTGGTGACTTGCGGGATAACTGAGCCGGCCGCTCAGAAAGCAATGGCAAACTACTGAGCGTAATCTTGCCAAGAAATCAACAGACAACTGAAAGATGCTGCTGTTGACAGCGATGTCCTGTAAAGGATATGCGAATTTAAAAAAAAATATGTGCACCAGAAAACATGTACTAGGATAAGGTAATAAGTAAGACAAAATGGCTGTAGACAAATAACTAAATATGATAACAACTTGAAACCAGTTTATTTTTATACATTGTTTGTCCCTTTATTTCTCAACATAATTTCCACCAACATTGATGCACTTATCCCATCGTATTATCAGTCCTCCCAAACCGGCTGCATAGAACTGCGTGCTGTGTTTTCATTTACCTGCCATCCCACAGAACTGTGTGACTTATTTATTGATTCACCCTCGTAACTTTTTCTACCCAGCTATGCGCTGCTTTACGGGACAAACATTTGTCATCATAAACACTAACAACCCACCTTGGCGGGAGACATTTCGCGAATGACGCCGAAGTTGAATGTGAAGTTAAAACGTGGTTTAGAAAACTAAGCACGCAGTTCTATGAAGCTGGTTTGGGAGGACTGATAAAACTATGGGATAAGTGCATCAATGTTGGTGGAAATTATACAGCCATTTGTGACTTACTTATTAACTTACACTCGTACTAGGTTGACTAACGACAGTAACAAAACAATTACTGGGTTGACTAACGACAATTACAAAACATATACTGGGTTGACTAACGACAGTAACAAAACAATTACTGGGTTGACTAACGACAGTAACAAAACAATTACTGGGTTGACTAACGACAGTAACAAAACAATTACTGGGTTGACTAACGACAATTACAAAACATATACTGGGTTGACTAACGAGAGTAACGAAACAATTACTTGGTTGACTAACGACAGTAACAAAACAATTACTGGGTTGACTAACTACAGTAATAAATCAATTACTGGGTTGACTAACGACAGTAACAAAGCAATTACTGGGTTGACTAACGACAGCAACAAAACAATTACTGGGTTGACTAACGACATTAACAAAACAATTACTGGGTTGACTAACGACAGTAACAAAACAATTACTGGGTTGACTAACGACAGTAACAAAACAATTACTGGGTTGACTAACGAGAATTACAAAACATATACTGGGTTGACTAAAGACAGTAACAAAACAATTACTGGGTTGACTAGCGACAGTAACAAAACAATTACTGGGTTGACTAACGACAGTAACAAAACAATTACTGGGTTGACTAACGACAGTAATAAAACAATTACTGGGTTGACTAACGACATTTACAAAACATATACTGGGTTGACTAACGACAGTAACAAAACAATTACTGGGTTGACTAACGACAGTAACAAAACAATTACTGGGTTGACTAACGACAGTAACAAAACAATTACTGGGTTGACTAACGACAATTACAAAACATATACTGGGTTGACTAACGACAGTAACAAAACAATTACTGGGTTGACTAACGACAGTAACAAAACAATTACTGGGTTGACTAACGACAGTAACAAAGCAATTACTGGGTTGACTAACGACAGCAACAAAACAATTACTGGGTTGACTAACGACAGTAACAAAACAATTACTGGGTTGACTAACGACAGTAACAAAACAATTACTGGGTTGACTAACGACAGTAACAAAACAATTACTGGGTTGACTAACGACAATTACAAAACATATACTGGGTTGACTAACGACAGTAACAAAACAATTACTGGGTTGACTAACGACAGTAACAAAACAATTACTGGGTTGACTAACGACAGTAACAAAACAATTACTGGGTTGACTAATGACAGTAACAAAACAATTACTGGGTTGAATAACGACAATTACAAAACATATACTGGGTTGACTAACGACAGTAACAAAACAATTACTGGGTTGACTAATGACAGTTGAAAAACAACAGTTTCTGTCATGAAATATACACTAATTATTTGCTCATATCAACAGATGGTAATACTGGTCTCTCAAGTCAAGATGCCAGGGTTTGAATCTTCAATAAGACAGAAGCATGTATAACCTTGGAAAGTAGGCTAAAGATAGTCTTATGATTAACGCTGTCACTGGTCTGTGAAGTGCCATAACTTCACATATACTAGGCTATGACATAAGTGGACTGGAGCTTTCGCTTCCCTTCCCAACAGGTCCCCAGAACATTTAGTAAATTGCCTGTGCTAGTGTGTGTGAAACTGGGTCCACATCGCTGCAGAAGACACAGTAAAGGCCCATTCTTCACGGCGTCAGGCATATTGGGGTCATGGTGCTAGCACCATGTCATTGAACAACGGGCACTGGCTGGGTCACATGATGGTAGGACCATGTCATTGACCAACGGGCACTGGCTGGGTCACATGGTGGTAGGACCATGTCATTGACCAATGGTCACTGGCTGGGTCACATGGTGCTGGGACCATGTCATTGACCAACGGGCACTGGCTGGGTCACATGATGGTAGGACCATGTCATTGACCAATGGTCACTGACTGGTTCATGTGTTCAACACCACATCATCCGACCTTACTTCCCCGGTATGTCTTGGGATCAACCTGAGCTGGGTCAACACGGAAGCTCAGGGCCAGTTTAATCAGCCTTCATGAAGCTTCAATCCCTTGACCGCTGGGCTGGTAAGCAAGCCCTTCAGAACAATACTGCAGAACCTGCACTTGAATGTACTGTACTGTATTGTACTGTATTGTATTGTATTGTACTTTACTGTAATGTATGTTACTGTGCTTTGATTTGATTTGCTTTGCTTCGCTTTGCTTTGCTTTTCTTTACTTTACTTTACTTTACTTTACTTTACTTTACTTTACTTTACTGTTCTGTAGTGTTCTTTACTTATGTCCATCTTGAACATTAGATTAGATTCTGATGACTGTAAAATACCCAAAACTCATGGAAGGAGCATTACCAACACCCAGACTTGAGGGGACATGTGTACTGTCTTCAAGATCATTTATAACCCAGACTTGAAGCAATGCGGAGGGAGTCTTCAAGATCATTAACAACCCAGACTAGAGCGTACATATGCACTATCTTGAAGAATATGAACAACCCAGAATTGAGTGTACAACCAGCCAGAAAACCAGCCACACGACCAACCACACAACCATCTACAGTGTGGTAAAATATACTTACTTGGGGCAACAGAAATCAGAACAGCCTCGGGATTTTGCCACAGCCGCTGCTTCTCCCGCTTCTCCCGCTTCTGCAAATTCAGCCGCTTCAGCAGCCCCTTCAACAGCCGGAGCAACACTTGAGAGAAAGCCAAGCCCACCAAAGACGCCAAACAGCTTGAGCAGGTAGTACAAGCCCACAAGTGCACCTAGCGCCAACAGCGACATGAGAATTGCAAAAATGGCCACAAAGGCATCGTTGTCCCAGATGTCTGTTTTTGCGGCTGGTTTCGCCGTTGTCGTTGTCGTCGTGGTTGTAGGAGTAGTAGTTGTCGTAGTTGTTGTGGTTGTTGTGGTCGTTGGTGTTGTACTACTGGTTGTGGTTGTTTGGTATGTGAGGACAACGGTTCCTTCGGATGTCCTTTGGGGAACACCGCCATCTTTACATCTGACAACAAGACTGTAACTTCTGCCGCTGTTTTCTGGCGGGATTTGTCCTGCAAATACAAGTTAAGGATTCTCATACAACTGCATAAAAATGTTCCAGCATATATTCCTGAATGTGTTGCTTCTGTTTGCTTTAGGGTAGAAGAGGAAACAGAGTTGGTTAGTTTACCACGTCCACCGCAGATACGGGATCGGCGGCGAAGCAGTGGTTGGTCCACTTGATGGTGTCTTCTAATCATCACCGGGGAGGACTTTTTCTACAGTGACCCCAGGGAACCAGATCAATACAGACTAAAATGGGAAGTATGACATTTCATGGAAGTACAAGTAACCAGCGGGACATGGACAGCATCTCCAGTCGAGTACCTACTGGTCCGCCCATAGAGCTAGCACCATGTACTCTATACATCCCATGCGTATAGCACTGTATAACTACACCCCACCCCCAATCCCATGATTCATGAGTAGTGGATAGATTATTTAGCGTTTTAGAACAATGATGACATGAGGGAACGAAAATAAGTGCTCACGACTGACGTGAAAAAGTATACGCCAGCTGACATTCGGCACAGTATGGCCTAATTAGCTGTTGATGGTTCCGTCGCCCTGCTACTGAGTGAGTGCGTGGCGCGACACTGTGAGCTGTGAGTTTTATGTGAAGTGCTTTTGAATCTGCCCAAGTTTTTATTTTTGGAACGTGACTGCATGTTCGGAGCGATGGCAGGTGGCTATGTCCCAGAGTTGACCGGTTTTTGCCTTATGCAGAAATGCGTGGCTGCTGGGCTTCTGGTTGACTGCCACTGCCGTCGGTGATGAACTATATGTTCATGGACTGTGTAGGTGAACATCTAGGAAACATTCAGATAGGAAAACGACTGCAGATTCCATCAGAGATGAATTGGGTGTT